>JAGFNQ010006399.1:219849-277736 GCA_024364735.1 Boesenbergia rotunda
CGCAATAATTTTCAATGTCCTAAAAAATTAGAGCTTCCTGCTAAATTAAATTATTTGCATAATGAGTTAAGTATATTGCATGACAAATTAGTTACTATTGGATCCAACATAGATAATAGAAAAATACCAAATATTGATTCTTTAATCTATAAAATTAATGCTATGATTTGTTAAATTAATGATAATATTTTAATTAATAAAGTTTCTAATAATTCTGATAACAAGGATAGCAATGAAATGTTAATTAATATTATTACTAATAATTCTAACATTTCTAAAAATAATATTTTGGATATTGTTGATAAGTCTGATGATAATGATGAAATTTAATTAAAAATCCTTCTGATAATTCTGATAAAAATAGTGTTGATAATCCTAAGGATAATATTATCGTTAATTCTGATAATTTTGAGGATAATGATGAAATTATTGTTGATAATTCTAATCTGTCTGAAATTAATGTTTAATTCATTTATGAAGATAATATTGATGATAATACTCAATACATTTCTGAATATAATGATACAACTTTAATTAATAACCCTGAAAATTATTCTACTTATTATGAAGATAATGATACAATTGCTGAAGATGATTTTGAAGAAGAGTATGATGATGAAAATGAATTTATTAGAATTAAAGCTATATTTAATAAGGTTTACAAAAATTCAAATAAAGCAGATGTATTAAACAAACTTGAAAAATTAAATGAAAAAGAAATAGTAGGTGGTTTAGATATTTTTGAATTAATGGAAATGATGCAAATCGACCCAAAACTGTTAACAATTTAAACTTTAATTAATAATTAAACCTTAATTAATTCTTAATAATTTCAACCTTAATTAATTCATAATAATTTCAATCTTAATTAATTCTTAATAATTTCAACCTTAATTAATTCTTAATAATTTAAACATTAATTAAATCTTAATAATTTAACATTAATTAAATCCTAATAATTTAAACCTTAATTAATTCTTAATAATTTAAATCTTAATTAATTCTTAATAATTTAATCTTAATTAATTCTTAATAATTTAAACCTTAATTAATTCTTAATAATTTTAACTCTAAGTAATTCTTAATAATTTTGACTCTAATTAATTCTTAATAAATTTGACTTTAATTAATTCTTAATAATTTAAACTTTAGTTAATTCATAACAATTTCGACTTAATTAATTCTTAACTAATTAAATCATAATAACCCAAATCATAATTAAATCTTAACAACTTAAAATCTTCTTTAATTCTTAAATCTTAGTTAATTAACAATTCAATCCTTTATTCAACAAAATTCACGAACTAAAATTAATTACCTTTAATTACGAAACTAATTAAATTCTACCCAACTGAAACCTCCAACTAAATAACAATAAATATGTCAAAGTGGGTTGAAATATTTGCGGGTTCACATGGTCTATATCAAATCGAGAATTTGATACTTTATTAGAAACTTAATTAAAATGTTTTGACTTGATTGACTCATGCATAAATGTCATGTCCATGTATCTGCTCACTTTTTCTTATATATTTGCCATGTCATTCATGTTTACTTTTCTGCATAATTTAGAATGGATAGATAGGAAAAAGATTGGATGATACTTGCCTAATCTAGTACTAGGGTGGGGCGAGATGATAGTACGTTAAGGAATCTTGGTCTAGGAAGACAGGAAGGGTAAGGTGTACCCGACTTGATCGACCTAGTTAAGTGGAACTAGCAGAAGCTACCTCGTCACATCTTAGACTAGTTAAACCAGAGTTTTCCAAAAAGTAAATTAAAAGCATTCTTTCTTTAAAAGGCTTTGTCTAAGGAAAGAGTTGATAATCCAATAAGGCTACGACCAAATAAGACACTAGTAGAAAAATGCTTATTAACAACGAGCGTTCACCATTGTCGTAGGCTAAAAACACTGTTGTTAAAGGCCATGTTGTTAAAAGGGGTGTTCAACATCAACAGTTAAAAATAGTTATCGTTTATAGTCAATAACAACAATGTAGCAATGGTTTTTCACCGTTGTCTTTTAATGTGATTGACAATAGGTTAACAATAGTATTAAACTGTTAAACCGTTGTTTGTGTGTGATTTAAACAATAGTTTGACAACAAATAAAAATTGTTATCTTTTGGTTGAGGCAACCAACAATTTACAACAAATATTATTTAAAAAATAAATTATTTAAATAATTAAACAATATTGAGCAAACACACTTCAAACTATCATATATCAAAATATCATCAAATATCATACATCATACTGCCCAAATATCATACATCAAGAAATCCCCAGTATTAGTCCAAACTTAGATAACATCATCAAAATATCATATACATCAAGAACCAGAAACTGAGATAAACATCATCAAAATTAGTCCAAACATCATCAAAATATCCCCAGTAGCTTCATCCAAGTACAGTCAACCAGATGAAGATAGCCGCGCCCCTTAGCTTTGCACCATAAGCTGATTCCTTCCCTTGGATATGAATTGGCACAACAAATAGAAATATAAAATGAGCATTCACAACTAAAAATAGTAGAACAAAAGATTCTAGAAGATAATTCTGCAGAAACTGATTATGATACAACTATATTATAGTACGACAGAGATGTAATGTTGTCATCTGAAATTGGTCTGAAACAAAACAAGCAACCAGCTGAGTTCTTTTGTAAAACACTTACAACAAGTGATACAATCGACATGTATTGAGATAAGCTGTCACAATCATTTTGCTCACAGTACAATGGTGATCACTCAATGCAAGATTCAGAATGTAGGAGGACATTCTGAATCTACTTGACATTAACCTGCAAAATGTGAAGCTACTTGACATTGCAAAACCAGTAGCTTCTTGTCACAGACTAAAAGGAGAAACTAACATCACAAAACCAGCAGTTCTAAAGGTGCAATTCTGTGTTACTTTAGTGTTAATGTTTCTTCCTTGTTGTTTTGCCACAAATATCGAAACACATACACCATAGATCTGACATCGAAACAATAAAAAAATGGTAGGTTGGAGCATTTGCAGAAAGAATAAAGCAAACTAACCTTGATTATTTAGCTTCTCCAAGTAATTGTTTATAGATTTTACTACTCGATACTCAGAATAGAATAGCAGTACGTTCGGTTGGAAAAAAAAAAGAAGTTACCTTGTCATAAGCACCTCCTCTTAACTAATTAACTCATGCAAGAACCAAAGGAAGATAAGGTAACATAAGTAACCTTTTTATCATCGATAGGAGAAGCTGAAGAAACCACAGGATTACTCTTATCAACTCCAGGGTAAGGATCAGAAATGCTTGACTGTGGGCGTTTGAGGTTGGACCATGACCCTTAATTGGAGGTGGAAGGCTTTTCCTTGTCGGAATTCCTCTGCGTTTGCTGCGAAGCAAGAAAAAACAAATCTGAATTAGCTTGTTATATAAAAAGAAGAAAACTAATATAATAGATAGTCCGCCAATTCATGAACTCGGGTTTGTAATTAAACAATGAAGGACCATTACCCCAAAAGTTGGAGATCCAATGTGGCCTTATATTGTGAAGGAATTTCCATCAAAGCGAATAGCGCAAACTCTGCCTCATTTTTATTGCTGGCTATGTTTTTTGACATGATTTCAGTATAATTTACAAACTGCAAGCAGAAAGGTGTTGAGCAAGCTTTTCAATACTAATGTAACATGTTAAACTCGAAACAATGTAAATAAAGTTCAATCTAATGACTGAAATTATCAAATGATCGAGAAGTATGTATCACAAGTGATCATGTCCAAACCATAAACTCAACAAGAAATCGAAAGTGGATAATCACTATAACACAACACAAATCAAAAGAGGGAATCCAAATATAGCATTCTGAGTGCAATCTTCCTAGTATGTCAGCTACCAATAGTTACCTAGCTTTAACCATAGCATTTATAGTATCTCTCTCTTGTGAGCTTAACTTGCCACTATGCTTGCCAACCCCACTTGTTACCTGAAAAAGAATTGAAAAAAGGACTAGATCGGGAATAAGTATCAAAACACAGAAACAATATGCATGACTACCAGAATAGACTGTGCGTTTAAAAGAATAAAAACTTCAAGCATAGGCTCATTAAGCACAAATTAAGATCGTTGTAAAAAAATTACTGAAGAGATCAAATGAAGGCGAAAGGATCAAAATACATCTTGCAAAATTGTCAAATTATTTGAGATAGTAAATGCATATTTGATAACTAACCTGGCCATTTGCTATAATGAGGAGAACATGATATTGGCCACCAGTTTGATCTACAATGCTTATTGCTGTTTCAATTATTGGAGCAAAAGATGTTGGACTTGTGATATGGTAATTTCATAGTTAATTAATGATATGCAACTTTACCATCCTAGAAAAGATCTGTAACTACCAGCTAGCCTAAGATGTGGATAGGGATGGCAATTTTCCCCACGGATTTGGATATCCGCGGGGAAAATCCGAAACGGGGCGGGTTTGGGGAGGTATTATCGGGTTTGGATTTGGGTTCGGGGAATTTTAAAAATCCCCGAAATAAATTGGGGCCGGTATGGGATGCTATCTCCATCCCCGAACCCGCCCGATATCTTTAATAATAATAAAATATTAATAATTATTAAATAATTCAATAATATTAATATTAAGATGTGTGAAAACCTAATGAGTATCGCTCACTAGTCACTCGCCGCTCCACAAGTTGGAAATCCCATTGTTTTTACAACCATGCTTGGGAAATCCATTTTTTTTACTTGGAAAAAAATGGATATTCAAGTGGGGATGGGGACGGGGATGGAGATTTACTCCCGCGGGTTCGGGGACGGGGATTCCCGATTAACTAGAGGCGGGGATGGGACGATCGGGGATGGAGATTTACTTCGGGGACGGGTATGGGGACGGCAAACCCGTCCCCGACCCGCCCCATTGCCATCCCTAGATGTGGAACTATTTCTCTATATCTTTCAAGTGCTTCCTCGAAACCATTACAAGGGCGGTTGTTTGGAAAAAAACTGAACACCTCCTGATCATGAGTAGTTGCTGCAACAAAAGGTAGCTTAAGCATTCTAACAGAAATCAGATAGCTCTCCAAGCTGAATAAGCATAATAGCAAGGGTGTTAACTAACCGTCTCCAAATCCAAAGTAAGGAATAAGGTTATCCTCATCAAATGCAGAAAGTGTCCTCCCAATGATTGATATTGCTTGTTCATAAGGGTTCGGAGAACAATTCATGTCATGCAAACTTCGGCGATTGAAAGAAACCTTACCTAATAAATTATAGCATTGCATTAAATATTTTAAAGATTCACTGGTAAAACTACTTTATGTACTTCATTAAGTTTCCTTGCTAATTCATTCTAAAGGTCAAGAGGATTTAAGTATGACCAGCTCTTATATACTTCTTAGTATGCTTACACACAACCAGGAAATACAGACCTTGCAACTCAGATAGCCACCGAAAGACTGGATTAGCAATAGTATGATAAAAACAGATTAAATGTTCACACAACATTCCAAGAAAAAAATGCAATATTTTATATAAGATGCAGAGTGTGAAATTTCTTCAAGCTAGTAACACAAATATCTAAAGTAACACAGAATTGCATCAAGATAAGTACTACTAGAAATGCATACTACACGATCCTGCTCTGAGGAGTTCCCAGAAAAAAAATCCTATCATTGATTCTTTTGATGGCGACATCTGTGCCTCTCCATTTGTCATGATATACAGTCCCAAAAGAACCTGATCCAAGTTCTTGCAACTCCTCCAAATCACTATTATTTATTACCTGAAGGAGGATGCAAATATAATTTTAAGATCATGGGAAAAATATAGAAATAACATATTAAACTATGAACACATGGGATGCAAATATCAATCCCTTCTATATTTGGAAAACGGATCTTCGGTTTATCTGACTGTCTATTCTTAGTCTGTATTACAATGATTTTAAGCAGGTCGTAGTAACATAAATGCATACAAATGGGGAAAAAAAGACATGACCATCACCTCTGTCTTTCCATCCATAAATACTTCGTCACTTTCAGCTATACATTCCTTCAAAGAATTGTGACCTATGTCTTCTGATTCATGGGAACTGAGAATAGGTACCAGAATTTCACATGACTATAGTGCTGGTGCTGATGCTGTTGCTCTCACTCTTCCTTCGTTAAGCTAGATATCTTGCTTAATGCAAGCATCTCCTAAATCATTTACAAAAGAGATTATGAATATCTTGAACTTAAAAGATCATCAAGAATTATTCATAAAGCAAAATCTCCAAGGAGACAAAATTCAATATTACAGAACACCGAAACTTTTTCATGTCTCAATTATATAAATTTCTTAGTCTTCTAAGCAAAATCTTGTAAAGAAATCTCATTGAAAAGCTACCTTCTTGCAGCCATGTGCAGCCATTACTTTCTATAATGTGGTTGCACGATTAAGTATTGAAGCTACAAAACAGTGATACCCTTTTTTTCCTCTTGCGACACGGCAATGGCCTGATAGAGCTGGGCTTCAAACAGCAAGAGCTCCTCACCTTCATACTTGAAATTTTACCGGAAATGATTCCATAATTCAGATCTGAGCCCATCCCAATCACAACCGCAAGGAGGAAGAAAAATCACGATTTTTAGGCTTGCGGCGTCGGCTCGCGTCGTCTTGGATTGAGGGAGGAGCCTACTAAGTGGAACTGCCGTGGCGACAATGATTGTCGCGTGAGGTTGAGGAACATATACGAGCGTTCGGTGTTAGGGAGAAATAGAGAGGTTGCGCGATGATGGGTTGCGGCGATGCGAAGAGGAGAGGCTGGCTCAACTCTAGCGAGGACAGGTGGCGATCGGCTGGGGAGGGGTTGGCGACGTCGGGCGAGAGGGAGAGGAGGAAGGGAGAGGGGTCGGCGAGGGTGGGGTTCGGGCGGAGAAGCTAGGGCACGGCAAAAAGGGGAGGTACCATGTGTTATACAAAATATTACTCATTACAATGTAAAGCCAGTTGTTGTAACCAAGCAAATAGATATCAGTTTTTAAAAAACCGTTGTCTTTGACATACATAAGACAACGATTTTTTAAAAATAGTTATCTTTTTCAGCAAAAAATTTATCAACATCAACAGTTTTTGAAAAAACTATTGTTAAATGAAAAAAGACAACGATTTTTCAAAACACTGTTGTCTATTGGGTGTTGTTGAATCCAAAAATTCTTGTAGTGAGACCTATGTGCCTCGCCAAGACCTAGAAGTCAATTATTGAAAAATGCTTTTAAGCTACTAGTTGATTAAACTCGAATCTAACTCAAGGTCAAGCAATCTATAAATTAAATTGAGAAAAATTATTCAAATATCTCACAACCACCTATAAGGCAACTGTGCTTCCTTGTATTGTGACACTTAGAATGGGTGAGATGTTAAGGACTAATTAATTGACAAATATTTTTAAAAATGTTTTAAAAATATTTAGGATATTTTCTTAAAAATTTATTTTTAAAATAATATTTAAACATAATAATGTTTTATTGAATTTCATGCTTGATTAAGTGATTATTTATAAGTACATTTTCAAAAATTATATCTTTTTGAAAGTTGTTTGACTTACACTTAAACACAAACCTTTTAGGTCAACAATAAAGTCCCTTAAGACACTTAGGTAGAGGTCCTTGTAGTTAACAAGGATAGCCAGAAGGTGTTAGGTTCAGAGGGAGTTTTTATTTTTGTAGATTCATATTTTTAGAAAACTATTTTTCAAAAATCATTCTTTCAAAATTCATATCTTCAAAATGGTTTGCACTTTAAAAAATTATTATCATTTCAAAATACATTTCGAAACATACTTTTCAAAAACTTATTATGTCATTTCAAAATATTTTTCAAAAATTATTTCTTTGAAAATTATCATACTCTGTCCAAAATTTTTTTTCAACAATTGTCTTAATTGCTCTGATGATTTGGATAAACTCTAAAGACATATAGGAAAATTTCTTAGAATTCCTAAGATTGTGTCAGATTTAGAGGGAGTCCAAGTCAATGAAAATTAATATATTATTCCTGATTATCGTAAAATGTTTTTTTTAAAACTCTTTTTGTTTGAATCAAATCCTAAGACTCAGAGGAAGATCAACTTGTGGTCAACAAGCTTCCTAGGACTGTGTCAGGTTTATGGGGAGGTTCAAATTAAAAGATTGATAAGAAATTTCAAAAATATTATATTTTAAAAAAAACCCACTATTTTTTAAATACTTTTGAAGATATTATACCATCATTTTCCAAAACTTATTTCGAAATTTTTTTTGTCTTTTGGAATTTGCTGAAAATAATCTTTAGTTGAGTTTTGAAAATTTTCCAGGACACTTAGGAAAATTTTCTTGTAAATTTTCTTGTAGTTAACAAGATTTTCTAGGATTGTGTCAGACTAGAAAATAAACCAAAATCAAGAAAGTTTATTTTTCTAAAACTAAAATATTCATGGAAAATCCCTAAGACATATAGAAATTTTCTTGTGGTCAACAAGATTCCTAGGATTGTATCAGACTTAGGGAAGTTCATTTTTTTTAAAAAAAATTATATAGTCATATATTGTTGGTGTAATTTAAGTAATTAGTGTTTTTTTCTAATACTTTATAGAACAAGTACTTAGTTTTTCAAAAAAAAGGGAAAGAATTTTGGAAATCATTTTTCAAAAAATATATATATATATTTAAGTATTTTTTAAAAAAAGGGTAGAGATTATCTTTAAAAAAAATGGAGAAGGACTTAAGTTAAATTCATTTTCTTATTGTTGGTGCAAATTTTTCTTTTCGTTATTTCCTTTTGATGTGTGACAAAAGGGGGAGAGAGACTTAAGTTAGATTTTTTTTTCATTTTCTCCCAAGTGTTAATCTTAGAACCCTTAGACCTAACCTAACTTAATATATTGTCAAACATCAAAAAGGGAGAGATTGTTGGTGCAAAATACATCAGTAATGAACAGTCATCCTCTAGTATTTCGATATTTGACAATATACTAAAGTTAGTGATCATATATTAAGGGTGGTTAAAGTGATCAAGGGTTAAACCAAACAGGACCTTATGTTTGGTAGGGTAAACCCAAGTTTGATCAGCTTGACAAAGGGGTTAGCCAAACATGATCTGATGTTTAGCAGAATGAATAGAACCCAGGGTTGGTCAGTTTGACCAAGGGATTAAACCACACCAGACTTGAGATGTGAGATTATATTTACCTAAAGATTGGAGGAAGTCTAGTCAGGATCATGATGACTAGCAAAGGAGTGATTTTGGTGAACTAAATCCTGGTGAGTGAAGTCGGGTCCTAGCAAGGAAAGCTAGGTGAAAGAAATCCTAGTGAATGAAGCTAGGAGAAGGAAATCCTAGTGAGTGAAGCTAGGTGAAGTAAATCCTGGTGAGTGCAGCTGGGTCCTAGTGAGTAAAGCTAGGTGGACTAAGTCCTAGTGAGTGAAGTTGGGCACAAAGTCTTGGTCCGGGGGACTGAGCACTAAGTCCTGGTCGGGGATCGGGCAACGGAGTCTTTGCCGAGCGAGGATGCCGGACAGAAGTAGAGACGGGTCGAGGTCGGACGTCTCGAGATTCGAGTTCTCGGAGGCCGAGCAAAAGTCCAGCCGGAGGTCCCGGTTGGCAAAAGCGTTAGTCGAGCGGGAATCACAAACAGAAGTAGAGATGGGTCGAGGTCGGACGTCTCGAGATTCAGGTTCTCGAAGGCTGAGCGAAAGTCTAACCAGAGGTTCCGGTTGGCAAAGGTAACTTCTCCAGTGTGGAGTAGGTGAGGACGCGTTCCTCGAGAAAGGGAACATTAGGCGTCAGTTCGACCTAGGGTTTCGGGTGAAATCCAAAGTCAGAACCAATGAGTTAAGGCTAAGATTATTTATATGTTTGTATTATGTTTGTTGTCTTGCAGGTACCTAGAGTTAGAGGCAAGATAGGAGAGCAAACGCAGGGGAAACAAGACCTGGGAAACAGCTCCTGGGCGCCTGACTTGAATCAGGCGGCCAAGAGATGCTGGGCGCCCCAGTTGGGGGCTGCCCATCCCAGGCGCCTGGGAAGGCCTGCTTATCACTGCTATGATTTCGGCGCTACGGATAAGGTTTTGACCATGACGTGGCAAACACCCAAGACCTCATAGGCGCCCATGAAGCTTTATATAAAGGGGTTCGACCCCTCACTTGGAAACTTTCACATCCGCTAAAGCATTCCGTGCGAAGCAAAAGTGCTCAAGGCGAAGCTCTACGACCAAGGAGGCTCCAGGAAGAAGTGCGCGGCACCTCGGACTTCCGGATTGGCCGGATCTTCACTGTTTTGTTTGGTTTGCTTTTATTTACGTATTGAATTCATTTATTCTTTGTTTGTAAACAAAACTATAAATGGGTTTCTCCGCCTCCGGAAAGTCCGGAAAGGAGACCACAAGTGGACTCACAATCGAGTGCTTAGGCCTTAGATGTACTGGCCCTGGGGGGTTGGGAACCAAGTAAATCTCGTGTGTTTCTCTGTGTTGTTTTTTGTCTTTCTTTATTATTTCCGCTGCGTACTAACCATGATAGAAAGACAAAGTTTTCCGACGAGATTCCGGTGAAAGTTCATTTTTCTTAGAATTAGAAAGTTCATCCTAGACTTGCTCTAAGCTTAAGACGGACAAGTCTACTCTGCGTGGCATTAGCATCTTGTCAACGCACTAGCGGAGTGCTCTCATGAATCTGTGCCTCGGCATGTTATTAGTCTTCTGGGATAAACACTTATAAATTCAGGAGAAGTGAAAAATGCCTTCCTTTGCTCGGCTTGGCAATGTTCCTCCTGAGCTTTATAGTCTTCAAACTCTTTCTGGGAAGCCTCCAGATTAGGTCTCAGAAGATTTTCTTTTAATGCATGGGCACTTGCCTCTGATACTACTTACGCTTGGAGGGCGTTCCATTCTGAGGTTCTTGCCTCTATTAGCCACTTGGCTTCAGTCAGCTCTTAGGCACATTTCTCTTGGGCCAAAGTCTCTAATTCTAACTTTGTTTTATGAGTGTTCAATTCCAAAGCTCTCGCCTTTATTAGCCCCTTGACTCAGTTAACTCTAGGGCGCATTTCTCTCAGGCTAGGCTTTCAAATTTAAGATCATCCTGGAGAATTAGCATCTATGCTCTGCTATTGTTAATCTCGCCATCTCCGTCACCAGATCTCTTTGGGCTTGGGGCGATTCCTCTTGAGCTATAGCGAGAGCCTCCTCTAATGTCTTTTGAGAAGCCTGAAGATAGGATAGCTCCTTGTGCAAGCGCTTGAAATGTTCAGAGTGGGTCGTGACTTCATTGCCCCAACTTGCAAGGGTCTTCTCAGATTTAGCCTTTTCTGGTAAGGTTGCCTGCAGAGTATCCTCCAATAGTCTTTTTTCGGATTAGGCATCGATAACCTCCCCCTCCGGCTGTGTGCATGCTAAGCCTCTCCTGGCAAGCTCTTCTCATAGCGAGGCCCACTCAGAGGCTATCTTAGGGGGAGCGCCTATAGGAGGGACCTATTCTAGTGTCGGGGCGGGCATTGAGATTGAAGAGGACCCAACCCGAGATTGTTTCAGCTGATCCACTTGGTGTTGTAGCCGCCTTATGGCCTTCCCTCGCTTGTAGTAGTCTCAGGAGAACTAGTGCATATAGTGGGCCATGCCCTCTGCCTCAGCATCAACCTACATTTATTAAAGTTAATCTCATACATGGCTTACATATTATTTTTAAAGGACGAACTTTACCCTCTGAAGTGTCTAGACCAGCTTCTTGCTCATGTCCAAGAAGTCAATGTATAGCACAATCTTCATTAGGTTGTAGTGGAGATTTGGGGAGAGGGAGGCAATGATGGAAGGAAGCCCTATGGGTTCCTCAATAGGAGCAGGAGGAATCCGATCTGTAGAAGGACCCTCTATCTCTAGGGTGATGGGATGGATCTTTATCGAGGATAAGTCCTCATCCTTTGAAGCTTTCATAGTCGATGTTTAACCCTAGCCTGGGGTGGGTGCGCTGGCTACCTTCAATCTCTTATGATGGGTAGAAGCAAGAGGCTCCCCTGAAAGTTGAGCCAAAGTTCATTGCTTCTTTGACTTGTGGATTTGGTTGTCGCTGGGCGGGGATCCCCAAGTTGAGGATATAAATCTCGGAGGGTCCTTGGCCCTACGACCTTCCACCGGGATTCCCTGGATCATTTCTTCAACGTCCCACCGGCATGAAAGGAGGTCTGTGGCATCCCAAAGGTTGACGGAGGTAAGGTGCGCTAATCTCCTCCTCCTCCTTCTTCTCTCGTTGCCTAACTTCAAATTGGATCCATAACAAAGTCAATCAGTGATCTTCCTAGAGGTTGAAGGAGGCTTTATAGAAGCTGAAGAAGATAGAATGACAATAGCCCACGCTTGCGAGTTAGGAGCTAGAATTAAGCTCACCCGGGACCCTCCTTGAGATTGTTGACCTTGCTCCCTGAGCCGTCTCAGTTCATTTGTTGACCTAAGTTCTTAATTTAGCTTACCTCTCATGATAGCATTCCACATGGCTTGTTCTGTAAGAAACAATACACAATTAGTTGACACCGTAGAAAAATGGAGCAAGGGGGGTGTCCCTACCCAAAGTGCCCTCCAATGGTATAACTTTGGGGCTAAAACCAACCCAATGCAGCAGTGACTCAAGACTAGCCCAATGCAGTAGTGACTCGTCTTCTATAAGTGTGCTAGCGTTAAATTTTGTAGGTCCCATGTAGATTGGCTAATGGGTGAATAGTCCTGGAATTTAAAACTAGAGTTTTTGCAGTATTTTAGCAAAGATAGATTAATTTAATTAATTAAAATAAACATGAACAACTAAAAGAAAAGAGGCTCATATTTTTACTTGGTTACAACCAGGATGGTTGCTAATCCAAGGTAGTGAAAGTACACTAAAAAAGTCTCCTTTATTGAAGGCAGAGAAGCCTCTTAGAATCTTTGGAAAGCTCTAAAAGACTAGGAAGAATGATTATAAGTTGTTATATCAATCCTAGCTCACGGGGCTATTTATAGCCCAACGGTTAAAGTTACTATTTGCTAACGTGACACTTAGGCTTCCTTCAAAGTCATCGAGGGCGCCTCTTAATGGATAAAACTTTATCCACGCAAACAACTACTTTTTCCTAGCTAGAGGCACCCTGGTTCCATCCTAGGGAGCCTTGGGTCCAACTCAGGGCACCTTGGGTTCAACCCAGGGTGCCTTCACACCTTTATACAAGAGGCACCCTCAGTCCTTTTGAGGGTGCCTTAGATCCTCAAGATCAGTTTCTGAAAGTCAACTCCCATGTTGACTTTTTTATCTTCATCCGCTTGGCTGATCTTCAACCATCCAGAGTTGAGTTCACCTGAATCCAACTCTGATTTTCTCCTTGAATATGCTTCCTCACCAATTCTCGTCCCTCGGATATCGCGTACGTCCTTCTCGTCAACCGGTGTACTCTTCGCAGTTTCATTGTCTCTCGGGTGCACTGAGCCTGTCAGCTCCCTTTTTGTGTTATCCTTCTCGCTCGCTACATCTTCAACTTGATTTCTTGTGCTCCTAAGCTCCAGTACACTTAAATATAAGGAGTAAACCATACAGGACCTAATTTGACTATGTTGACTACAACAAAACTAAATCCGAGGTACTTATAATCTTCCCTTTTTGATGTGTATCAACCCGAGTTAAGTTATGGTAAACAAAACATAAAAATAACATTGTTTCCAAGAAAAACAATAAAATGAGAATGTAACAATCAACTAAATAGATTTTAGAATTTAGACTTCCCTCTTAACTTAATTTTCATAACTCTCCCCCTTTGATCACATTAAAAAATGGGGTTATTGGAAAAAGTTTAGAAAATGGATTTTTGAATAATAACTCATTTATTGTCAGAAAATTTCTCAATTTTTTAATAATTTATTCAATCTTAACTACTTAGCATGCATTAAAAAAATCTAACAATTTAGCATAGATTTGGGAATTCAATATAAATCTTTACCTACTGGATTTATCAAAAATGTAGATGAACATAATTTTTAGATACTTTTACAATTTGGCCATTATGATTTCTTAACTACTAATTAAGCCTCCCATAATATTTAACTCTCAATTTTTGAGATACTTTTGAATTTAAGCATGCATGAGTATTTTGTAATTTTATTATCTGTTATTTCAAATTATTATTTTTAATTTTTAATTAATCATACAAAACTAGTGGACATGCATTAACTAATTTCTTTTCCAGATCCACACATTTAAATCTTAATTTGCATAAAGACTTAAGTATAGATTTAATATCGGAATGAAACTTGTGTTTGAAACTGGATTCTCCCCTTCATCGCAGCTTCTTTTTGAAGTATCTCACTCTTCATCGATGCTCATCTCGAAGATTGTTTCATCGTCCTCTTGGTGACTTGCCATAGTGCAAGTATAGTGTAGGCCTCGATCTCGGACTCAGATGACGATGTATCATCCCATGTTGCCTTGGCATTCTTGTGCTTTGATCTTCTTGGTCCTTTGTCTCTTTCTTTGTTAGTCAGTTTTGGGCAGTTATTTTTTATATGTCATTCTTCTTGACAGTTATAGCATCTGACTTTGTTTTTACCTTTCTTAGCCTACATCTTGGTAAATTTATTAGATTTAAACATCTTATTTAACTTCCTTACCATGTAGGTCGTTTCATCGGTTAAGATTCTTTATCCGGTTTGATCTTCCTTATGTTCAAGGCGATATTGTCCAATTTTTCTTTTATATATCCTATACATTGAACTCGTGTAATTCTAATATAGAGAATAAATCTTCTAAAGTACTTACCTCCAAGTCTTTAAATATGTAGTAGGTATTTACTATTGATGCCCACTTTTGGGTTCTAAGGAAGGCGTTGAGTGCATATCAAACTGAGTCTCGATTTGTTACCGATTCGTCGAGGTTGGTGAGCCTAGTGATTAATTCCTTGATCTTTGAATGAAGTTGGGCCATTGATTCTCCTTCCTTCATTTGGACGTTTGTCAGCTGGTTTTGGAGGATGCCCCATCTTGCTAGCTTAGCTTCCGATTTGCCTTCGTGAAGATTCAAGAACTTCTCCTAGAGTTCTTTGGTCGAACGGTAGCTGCTGATGCAGTTGATTTCCTGTGGCAGTAGTATTGTTAATAGATGAAACTCTACTTTTCCATTGGCCATGAAATTAGTTGTCTTCTTCTTCAACCAGAGATGTTTTTCTTTGTCTTCAGTTACTATAAAACCATATTTCATTATTAAAAGCAATTCAAAGTCTGTTTTGAAAAATACTTCTATTCAACATTTCCACATCGCGAAATCCCCCTCAATTTTGGTGGGTGGATAGTTTGTTCAACCATAGTCTTGTTGCTTTATCTGACAGTTAGTCCTTCAAAAGTGAGCCTTCCTTTGATACCAATTGTAGGTTCCGTGTAGGCCGGCTAGAGGGGGTGAATAACCATACAATTTAAAACTAGATCTTTTGTAGTATTTTAGCAATGATAGATAGATTAGTTTAAGCAATTATTATAAACATGAACAACTAAAAGAAAAGAGACTCAGATTTTTATTTGGTTGTAATCTGGGTGGTTGCTAATTCAAGGCAGTAAAAGTGCACTAAAAAAGACTCTTTCATTGAAGGCGGAGAAGCCTCTTACAATCTTTGGAAAACTAAAAAAGAGTAGGAAAAATGATTATAAGTTGTTATATCTGTCCTAGCTCTAGGAGTTATTTATAGCCCAACTGTTAAAGTTATCATTTGTTGACATGACACTTTGGGCGCCTTCAAAGTCATCCAGGGTGCCTCCAAGTGGATAAAACTTTATCCATGCAAACAACTACTCTTTCATGGATGGAGGCACCCTAGTTCGATACTAGGGTGCATTGGGTCCAACTCAGGGTGCCTTGGGTCAAACCCAGGGCGCCTTCATGCCTTTATATAAGAAGTGCCCTTAGTCCCTTTGAGGATGTCTTAGATCTTCAAGATCATTTTTTGAAAGTCAACTCCCATGTTGAATTTTTTTTGTCTTCGTCTACTTGGGTGATCTCCAACCATCCATAGTTGAGCTCACCCAAACTCAAATCCGACCTTCTACTCGAACGGACTTCCTCCCGAGTTTCTCGTCCCTCAGACGTTGCATATATCCTTCTCGTCCACTAGTGTACTCTTCCACAACACCGAGCTCATAGGTTCCCTTCCCCGTCGGCTCCCTTCCCTATGTCATCCTTATCGCTGGCTACGTTTCCGCTAGACTTTTTGTATTTCTATGCTTTGCACACTTAGAAACAAGGTTCAAACCGTACAGAACCTAACTTGACTCGGTTGACTACATCAAAACCAAACCCAGGGTACTTATAAATTTTATATCTTTTAGGACATAAAGGGTCTCCAAATAAATTGGCTTTGATTTGTAGTCCGGCAATGAGAGTTGCTCCGGATAGTCATCGAGCCAGGGCATAGGCTAGGTGAAGGCTGAGGGTGTTCAAGGAAAATGAAAGTGTTTTCCCACTCCTTATGGGATTAAGGAAACCCGTCTAAAAACTTACAACATGCCCTGACCGCAAAATAGGAGACCCCTAGTTCTACTTGCCTAAGATAAAAAAGGTAGTGAAAGATGATGGGTCAAGAGGAATCTTATACACCTGGAAAAGTGCTACAGATGAGATAGTAGGAATTGGGTACCAAGTGGGTTAAGGATAATTGGAAATAGTGTTAGTTCCTCAATGAAGGGATGAAACCTCATACCACTAGACAATTGACTCTTATAGAATGTAACAAAGCCTGGAGGGTAGGGATAGGGGATGTAGTGGGCTTGCTGGTTAGGCAAGAGAATTCTAAGCTCATGGTCCGGAGGGACACCAAAGGTTTCTAGCAACTATGGAAGGGTCTGCTGAGGAAGAGTTGTCCATTGAGAGGTGTACCAGGCAAGGTTTGAGGAAACCATGAAAGGATGAAAGAGGAAGGAAAAACAAGAAAAATTGAAAATTGACCGTGTATTTAACTCAGGAAAAAATGACGAAGGCAAAGCTCGAAGAGGGGCCAAGGAAGTAGATGAACAACAAAAACCACAAATGATTAACATAATTTATAAAGGCGGTGGTGTAGTAAGGTGGCTACTTTTTTAGGATAAATCCCTATCGTTGGATCAGTAGGGTGCAAATCTTGAGGAGCAAAGAAGGCCAACCATCGAGTAAATTCTATCGACCAATGAAGAGAGTGGGGACATGATAAAGCCTTTTTCAACCATCCAATTAAAAAATGTTGGTGCTTGGATGGCTAGAGAGGGGGGGGGGGTGAATGTAGCCAGACACAAACTTCTTTCACTTTTGAAACTCTGCACTTAGGGTTAGTCGCAGCACAGCGGAAGCAAAACAAAAACAAAGAGATGCAGAAACTAAACCCTAAATTAAGCACAAGCACAAAACACTAACAAAGAGGATTTACAAGGTTCGGGGATAACTTGCCCCTACTCCTTGGCGTGCCCGTAAGGTGGGCGATCCCTTGATCATCGGCAGATCAAGCCCCTGAAAATCCGGATAGAATGAAACCTCCTTCTCGGTGGAGTAACCTCTCCACAACATTTCAAACTGAATGAAGTATTAAGTACAGAGAAACACGAGAAGGAATCTTACAGAGCACTTAGAATAGAAAGAACACAAGCGAACTCCTCACCGAGCTCCACTCAGCACAGATCTCACGCAAGAACTCCCTGCTCTTCGTGTCTTCTTGCTGATGGACTCGCCAAGCTCCTTGTTTCTTCCAAGTG
This sequence comes from Boesenbergia rotunda, assembly GCA_024364735.1. Lineage (NCBI taxonomy): Eukaryota > Viridiplantae > Streptophyta > Magnoliopsida > Zingiberales > Zingiberaceae > Boesenbergia > Boesenbergia rotunda. Next base: position 237,582 of record JAGFNQ010006399.1, read on the forward strand.
CTCAAGTATCAGAATGTTACTCAAGATTCACAGTTTCTTGCTTAAAGAGATGGATCAACAAGTTCTCCCCAAAAACTGTTTTTCGATCAATTCACAGAGACTTCTTCGCCACCAAGCCTTTAAGCCTCTGCTCAATGAACGCCAGGTCACAACCACCTCTCTACAGCTCCCAGCTGCTCAACTGCAACTGCCCAACTATCCTGACCTCTCCTGGACTCCCTGAGCTCCCCTCAGTTGAGCCTCAGTCAGCATCTCAGTGGCGCAGTCGTCCGTTGAAACCTGAGAAGGTAAACTGCCAAACCAGATGAAGCAAAAGCCTCCGTTTGACTCCCCTTGAGTGAACCTGAGTTATCTGCACACTTAGCAGGTCATTAGCACAGCAAATCAATAGAGGATCAAATATCAAAAGACTCAGAACAAAGATCAGTAGTGTATCTGTAGCAATCAGAACGCGATCAGAACTCTGATAGCGTTTTTGAATTAAAGCTGTCAGCTACTGATCGATCACCGGACCGATCAGAGTGACTCCCGATCGGTGACCAGACCGATCAGGCTCCAGCCTGATCGGTCCCCAGTGAGAAATCAGAAATCGCGACTTCTTCGTGATCGATCACCAGACCGATCCCAAGTCGTGGATCGGTCACCAGACCGATCCACCCCTTTGCAGAGTCATTTTCCAGCATCGCAGCCCAAACCCACTGATCGGTCACCAGACCGATCAGGATGTGGCCTGATCGGTCTGGGGACCGATCAGAGCACCTCCTGACCGATCAGGCTCTAGCTTGATCGGTTATAGTGAGAAGCTCGCGACAATTGATCGTTCACCAGAACGATCTGAATAGTCTCCCTGATCAGTCACTGGACCGATCAGGAGACGATCAGTAGCCTAACAAAGTTACTTTATGCTCCCTGATCGGTCACCAGACCGATTAGACATCACTGGATCGGTCACCAGACCGACCCACGAAGGAACTCCGTGCCAACTTCCCTGATCGATCACCAGACGGATCCAGGCAAGGCCAAATCCACTCTAAGTCAAGAGAACGGGCTCCCAGCTTTCTCTGACTCGTGCTCAGTCCCTCGGACCAAGACTCCATGCCCAGTCTCACTCACCGAGACTTCAACCTAGCTTCCCAAGCTAGGACCTGGCTTTACTCACCAGGATTTCATCCAACCTAGCTTCCCAAGCTAGGACCTGGCTTCACAAGCCGAGATTTCATCCAACCTAGCTTCCCAAGCTAGGACCTGGCTTCACAAGCCGAGATTTCATCCAACCTAGCTTCCCAAGCTAGGACCTGGCTTCACAAGCCGAGATTTCATCCAACCTAGCTTCCCAAGCTAGGACCTGGCTTCACAAGCCGAGATTTCATCCAACCTAGCTTCCCAAGCTAGGACCTGGCTTCACAAACCGAGATTTCATCCAATCTAGCTTCTCAAGCTAGGACCTGGCTTCCCAAGTTGGGATTTCATCCAACCTAGCTTCTCAAGCTAGGACCTGGCTTCCCAAGTTGGGATTTCATCCAACCTAGCTTCTCAAGCTAGGACCGGGCTTCCCAAGTTGGGATTTCATCCAACCTAGCTTCTCAAGCTAGGACCTGGCTTCCAAGGCAGGATTTCATCCAACCTAGCTTCTCAAGCTAGGACCTGGCTTCCCAAGCCAGGGTTTCCTCCATTCCGTGGCCAGTCCCCGACCAGGACTTAATCCCAATCATCTTATTAACCTAAACTAAAATCGGTGTCAACACCAAAACAACAATCAGGGTCAGACTGCATCAACAATCTCCCCCTTTTTGTTGTTTGACAACCCGATTTTAAGTTTAGGAATTTATATCCAATTGTCTCAAATTTCAGAATCGTAGGAGAATCAGGATCCTCCCCCTACAACAGTTAAACTCGTAGTAGTCCTAAACTTAACCAACCACACTCTCCCCCTTTGTCAAACACGGAAAAGGGTGTAGACCGGTTGTTAAGTTTAAACATACTCCCCCTCAAACCTAGGGGTTCTCCCAAAACAACAAAGATATGATTTAATTTTGAGGGTATATGAACACATATGATAAATGTAAGGCAAGATAGCACAATCATACGGATCATATGAACATGAAATAGGAATAAAACAAGAACTAGTAATAAGCATGGAGTAGCAAATCATACATGAAAATAGTCATATAGTCAGATGCAGAACACTGCATCAAAGCATAGTCAAGAACAACACCAAGTTATAACAGTTAAATAGATCATCAAGCCATAATAGTCAACATCAGAATCATCAATCCTCGGGGGGGGGGGGGGGTCGTCGTCAGATGTATCATCAATAGGTATGATGCTCCCTGGTGCAGTGCTGCTGGAGGGCGCAGCTCCAGAAGATGAAGACTGGTACGGATGACCAGCAGTCCAACCGTGCCACTCCTCGTACCACGCCTCCTGTCGGAGCGGACCCCAGAGACGTCGGATTCAATCGCGAGCAATCTGCGTCGAAAGACTGAAACTCAGAGTGGACCTCCTGTCGTCAGAGCTCTGTCATATGAAGACCATGCTGGATCGTCTGCTCCAGCTCCGCAATCTGCTAGCGAAGATCCGGATCCGGCTCATAGTGGCCCTCTGCAGCAGCGGGCGGCTCCTGATGAAAAGCCGGAGCTGCGGGTATCTGAACATGGGCCGCCCTAGGTAATTCCCCCAGACCTCTCCTGTCCTTCCACCTCAGCCCTTGCGGTCCGACGATAATGCCAGACTGGGCCAACGCGTGTCAGCCAAGTCGGCAGTCCTGCCGAACCATCGGCACGATCCTGCCCTGTGACACGTCGATACCGACCGAATGAAGCCAGGCAGTAATGATATGTCCAAACGGCATGTAAACCGTCTGACGGTCGATCTGACTGTAGGTGATGATGGAGAAATAGATGGTCGCTATGATGTCAAAGTCTAACTGCCGATGCATCCCGTAGAGCATCAAGCAGTGGAATGAGCGAATTTCTGCTAGGGGCTTCGAAGTAATAGGTATCAGACAATTAGTGATAATTTTAAACAGGACATACTCAGCGGGGGAAAGAGTGAGAGCGGCAAATGTGGGAAAATTACCGGCAGGCTCACCGGGACCCCCCCGGCCTGGGATGGCCGAAAAAGTACTCATAGATAGAGTCAGGAGTGACTCCATCGAAGGGAAACGGTAGAGGATCCCGGAAGATAAGGGTAAAGCGGAAAGTCATTATCTGAACGATGACAAGCTAGAAAGTCAGTGAAAGCTGATAAATCAAAAGTGAGGTCGATACTGGCCACTCGGGTCCTATACCCCGTACCCTCTCCACTGACCATGTTGTTATAAAATTCGGAGACTAAATCAAAATTTATTGGCCGCTCAAGGAAGAGAATGGATCCTAGCTCGTAGAACTCAATGATCTGGCGTACTGAAGGACAGTGTTCGTAAACAAACGCTCGGTCCACAGTTCGACAAGGTAGGAGTTTGAAGGTTCGACTGTGAAAGAAAAATTCGAAATGAGCATTTTGAAATCTGTCATCAGAAGGAGGTTGGGGTCTAGGAGATGAAGAGGGAGCCCTCGATCGTGAGGTATCCTCAGCCGGTTCTTTACCTCTAGAAGATTTTCTAATGTTGGATAATTTTGATCACAACATTTAAGGGAATCAAATGAAGTCCACCACAAAGACAATGATCAAAATTAAGATCACGACATCATTATGGGATTGATCAGTGAAGTGAACACAAGGGTTTGATCATGTAAGGTAAGAATTGATCAATAATCAAATGACAGAGGTTTGATAGATTTAGGTCACGGCAACCACAGATTGATAATCATACAGGAAAAAATTGATCATTTAAGAATATGACAGAATCATAGGGTCACGGGACAAGACACACCACAAGATAAAAAGTATGATTAGCACAAATACATGATTGATGAAGTAATCTGGAAGGTAAAATCGAAAAAAATGCTTACTTAGGTGCCATGTTGGCTGGAAAAATTTTGAGAAGATCTTGACAGCTTCAAACAGGAGAGGAGCTTCCAGAACTCGCACAGGGCACAGAATGCGTAGAAAATTTGCGCAAGACGATGAGAACGCAGGGCTCGAGGAGTTGCAAGAAACTCACGCAGGAAGAGGAAGAGGAGCTCACGTACACACTCGCAGGAAGAGAGAAACAGAGATCTCGCCTCGCTGAAAACTCAGGAACTCACACGCAAGAACTTGCAGGAACAAGAAGCAGGCTCTCTCTTAGGGTGATTCTCACAGGTTGAAGAGGAATGATGGAATCGGCTAGGGTTGAGGAAGAGTGGAGATGTGATTAAACGAGTTGGTGGACCGATCACCAACCAGAATTTATTGCGATCGAACGGATCACCGTTCGATCCAGGAACGCTCAGACCAATCAGGCTCCAGCCTGATCGGTCTGGCTTGGTCCTGATCGGTTGGGTGACCGATCAGGCAAGCCACTGATCGGTCTGCAGATCGATCAGGGAGCGAATAGAGAGTTGGCGAAATTTTCTATGACCCTCCTGATCGGTCTGTGGACCGATCACCAAGGGGGCCAGATCGATCTGTGGACCGATCCAGGCCAACACAGAGTGATTTCTGTGATTAATCGAAAATTGCTTGATCGGTCCTTTGGACCGATCAGACCTACTCCTGATCGGTCCGGTGACCGATCAGGCATCAGGAATTTTTCTGATACAATCAGAAACTTCAGTTTCAGACTTCCGAATAAATTCCGATACGATATGATGTAACTTTGCTGATTGTGGAGGTGTTCCCTTGACTATAATTGATCCCTTAACAAGGATCAAAGGTCCTTATGGATTTAATAAATCAATTTGCTCCACCCAAGTGAAGTCAAATTCAATCACAAACATCCATTTAATGTTCAAACAAGTTTGTATCAATATAAAGTCTCTAATCAAGTTTCCTTGATTGGAATGTCCAAGTATGATCATGGAGCCAAGTACACATATGTTATGCATTGGTTTTCCCCATACTTGGTCAACTTAGTGATTATTATCTCGTCAACCTAATTTCTCAAGGGATGCATTGACATTTTGAGTAATTAGGTTGATCCTAGCATCTCACCCCATTTCTAGCAAACAAAAATATTTTGTTAAACCTTATAGTTTGCGTGAGATGTCCCCAAGTTGCCCAATAATTGTTCCCAACAATTAGAAATAATCATGAAGGGTTTTATATGCTTTTCAACCCTATGAAGCGCGACACATTCTCAATTCCCTTCGCAGAAGCTAAACTCATTCTCGGGGAGTGGTTTAGTGAAAATGTCCGCTAGATTCGATTTTGACTCTATATGTGAGAGTACAATGTCTCCTCTAGCAACATGATCTCTAATGAAGTGGTGACGCACTTCAATATGCTTGGTCCTAGAATGATGGACTGGATTCTTTGTTAGGTTTATCGTGCTTATGTTGTCACACAACACTTGCACACCCTTGTAGGTTAATCCGTAGTCCTCTAGTGTATGAATCATCCACAACAATTGCGATACACTCTCTCCCATGGCGATATATTCTGCCTCGGTCGTGGAGAGAGCAACACAATGTTGCTTCTGACTTGACTAACTTACTAATGATGAGCCTAAGAATTGGCAACCCCCACTTGTGCTCTTCCGATCCAACTTGCACCCAGCATAGTCGGAATCGGTGTAGCCAATTAGGTCAAACGACTCGGTACGGGGGTACCAAAGACCAACTCCAATTGTGCCCTTAAGGTATCTCAAAATTCTTTTGACAGCAATTAGATGAGATTCCTTGGCACAGACTTGATACCTAGCGTGCATACCCACAGCAAAAAGAATATCAGGTCGACTCGCTGTGAGGTATAGCAAACTACCTATCATGCTCTGATATTTTGTTAAGTCAACAGGTTTACCACTCTCATCATTGTCTAACCGTGTGTTTGTAGCCATGGGAGTGGTTACCTCTTTAGAATCACTCATGTTAAATTTTCGGAGCATCTCTTGAGTGTACTTTGTTTGGTGCACATGGATTCCGTCACGAGTTTGCTTGATTTCAAGTCCAAGGAAGAAAGTCAACTCTCCCACTAGACTCATCTCAAATTCACTCTCCATGTGTCCAATAAATTCATTCAAATAACCCTTATTGTTTGAGCCACAAATTATGTCATCGACATATACTTGGGCTACAAATATATTATCACCATCTCTTCGTAGAAATAGTGTAGGGCCTATTTGTCCTCTCACAAAACCTTTTTCAATGAGAAATGTTGATAACCGCTCATACCAAGCCCGAGGTGCTTGTTTAAGGCCGTAGAGCGCCTTCTTGAGCTTGAACACGTGGTTTGGGAATTCGGTACTCTCAAACCCCGGAGGTTGTTCGACATAACCTCTTCTCTTATGAAACCATTTAGAAAGGTCGATTTGACATCCATTTGATAGAGTTTGAAACCACGATGTGCTGCAAATGCGAGCATCAATTGGATGGACTCTAATCGTGCCACGGAAGCATAGGTCTCATCATAATCAAGGCCTTCAACTTGACTATAGCCCTTGGCTACTAAGTGTGCCTGTTTCTTATGATTTCTCCCTTATGGTTCAATTTATTTTTGAAGACCCATTTGGTTCCAATAATGGTGGTCTTCTTAGGTCTAGGGACTAAGTCCCAAACTTGACTTCTTTAGAATTGACCTAGTTCGTCTTGCATGGCAATGATCCAATCGGGATCATTTAATGCCTCGTCAATTTTTCTAGGTTCAATTTCGGAAATTAGGGTAACTTCATTAGCCTCATTCCTAAAGAATGATCTAGTCCTAACCCCATGATGGATGTCTCCAACAATTTGGTCTTGGGGATGACTAGAGGCTAACCTAGTTTGCCTTGGTATTGGAGGTGCTTCTTGAATGGTGTCACTAGACATAAGCTCAGCCTCAGGATCCGGCTGATCTATGAGTTGTCTAGGCTCACCGTCATCAGATTCATCACCACCATCTACAACACTTGGACCTCCATCCAAATCTAGTTTCCTAAGTTCGAATTGAACTCCTTCTATATCTCCTGATTGATCATTTGCTTTGGGAATTTCCTCAAAAACAACATCAGAAGACTCTTCAACTAATCTGGACTTCTTGTTATAGACTCGGTAAGCTTTGCTGATGAGGGAGTACCCGACTAGTATCCCTTCATCAGCCTTTGCTGTGAACTTTCCAAGATGGTCCTTGGTGTTTAGAATAAATACCTTACACCGAAACACCCTAACGTGTTTAACTGTAGGTGGTTTTCCAAATCAAAGTTCATGAGGAGTCTTTTCTAGAAATCTATGTATGAGGACTCGGTTTTACACGTAGCAAGCTGTGTTCACAGCTTCAGCCCATAAGTAACTCGGTAAGGAGTACTCATTGAGCATGCTTCGTGCAACCTCTTGTAAGACCCGGTTCTTCCTCTCTACAACACCATTTTGTTGTGGTGTTCTAGGAGTACAGAACTCGTGTCTATACCCTCTCTCTTGACAAAACTCTAAAAATCTTTGATTTTGAAATTCGCCTCCATGATCACTTCTTATTGTTTTAATTGTTGATGATTTTTCATTTTCAACTCTTCTACAAAATGAAATAAAAACATCTAAGGTTTGATCCTTATATTTTAGAAAATAGGTCCATGTATATCTAGTAAAATCATCAATGATCACAAAATAATATCTACTACCATTCAAGGATATAATAGTGCTACAATCAAACAAGTCCATGTGAAGTAAATCTAAAGCGGTAGAAGTACTTACAGTGCTTTTACCTTTATGTATAGATTTCGTTTGCTTACCCATTTGACATGCATCACAAATCTTTTCCTTTTCATACTTGATGCTTGGTAAGCCACGAACTAGTCCCTTGTTGGCCAATTTCCGGATGTTCTTCATATTCACGTGTGTCAATCTCCGGTGCCAAAGGGTGGACTCATCTTCTCTTGACATGAAACACTTAACAAAAGCATTAGTAGCACTTTTAAAAGAAACTTGATAAATATTATCTACTCTTGTGCCTACTAGTACCGTGTCAAATGTGTCATGTTGTCTAACTAGACATTGACTTGATTGAAAATCAATTGTGTAACCCGCATCACACAATTGACTGACACTTAGGAGATTACATATCATCCCTTGACTAGAAGGACATTCTTAATCCTAAGACATTCGGATATTTGAATGTCTCCTATTCCTACAACCTTAAGACTACCATTGTTACCAAAGGAAACATTACCTCTACTTTTTCTTTGAAGGGTAGTGAATAAGGATCTATCACCGGTCATATGTTTGGAACACCCACTATCAATGAACCAAGTTGATAGATGCTCCCCCTCAATCACAACCTACACAATACGAAAGATAGAAGATTTAGGTACCCAAATCTTGGGACCTAAAGCACCTACTATACAAGACTTAGGCACCCATGCTTTGACCACTTTCCTTTGAACCCTAGGAGTCTTAAGTGGTCTAACATCAATCATAGACATTAAGAAAACAAATGATGGTTCTTTAGGTCGGTAACCAATACCGACCTTATTGTAAACCGCCCTTTGTGTATTTAGAATCATATCTAAAGTCTTTGAGCTATTTGAGAACTTCTCAAGAACACTCTTGAGTCTCTCAACCTCACTCTTCAAAGATTTGTTCTCATCTTCTAACATTTTTACATGCAAGTCATCAATATCCTCATCCATAGAGGATTTCAATTGTTCAACTTCTCCTTTCAATGATTTAACCTTTTCTTTTGACTTTTTCAACAAATCGGTTAAACATGCAATGGTTCTATAACATTTGTCTAGTTCAGGAGAGACTACCTCTTCATCATCCGAAGATGATGAAGTCGTGTTTGAGGAGTCCATGGATTCATCACTGATCTCCTCATCTTCAATTGCCATGAGTGCTACATGGCGAGTACTCTTCTCCTCCTTCTCTTCTTCGGATGAACTAGAGGACGATTCATCTCATGTGGCCTTCAAGGCCTTCTTCTTCTTCTTTGGTTTCTCCTCTTTCTTCTTGAGTTTTGGACAGTCTTTCTTGAGTGTCCTTTCTTGCCACACTCAAAGCAAGTGATATTAGCTTTATCAATTTTAACTTCATTAGGGTTACCTTTGCCCTTGTAGCGCCGACTCTTCCTCATCATCCTCCTTACAAAGTTGGCCATCTTGGAGGAAGAAGACTTGCTGCCATCCTCCTCGGACTCGGACTCGGATTCGGATTAAGATGAAGAGACTTCCTTCTCCTTCTTCTTCTTGGTCTTTTCCCTTGCTATAAGTGCAATCCCCTTCTCCTTGGGGCCTTTGTTAGCCATCTCATGAAGCTCCATTTCATAAAATAAATCATCTAATTTTACAATTGACAAGTCCTTAGAAACCTTGTAGGCATCCACCATGGATGACCACAAGGCATTCCTTGGAAAAGCTTTTAACACATACCTCACAAGGTCGCGGTTCTCGACCTTTTCGTCAATAGAGTGGAGACCATTGAGGACTTCTTTGAATCTACTATGAAGCTCACTTACTGTTTCACTCTCCTTCATGGAGAGATTTTGTAGTTGATTAAGGAACAAGTCCCTCTTGGCTATTCTCGAATCCCGGGTGCCCTCATGGAGTTCGATGAGTTTATTCCACAAATCCTTTGCGCTTGTAAAGGGACCAATCTTGATTAGTTGGTATTTGTTCATTCCACATTGCAAAGTCACCACCGCCTTCGCATCGACTTCTCCTTTGTGCGTTTGCTCGGCCGACCAATGTGAAGATTCCAACTCTTTTCCCTCCGCATCTCTTGGAGGGGTGAAGCCTTCCTTCACGGAAAACCACATTCTAATGTTGGTCTTGAGGTAGTACTCCATACGAGACCTCCAATATTGAAAATCGGATCCATCGAAAAAGGGAGGTGAGTGGTGCTAAATCCTTCTCTCAAAGCCATTCTTGTTGACTCTCGGATGTTAAGCCGCTTGATCAGAGCCCCAAGCTCTGATACCACTTGTTGGTGCTTGGATGGCTAGAGAGGGGGGGGGGTGAATGTAGCCAGACACAAACTTCTTTCACTTTTGAAACTCTGCACTTAGGGTTAGTCGCAGCACAGCGGAAGCAAAACAAAAACAAAGAGATGCAGAAACTAAACCCTAAATTAAGCACAAGCACAAAACGCTAACAAAGAGGATTTACAAGGTTCATGGATAACTTGCCCCTACTCCTTAGCGTGCCCGTAAGGTGGGCGATCCCTTGATCGTCGGTAGATCAAGCCCCGAAAAATCCAGATAGAATGAAACCTCCTTCTCGGTGGAGTAACCTCTCCACAGCGTTTCAAACTGAATGAAGTATTAAGTACAGAGAAACACAAGAAGGAATCTTACAGAGCATTTAGGACAGAAAGAACACAAGCGAAATCCTCACCGAGCTCCACTCAGCATAGATCTCACGCAAGAACTCCCTGCTCTTCGTGTCTTCTTGCTGATGGACTCGCCAAACTCCTTGTTTCTTCCAAGTGCTCAAGTATCAGAATGTTGCTCAAGATTCACAGTTGCTTGCTCAAAGAGATGGATCAACAAGTTCTCCCCAAAAACTATTTTTCGATCAATTCACAGAGACTTCTTCGCCACCAAGCCTTTAAGCCTCTGCTCAATGAACGCCAGGTCATAGGCACCTCTCTGCAGCTCCCAGTTGCTCAACTACAACTGCCCAGCTATCCTAACCTCTCCTGGACTCCCTGAGCTCCCCTCAGCCGAGCCTCAGTCAGCATCTCAGTGGCGCAGTCGTCCGTTGAAACCTGAGAAGGTAAACTACCAAACCTGATGAAGCAAAAGCCTCCGTTTGACTCCCCTTGAGTGAACCTGAGTTATTTGGACACTTAGCATGTCATTAGCACAACAAATCAATAGAGGATCAAATATCAAAAGACTCAGAACAAAGATAAGTAGTGTATCAGTAGCAATCAGAACTCTGACAGCGTTTTTGAATTAAAGCTGTCAGCTACTGATCAGTCACCGGACCGATAAGAGTGACTCCTGATCGGTCACCAGACCGATCAGGCTCCAGCCTGATCGGTCCCCAGTGAGAAATCAGAAATCGTGACTTCTTCATGATCGATCACCAGACCGATCCCAAGTCGTGGATCGGTCACCAGACCGATCCACCCCTTTGCAGAGTCATTTTTCAGCATCGCAGCCCAAACCCACTGATCGGTCACCAGACCGATCAGGATGTGGCCTGATCAGTCTGGGGACCGATCAGAGCATCTCCTGACCGATCAGGCTCCATCCTGATCGGTTATAGTGAGAAGCTCGCGACAATTGATCGTTCACCAGAACTATCTGAATAGTCTCCCTGATCAGTCACCGGACCGATCAGGAGACGATCAGTAGCCTAACAAAGTCACTGTATGCTCCCTGATCGGTCACCAGACCGACCCACGAAGGAACTCCGTGCCAACTTCCCTGATCGGTCACCAGACCGATCCAGGCAAGGCCAAATCCACTCTAAGTCAAGAGAACGAGCTCCCAGCCTTCTCTGACTCGTGCTCAGTCCCTCGGACCAAGACTCCATGCCTAGTCTCACTCACCAGGACTTCAACCTAGCTTCCTAAGCTAGGACCTGACTTCACTCACCAGGATTTCATCTAACCTAGCTTCCCAAGCTAGGACCTGGCTTCACAAGCCGGGATTTCATCCAACCTAGCTTCCCAAGCTAGGACCTGGCTTCCCAAGCCGGGATTTCATCCAACCTGGCTTCCCAAGCCAGGATTTCATCCAACCTAGCTTCTCAAGCTAGGACCTGGCTTCCCAAGCCAGGGTTTCCTCCATTCCATGCCCAGTCCCCGACCAGGACTTAATCCCAATCATCTCATTAACCTAAACTAAAATCGGTGTCAACTCCAAAACATCAATCAGGGTCAGACTACATCAACAAAAAAGACATCATCGCACTTCTCCACATTAATTACATCGACTATCTGTAACGTCTCCCATGCAGAAAGTTGTTTTTCCAACATTCAAAGTAAAGGACCTCGGGGAGCAAACAACAAATTCATCAGAGTCTGGTCAGTCAGACTGTACTTCCTTTGACTAGACTTGAAGGGGAGATTTGTGATATGAAGATCTTTCTTATGCATCTATGTAGCTTCATGGTTAATACCTAGGGTGACCCGATAATCAAAGTCAAGACGGGTCAGACCCAACCCTTAAGCAGTCAACTTGGCTCGGTGAGATCTAACGGGGTCCATCTTAGTCTCGGGGCTCATCTCAGCCTATCTCGGCCTCAGGGCCAACTCAGTCTAAAGATCCCCTCAGTCTTGGGACCCATCTTAGCCTCAGAGCATATCTCTGCCTTAGGGCCCATCTCAGTCTAAAGATCCTTCTCGGTCTCAAGGTCTATCTCAACACCAGAACATAGTGAGGCTTTAGGTTGCACTGCTGTCCCATGCATGGCGGCACACCTCTCTATGTAAAAGTCACTCCACGCTAACGTCACCTCTTTCGTCTCTAAAGAGAATCTTCTATGACATATGCACACTAGCAGACAAGACACATATTCTCAGACGTGCGACATCTTATAATGGTTGGAATGTTACAAGGTTGTCAGACTTTGTTTCCTAGATGCCCTCCTAATCTACACATGCCAGCAAATGCCCTTCTTGCACCGTCGACCATCGGAGATTGTTCTATCTTCCTTCCTTTGCCAAAGTCGCTTCCAGTGTAAGCCTTCCTCCTTTCTCCTTCTTCCTTGATCATCTGTACTTCTTTCTTAGAATCATGGGCAGCAGTGGAAAGGTAGAGGGAAAGAAAGGAAAGAGTGGGATGGGAGAAGTCATGGGGAAACCAAAGGAACAAGCCTATCAGCCTGAATGGTACGAAGCCACATCATCGAGAGTTAAGCCCGGAGTTTTACAGGTCGCCTATGAGACCTATGGTATCCCAGAGGATTTTGAAGGTAGGGTACTCAAGCTCGGCCAATCTCCGGTAGAACCCCCTCTAGGGTTTTACACTTTTTTCTTAGGTCAAGTAGAATTCGGTTTCCGCTTTCTAATCCTCCTTTTCTTCAAAGCCATATCTCAGTATTTTGCCATTCCTCTTCAATAGATGACCCCAAATGTCTTTGCTCAAATGAACGGGGCATTCCTTCTGTTCAAATTATTTGGGATACCTTTAACCCCTCGTCTCTTTCATTATTTTTTCCTTCCAAGCCTCGAATCAAGAGGAGTTTTTAGTTTCACAGCACGGGCTAGCCACAGGTTTATAGGTGGCCTTTTTCTTCACGTAAGGGATGGAAGGAGCGATTCTTTTTTATCAGGATCCCCGAGCGTCCTTTCTCCCCAACTCATTGGTTTGAAAGACTACCTCCCATCCTAGAACTAGGCGACTTCTAGGGTGATCAGGGGTACCTACAAGCCAGGGCCATCTCGGTTGGGATGGAGTTCCATGGCCCGGACTTAGTCCGCTGTGAAGAGCTTCTCTACAGGGCTAGGATCAACCCCAAGGATACCAGTCTTAATCGTGACCTCAGTGAGTCTTCTATTTTTATTAACGCTTGTTTATACTAACTGATCCTCTTTTGTCTTCTTTGCAGAATCCATCATGCTTGCCCGATCGATGAGCAAACTGCTCAAATGGGAGCTAGCGGATGAGAAAGCCCTGACTCCTTAAAAATCTCAAGGAGACCCACTCCCTGAGTTCCCTAGAGATTCTACGAGGACCCATAGTCAGGAGCCTCTTGCCTCGGAGTTGCCCACCACTCGGGAGGCAAGTCCTTCCTCCATCCTTGCTGTCGCACAGGATACCAGTGCTCAGCTCAAACTAGTTCCTACCTCCAAGGTTGCACCACCTCGAGGAATCATTTCTCTACCTCCTCAATGTAGACTCCTTCCAGCCGAAGAAGAAGTGGATACCCCTCAACATAGACTCCGCCCCTTTCCCTCCGGAAGAGAAAGCTTCGATCAGGGCAAGTTCCTGACACAACCTCTGACGACACTGAGTAGCTTGTTCCACTCTCCAGGCACAGAAAGGGAGTAGCCCCAGCAGCTGAGGAGCCCCAGAAGGAGGTTGCGCTACCCCCGTCTCATTGGACCCTCCTTCGATTCTTCTTTCCCCTAGGACTGTCGGCCACAAGGGCAAGACAGTCCACTTTGCCCATCTAGAGTTCATTAGCGATTGCCTTCGCAGGAAAGTCCAAGTTGTTGAAAAGGCAGCTAAAAATGGACCCAGGGTTTGCAAATCAAGGAGCCACCCCGGGGGGTTCAGACCCTAGAAGAGACTTCCTCGAGTACGGATGATAGCTTCTCGGGGCCATCCTTCATACATGTCGAGGATACTCGTCAAGTAGACCTCCCTGTCCTCGTCCAATCCTCCAAAGACACCTCGGGGATCCCTCCCCCCAAAATCGGGAGGCAATCGAAGAGCGTACCGAGGCGTACGTGACTTTTCTTAGGGAGATGGGCTCAGCCGGGGTGGTAGCCCTGCTATATGTGTCTCTCCTGAAGGTACAATCTTAACTTATCTTCCCTTCATACTTTTGCACTGAATCTTATGGTTTTTCTCATTTAGGCCACGTCCGAGTACCTAACTCTCAGTCATCGAATGCTTCCTGAGCAAGAGACCGAAGCATGACAGAAGCGGATGGTTGAGCTAGAGGCGGAAGTCTGGCGAGTTCATAGGGAGGGCTAGATTCAGGTCGAGGTGACCAGAGACCTCCGAGCCAAGTTGGAACATTCTGCGGACAACTCCCGAGTTTTGGAGTCAACCTTGAACAACGTCCAACACCGAGAACACCTCTTGTCAGAGAGAACTAAATCTCTCTCAGCAGAGGTGGCTCAACTAACCTAGGAGAGGGAATAGCTCCAGGCTCGAGAGAGCAAATTGCTGGAGGTTATTCGCCTTCTTGAATCATCCAAGGAGGAACTCAGTGGCCAAATCAAGGAGCAGGCAGCAAAGATAACCAAGGATGAAGCAGAACTACAAGCTGCTGCTGCTTATATATCTGACCAACAAGTGCGCGTCTCCCGAGCTGAGTCTCTCTTGTCCACGGCCTGGGAACAACTCGAAGAAGCTCTCACTGCCCGAGATTGGACGTTGGCCGATGCCCAGGAAATAAAATATGATTGGGATCGGGTCCTCCAAATGTTAGAGAGTTATAAGGCTAGTGAGGAAGCCCGTCGGTCCGAAGTAGAAGTTGCTATCAAGGCCAAATTCCTCTAGTCCGAGGAGTTCGATGACATCATGGCAGGCCAAGTACTAAAGTGACTTAAACAAGGCGTCAATGGAGTTGTCAAGTAGATCCAGCGAGCTGAGGTACTGAAGCCAAGTGTTAACCTGAGCTTCCTTAGTGTCGGTCGAGCCTGGGAGGAATTGTCCGTAGAGGAAAAAGAACTTTAATGTAATCTGCCTTTGTTTTTATTGTTTGGCTGCCAGGCCTTTGTGATTGTAAACCTTGTGCCTTTGTTTTTCTACCTATATGAATATATTTCACCTTGCGCCCGATGTTTGGTATTTTTATCTTCTAAGTGTAACTTGTTTTGTAACATACACTTTGTATTTTACCGTATTAATGCAACTTGCCTCCTTTCGAATTCATTTGGCTTGCCTTCATCCTATGGAAGTATGATCTCTATTTTTTTTCTCTAACACCAACTCATTCCTTACCAAGCACCGCTTTATGCTAGCTATCCACCTCATGCTTGATAACCTATTTCCACACTAGGGGGGGGGGGGGGGGGAGGTGGGAGGGTTAAATCGCTAGAGATTCCTTGGCGACTAGGTGCTGGTAAGGACTTCGGCTTCTCCTAGCTGAGCCTCGTCAATGTCACAACCATGTTTCTCTAGCTTGGGCATCCTCAGTACCACAAGTTGGTAGGAACTTTGCTTGCTCCCAGCTAGGCCTCCTCAACACCACGATTAGGTCTACACAGCTTAGGCATCCTCGTCTCCACAAGTTGGTAGGAACTCGGGCTGCTCCCGCCGGGCATCCTCAGCACCATGGCCAAGTCTACACAACTTGGGTATCCTCAGCACCACAAGTTGGTAGGAACCTCATCTACTCCCGGTTGAGCATCCTCAGCACTACGACCAGGTCTATACTACTTGGGCATCTTCAGCACCACAAGTTAGTAGGTACTCGAGCTGCTCCCGACCGGGCATTCTCAGCATCATGGCCATGTCTACATAACTTGGGCATCTTCGGCACCACAAGTGGGTAGAAACTTCAACAGCTCCCGGTCGGACATCCTCAACACCATGACTAGGTCTACACAAATTATGGCACCATAAGTTGATAGGATCTCGGGTTGCTCTCGGTCGGGCATCCTCAGCACTACGACCAAGTCTACTCAACTTGGGGCACCACAAGTTGGTAGGAACTCAGGCTGCTCCCGACCGGACATCCTCAGCACCACGACCAGGTTTACACATCTTGGGCATCCTCGGCACCACAAGTTGGTAGGAACATACGGCAACATGCTTCTATTGGGTTTTCGACCAACATTTTTCCTATTTATTCGATTGACCAATCTCTAAGAGAATACAAATACATGTACAAGCAAAAGTATTTAATGACCGAGCTTACTGGGCACGGTAGGGTTGGAGGTGAATTGCGTTCCATGGTCTATCTAGCCTTTTGGCATTAGCATCTTACAAATAATAATTGTCATCCATGAATTTTTCGACAATCGTGTAAGGCCCACTCCATTATGGTTCGAGCTTTCTAACATCACTGTCAGACTTGATCCTTTTCTATACTTGATCCCTGACCTGGAAAGTCCGAGGGATCACTTGACGGTTGCAGACTTGTCACATGCGCTAGCGGCACGCAGCTAGTCGGGTAGCTGCTTTGTCTCATATCTTCATCACCAAATATAAATCGAGCAGTCACTCCTGGTCGTAATTCTCCTTATTATAAAGTTGTCGCCGAGTTGATTCATAGCCTATCTCAACAGGGATCACAACCTCCGCGCTATAGACCAGATGAAAAGGACTCTGCTCGGCCCCCTCTTTGGGAGTTGTGCGGTAAGACCATAGGACACTCGGGAGTTCTTCGACTCAACTTCCCCCGACATGTTCCGGCTTTATCTTGAGCCCTCTGATTATTTCCCGGTTGATAACTTCGGTCTGTCTGTTACTCTGTGGTAGGCAACTGAGGTGATGGTCTGGCGAATACCCAACCCTTCATATCATTTTCTGAGCTTGCGACTTGAAAATTATCTTCTATTATCCGACATCAATTTATGAGGAATTCCATACCTGCAGACTATATCCTTCCACAGGATTTTCATCATGGCGGCCTCAGTAATTTAGGCGAGTGATTCGGCCTCAACCCATTTGGAGAAGTAGTCCATCAGTACCAACAAGAACTTTTTTGTTGTGGCCCCGTCGGAAAAGGACCTACTACGTCCATCTCCTACTGATCGAAGGGATAAGAGATTGTAGAGGCTCGAAGTAGTTCAGTTGGGCGGCGAGAAATATGCTGATGCTTTTGGCAAGTTTCGCATTCGGCGATAAACTTGTTAGCATCTGCCTGCAATGTGGGCCAAAAATATCCGGCTAGAATAATCTTCCTAGCCATTGATCGTCCACAAATATGACTTCCGCATATGCCTTTATGATCTTTCCGCATTATATACTCAACGTCTCTGGGGCCAATACACTTGACTAATGGTCGGGCAAACATTCTTTTGTAAAGATGCTCCTCAACCAACGTGAACCAAGCAGCACTACGCTCTTTCGGTACTGTTCCATCGCAAAGAAACGATATGTAAGCTTCTCTCCAGTCAGGTAATATTCATCAGCAAGTTCCCTGCCGACCTGAGCCACTGTTTCTTCCTGGATCGTAGGCTCATCCACAGTCCATAATGCTAAGGAACTTGTAAACTTAGCTAGTTCATCAACCTTAACATTATCAACTCGGGAGATTTTCCGCAACGTAACTTCCATAAAGGTGGTTTTCAGGTGATTATATGTTGTTACATACCTCCATAATCGCTCATTCCGAACCTCGAGATCCCCTTTGATTTGTTGAGCCATAAGCTGAGAATCAAAATATAATATAATCCGGGGGCACCGACCTGCCTAGCAGCCTGCAGTCTGGCCAATATTACTTTATACTTGACTTCATTATTGGTAGCTCGAAAATTGAGAGGTATAGATAATTGTAATACATCTTCTCGAGGAGATATCATTAGAACACCCACCCCACTTGATTTTTTATTAGATGAGCCATCAACATAAATCTTTCAAACTTCTCGAGGAGATAATTATAATACTGCAGTCTGATCAGTATTGCTTTATACTCGGCTTCATTATTGGTAGCCCAGAAATTGAGACCTATAAATCATTGTAATATATCTTCTCGAGGAGATATCATTAGAACACCCACCTCGCTTGATTTTTGACTAGATGAGCCATCAACATAAATCTTCCAAACTTCCTCGGATTCAGAAACTGGAATTGTTTCGAGCATGAAATCAGCCAAAGCTTGAGTCTTGATAGTCATCCTGGGTTGATATTCAATCCCATATTCACTTAACTCGGTAGTCCATTTGACTAACCGCCCAGATGCTTTGGGATTTGTAAGGACACGCCCGAGCGGGCTATTACTAAATATAATGATAGGATGTGCCAGGAGGTAAGGCCTCAACCGTCGCGCCGTTAAGACCAGCACATACGCTAGCTTCTCCAATGTGGTGTACCAAGTTTCTGCATCTTTAAGATGATGACTGAAAACATAGATAGAATATTGGATGTTACCTTCTTCCCGAATTAGTGCTGAACCCACAGCCTGCTCGACCGCAGACAGGTAGACAAAAAGAGTCTTTCCTTCCAGCGACTTGTATAGTATAGGAAGCTCAGAGAATTATGTCTTCAGCTCCATGAAGACCTTCTCGTATTGATCATTTCATTCAAATTTGATTGCTTTCCTCAAAATTTTAAAGAATGGTAGAATCCTATCGGCTGATCGAGATATGAACCTGGAGAGAGCTGTGATTTTTCCATTAAGCCGTTGAACCTCTTTGAAATTGCTTGGTGAAGGCATATTTAAAATAGCCTGCGCCTTCTCAGCATTCGCCTCAATTCTTCTTTCTATCACCATGTACCCGAGGAAACACCAGCCTTTTATCCCGAACAAACACTTAGCTGGATTCAGCTTTAGTCTGTTAGCTCTAAGAGTAGCGAACGTCTCCTCTAGGTCGTCAATCATGTCTTTCCCTTTCTCAGTGTCAATCAGGATGTCATCAACGTAAACTTCAATATTTCAACCAGTCTGATGTTGAAATACCTTGTCCATCATCTGCTGATGGGCTGCTCCCGCGTTCCTTAATTGGAATGGCATGACATTGTAACAGTGTGTGCCATCGACAGTGACAAAACTTACTTTCTCCTAATCTTCCTGGGTCAGAGGTGTAAGTACCCTAGGTTGGTTTTGATGTAGTCAACCGAGTCAAGCTAGGTCATGTTGGTTTTTAATCCATGTGTCTAAGTGTGTAGGAGCATAGAAACATAAGAAGTCAAGTGGAAGACGCACCGGTCGAAAAGGATGGCACGGGAAGGAATCCGACAGGCTCGTGCATCCGAGGGACGTGGAGGTCTGCGTAAGAGTACGCCGGTGGACGAGAAGCCGGGAGGAACCTCGCTCTAGGAGAAGGCTGAAGGAGGGTTCGGGTGAGCCCAACTCTGGAAGGCCCGAAAATCACCCAAGAAGACCCACTGTAAAATTGGTCAGCAAGGTGCTAGCTAATTGTACTCAGGCGCCCCTATGCATAGGGGTACCCAGGCTCTCAGGCGCACGTATTCATAGGGGAGCCCGAGCACTCGGGCTCCCCCGTGCATACAGGAGCCCGAGAGCTAATATTTATCTGTAACTACCCTTTTAATAATTTTATGTAATTTTATCTAGTGTGGTACTGGTTCCTTGATTGACAAATTATAAAGATGGGACATTGAAACTTATACAAATGATATTTTAATGCATAGTATAGGTATGAAGCGTGATGTGACAATTGAAAATTCATCTATGTTGTGGTATAGGTGTTTAAGGCACATCTTTAAACAATGCTTAGAAAGGTTAATGTCACTAGAAAATCTTGCTTCCCTCGATATGTCAAATTCTAGAATCTGCATTGAGTGTATCAAGGGGAGAATAACTAACAAGAGTAATAAGGTTCAAAGTGGAGTAATAGAGTCTTAGAGCTTATATATACAGATATATGTAGACCATTCTCTAAGACTTCATGTAATGGTTGAACATCCTTTATAAGGTTTATAGATGTGGGATCGTTGTAATTAATAGAGGGGGTGAATAGCGATTACTAAAAATTTTCGGAATAATCAGAAACATAGCGGAAGAATAAAAACACAATGCTAATGTGTTTCTTTTTACTTGGTTCGGAGTCTTTAACATCTCCTACTCCAAGGCCCACGATCCTTGATCGTTTTCGTTGGGCAATTCTATAAGTTGAATAAAAGTTACAAATATGAAATTCAAAGTACAGAATTGAAACATCGAATTTAAAGTATACCGATGACACAATAAGGGTTACAGAGCGTCTTGGGCGGCGTGCATGGATCTTGATCGTTTGCGGCATGAAAAACCCGAGCACGAAAGAAGTCTGAAGAGCGTTAGAGTGCTTGAGTTGCAAGAAAGCTTTCTTGCATTGAACGTGAATTGATGTTGGAAAGCAAAAGGGTGAAGCCCCTTATATACAATGTTCTCGGGTGCCTGAGGCTTATGGGGGTGTCTGCCACGTGTAGTGAATCGGGCGCGCGCTTATCCGCAGACTCAGCCAAACACCTATCATTTGGTCTTGGGTGCCTGGGATACTTGAGGCGCCTGATGGCTCATGGGCGCCTGAGATGCTGACGTGGCAACCCTGTCAGCTCAGTCTCTCCCTCCGCTGAGAAATACCATCTGGGGCGCCTGATACCAATCAGGCACCTGGCTTCTCGAGCGCCTGAGCCCTCTCAGGCGCCTGCAATGCAACAGTAAACACCCTTCACTTCTGCAACCAGGGTTAGTCCAAGAACAGTATAATATAAATAATAAGTGTATAAATCACAACCGGAGCTGTCTTGATTCTGACTTTAGATTTCAAAATGAAATCTTAGGTCGAACCGACACCTACTGTTCCCTCTTCCGGGGAACGCATCCTCACCTACTCCTCTCAGGAGAAGTTACCTTTTGCCAACCAGCTCCTCTAGTTGGACTTTTGCTCGGCCTCTAAGACTACCGGATCTCGAGACATTCGTTCCTTGACCCGTCTCTACTTCTGTCTGCAATCCTCGCTTGGCTAAGACTCCTTCCCAATCTTCCAGATCAGGACTTTGGTGCCCAGTCCATGACCAGAACTTCTTGCCCAACCCACGGCCAGGTCTTCTTGCCTAGTCCTTGACCAGGATTTCTTGCTCAACCCTGCAGGTCAAGACTTCGTGCCTAGGTGAACTAGGATTTTCCTGCATACTTGGTAAATCCAATAGATCACAATACAAACTTAACTTCGAACCCTTTGCCATTATCAAAATCAGGTTCAATCTGGTGCTTCCGGCACCAACAATCTCCCCCTTTTTGATTTTGGCAACACCGTTCAAAAGTTAAGTTAAAAATAGAAAACAAATTCATGATAGTTATGTACTGGAAGGAAAGAACAAATATATTTTCTACTCTCCCCCTTAATTAGTTCTCTCCCCCTTTTTTTTCTCAGAAATATTTTCAATATTTTTGAAAAACTTAGTAAAAATTTGAAACATTGCATAAGGCTTCTTTAATTTGAAAATCTCCCCCTGAAGCTTTTGAAAAATATGCAATTTTTCTATTTTGAAAGTTTTTCCAAAAATTTTTTTGAAAACTTCTGACTAAAGGAAATTTTTGAGAAAAATAAATTTTGAAACCTTCTAACTTAATGTTTTTCTCTAACAAAATTTTCTGAAAAGAGTAGCATTTTCTTAACAAGCTTTTCAGGAAATAAAATTTTCTTTTTCGAAAAAATTTTGAGTAACAAACTTTAACTTTACTTTTTTTTCAAAAAATTATTTTGAGGGAAAAAATAATTTTAACTTGAACTTGACTTTTTCGAAACTCAACTTTTTCGAAAACAGAGATTTTGAGAGTAAAATAATTTTAACTTGACTAGAAAAAAAATAATTGACGAGGGAAAAAATAATTTTAACTTGACTTTTTCTCCTCTCCCTCTTTGCCATATATAAAAAAAAATACAAACATGATTGGCATGAAAAAATAGTTGTGTATCAAAGCCTACTTGCGTTGTAAAAATTAAACGAAACTGACCGATAGCAAGCAATAGAAATGGACTAAAGTTTGATTCAAGTAAATTTTGGAACCCAGTTATTATTGTTTTGAGTCCAAGCATGAAACATTAAAAAAATGAATCAAACAATTTCTTTCGGTCCCTGTCTAACCCAGTTTGTTACTCACTAACCGTTATATAACAGCAATTATCACTTGGATTAGTCAAGTTAAGTAATCTGATCAAGTTAGACTTTGTAAGCTTGAATACTTAACTTGATTGTTGTTCAAATGTATTTATCACCCCAACTGCTCTTGATGCACTGACTTAAAGTATCTTGAGTCAAGGCATAGACCTAAGCATCTCAACCCAATCTAAGTTGTCAATCAAAGTACCCTAATGTGCTTGTGAGATGCTGGCTTCTAGATTTATAGGAAAATGCATTTCTAGGGTTAAGTCCTAAGCTAAGTCCATTGCGTAGAAAATCCCGAGTTTTGAAGGGGTAATTTTTGTAAAAAAAACTAAGTCAGAAAAACATTTTAAAATTCAAAACTTAGTCGAAAAACATATGATTTTTCTTTAAAAACTGTTTTTTTATTTTAAAATAAAGAACAGTGTTAAAAAAAGTCCTACTACTAAGCACATTCCTAACTGTCTTCTTGGTGAACTGAACTCAGATTTAGTTCACTAACAAAGTGGTGTCTGACTTCAATATGCTTAGTTCTGGAATGATGAATAGGATTTTTGGTAAGATTGATTGAACTCATATTATCAACAAATACCTTAGTCTGGGTGTAGTCTAGGTTGAAGTCCTTAAGGGTATGCATCATCCATAAAAGTTGGGCTACACATTCCCCTAGGGCAACAGATTCTGTTTCAGTTGTTGATAAGGCAACACAATGTTGCTTTCTACTGCACTAGCTAACTATACTTTGTCCTAGTAACTGACAGCTTCCACTCATACTTTTTCTATCTAATTTACACCTTGCATAATCTGAGTCCGAAATCCTAACAATTCAAAATTGTCCATTTTAAATTTCTTAATTATTTCTTTTGCGTATTTTGATTGGTGAATGTAATTTCCATCCTTGGTTTGTTTAATTTGTAAACCTAAAAAGAAAGTTAATTCTCCTACTAAACTCATTTCAAATTCATTTTCCATAATTTTAATAAAATCTTTTAGAAAATTAGTGTTGGTTGATCCAAAAATTAATCATCTACGTAAATTTGGGCTATAAAAATATCTTTTTCTAAAGTCTTAACAAATAGGGTTGAGTCAATTTGACCTTGGTTAAAACCTTTAGAAATTAGATAGGTGGATAATCTTTCATACCAAGCCCTAGGTACTTGTTTTAATCCGTAAAGGGCTTTTCTAAGTTTGAATACATAATTAGGGTAGTCAAGATCCTTAAAGTCTGGGGGTTGTCCTACATAAACTTTTTCTTTTATAAAACCATTCAGGAAGGCAGACTTGACATCCATTTGGTATAATTTAAATCCCTTATAAGCTGCAAAGGCTAGTAGTATCCTAATTGACTCAAGTCTAGCTACAGGGGCATAGGTTTCATCATAGTCTAACCCTCAACTTGACTAAATCCTTTAACTACTAAGCGGGCTTTATTTCTTACTATTTCACCTTGGGCATTCAACTTATTCCTAAATACCCACTTAGTGTCTATTATAGACTTACCTTCTGATTTAGGCACTAAGTCCCAGACTTGGTTTCTTTCAAATTGTGCTAATTCCTCTTGCATAGCTATGCTCCAGTCTGGGTCAGGTAAGACCTCTTCTATAGTTTTTGGTTCTATCTTCAAAATTAGTGCAACTTGACTTAGGTTCCTATAGGAAGACATTGTTCTAACCCCTAAGGTTGGATCACCCATAATTTGGTCAGTTGGGTGATTTAGTCTAGGTTTCTTAGATTTCCTAGAACTTGGTTCAGCCTCAGGTTCAGCTAGTAGGTTTCGGGTTGGAACAGGTTCAACAGTTTGAATTGGTTCAGTTATTGGTTCAATTACTAGTTCAATTGTTGGTTTAATTGTTGGTTTAATTGTCGGTTCAATTTTTGGTTCAATATCATCTTGATCTTGGTTAGAAGTAGTTGGTTTAGACGAATTGGTTAAGTTAATTGAGTTGGGTTTTGTTACGATTTCTTCGTCAAATATAACATTCGTGATTTCTTTAATTCTAAGGGTATGTTTGTTATAGACCCTATATGCCCGACTAGTGGTTGAGTATCCTACAAAAAATTTTGGGGTTGATTTTGATTGAAATTTTCCTAGATAGTCTTTTGTATTTAGTATATATACCTTACACCCAAATACTCTTAGATAATATAAGTTGGGTATGTAGGATCGATGTCGTCGATAGAGGGGGAGTGAATATCGACTCATAAATCTTGTCGCAAGTTCGTCGGAAAAGTCATCATTTGTCTCTCTATCAGGGCTAGTACGCAGCGGAAAATAAAAATAAAGAGAAACAAAGGACAAGAGACAAGTGGGTTTTACTTGGTTCTCAACCCTCCAAGGTCAGTACGTCCAATGCCTAAGCACTCAATCGTAAGTCCACTAATGGTCTCCTTTCCGAACTTTCCGGAGGTGGAGAAACCCGTCTTACAGTTCAATGTTACAAGCAAAAAGATAGTAAATAACTTTAACTTGAAAATGAAAAGCAACCCAAACAAAAAGTTGAAGATCCGGCCAATCCGGAAGTCCGAAGTGTCACGCACTTCTTCCTGGAGCCCCCTTGGTCGCAGAGCTTCACCTTGAGCACTTTTGCTTCGTACAGACTGCTTTATCGGATGTGGAAATTGGTGTTCTGCATTGAGGGGTCGAACCCCCTTTTATACTAGTGTCCAGGGCGCCTGTGTTGCTATGGGGCGCCTGCCACGTAGCGGTCAAAGTTCATCATTCGCACCAAATTCGCAACAGGGATAAGCCTTCTTTCCCAGGCGCCTGGGACCTCCTAGGCGCCTGGGAAGACACAGGCGCCTGGCTGCCAGGCACCTAGGAAGACACAGGCACCTGGCTGCCAGGCGCCTACGAGTGAGCCACCCCATCTGGGGCGCCTGATTCAAGTCAGGCGCCCTGGATGACCTTCCCAGGCAGCTTTACATTGTGTTTCGTTCTCCTATCTTGCCTCCAACTCCAGGTACCTACAAGACAACAAAACACACAACAAAACAAATATTCTTAGCCTTAACGAATGGTTCTGACTTTGGATTTTACCTGAAATCCTAGGTCGAATCGACGCCTAATGTTCCCTTTCCCGAGGAACGCGTCCTCACCTACTCCACACTAGAGAAGTTGTGTTTGCCAATCGGAACCTCTGAATGGACTTTCGCTTAGCCTCCGAGAACTCGAATCTCGAGATATCCGACCTCGACCCATCTCCACTTTTGTTCGCGATCTCCACTCGACTAAAGCTTTTGCCAACAAGGACCTCCGGCTGGACTTTTGCTCGACCTCCAAGAACTCGGATCTCAAGACGTCCGTCCTCGACCCATCTCTACTTCTATCCTACAACCCTCGCTCGGCAAAGACTTTGTTGTCTGATCCCCGACTAGGACTTAGTGATCAGTCCCGCGAACCAAGACTTCGTGCCCAGCTTCACTCACCAGGACTTAGTCCAACCTAGCTTTACTCGCTAGGACCCAGCTTCACTCTCCAGGATTTAGTGCCCAGCTTCACTCACCAGGACATAGTCCAACCTAGCTTCCCTTGCTAGGACCCGACTTCACTCACCAGGATTTTTTTCATCAAAATCACTCCTTTGCTAGTCATCATGATCCTAACTAGACTTCCTTCATTTTTCAGATAAATATAATTACTCCCTTGGTCAAACTAACCAACCTTGGGTTCTAGTTCACTCTGCCAAACATCAGATCCTGTTTGGCTAATCCTTTGCCAACCTGATCAAACCTAGGTTTACCCTACCAAACATAAGGTCCTGTTTGGTTTAACCCTTAATCAACCAGACTAAACCTTTGATATATTTTCACTAACTTCAGTATATTGTTAAACATCGAAACACTAGAGGAACACATCACTGATGCATCTTGCACCAACAGGGTATTCTTTGGTAATAGATTTCATAAGATATTTTATTGTGTCTTTTATTTATTAGTATCCTATTTTGAATATAACAGACAGTGTTTAACGCTTCTGCCCAGAATTGATTGGTTAAGCTATATTCGTTGAGCATGGTCCTAGCAGCTTCTTGAAGGGTTTTATTTTTTCCTTTCAACTATCCCGTTTTGTTGGGGGAGGGGGGTCTTGAGCAGGAAAATTCATGAATATAGCCATTTATTTTACATAATTCATTAAACTTTTGATTTTCAAATTCTCCCCCATGATCACTTCTTATTCTTTTAATTTGGGTATCTTTTTTATTTTCTAGCATTTTACATAAGTTGTTAAATGATTCAAATGTTTCATCATTGGTTTTTAAAAACCTAACCCAGGTAAATCTAGAATAATCATCAATAATTACTAAGCAGTATCGATTTTTACTTAGTGACTTGGCTCCATGAAAATCAAATAGGTCTAGGTGTAGGAGCTCAAGTGTGGCTTGGGTTAAGTCTGATTGGGTAGATTTGTGGGTTGATTTTGTTTGTTTACCTTGTTTACATGGGCTACAGATTGAATTTTTAAAGTTTTTAATTTTTGGAATTCCCTTAACTAGTCCATTTTGACTTAATTTAGAAATTAATTTTGTGTGAGTATGACCTAGTCTCCTATGCCAAAGGTTAGTTTCTTCAAGTTGGGTCAAAAAACACTTAGGAGTTGATGGTAGATTAATAATATAGATATTATTTTTTCTTACTCCCTTAAGAGTTATTTCTGAGTCATGTAAGTTCCTAATAAGGCAGTCAGAGTTGATGAAGGTGACTACATAACCAGTATCATATAACTGACTAATGCTAAGCAAGTTGAACTTAAAATCATCAACCAAATAAAGCCTTTTTGATAATGAAATCAGAATTTAATTCAATATTACCTGACCCAATTACCTTAAGTGTGGCATTGTTGCCAAATGTCATTGAGCCTAAGTTTTTGTAGTTGATTTTAGTGAACTTCAATTTATCCCCAGTTATATGTCTAGAGCATCCACTATCCAACATCCACTGGTTCAAACCATTATGTTCCTACATATAAAGTATTCTGAGTTGGATCCATTTATATAGAGGTGTAAGGATAGATTAATTGAATTTCACTACCTAGTCTGTCTCACATAGTCTGGGTTATCAGTCATGTTATTCCTATGAGTACTTTTGTTCGACAGGTTTTCAACTTAAAAATTATTAAATTGAATTTTTGAAAATATTAAATTGAATGATAAAAATGTTAAATTAAATTTTGAAAATATTAAGTTGAAAAAATATTAAATTGAATTTTTGAAAATATTAAGTTGAATTTTAAAAATGTTAAATTGAATTTTTAAAAATATTAAGTTGATTTTTAAAAATGTTAAATTGAATTTTTGAAAATATTAAGTTGAATTTTAAAAATGCTAAATTGAATTTTTGAAAATATTAAGTTTAAAAAAATGTTAAATTAAAATTTTGAAAATATTAAGTTGAATTTTAAAAATGTTAAATTGAATTTTAAAATTTTTAAATTGAATTTTTGAAAATATTAAGTTTAAAAAAAATGTTAAATTGAATTTTTGAAAATATTAAGTTGAATTTTAAAAATGTTAAATTAAATTTTTGAAAATATTAAGTTGCATTTTAAAAATGTTAAATTGAATTTTTGAATTTGATTAAATGTATATTAAGGGTAAAATTAATTGAATTGGTTGGGTTGGACTACATTATTAGGTCCTAAATATTTCACCCATTTCTAAGTGACAAAACAGGTATCCTTATCTATTTTGTGAGATGCATTAATTTTATCTTGGTTTTATGTTAACACTATAATTTAATTGAAACTTGTGTTAGATTTAGGTTTAACAATTAATAAGTTGAAAATAAATTTCGATAATCGGCTTCCAGGTCTTGGCGAGGCACAGAGGTCTTCTTTGGTCGTAGCCTTATTGGATCATCAACCCTTTCCTAGATAAATCCTTTTTAAAAAAATTTATTCTCAAATTACTTATTGAAAAACCTCGGTCTAACTAGTTGAGGATTTACCGAGGTAGTTTCGGATAGTTCCACCTAACTAATAGGACCAAATAGGGTACGTCTTACCCTACCTGACTTTTTTGACAAGTTTCCCTAATATACTATCATCTCGCCCCACCCTAATACTAGGTTGTGCAAGTTTCAATTAAGTCAAATCCTTATCTAACTATTCCTAAGTCTAAGCATAATATTCTATCAAAAAATAAATAAACAAGCATCAAACAGACACAAAAAAAATTATCTAACTATAAAAATGGTTTTTATATTGGCTCCCCTTGGACTAAAGCCTCGGTATGGGTTAGACAAGATGTGAATCTTGTCCTTGGGAATCCAATATTGGTTTGGTCCGGCTTGATTTGTCAAACATAATTTCGGGACCCATGCTTGGACTCGGGTTCTACTTGGGTTCAAAACAGAGTAGTAAGATCTATATCGTGAGTTGGTTCGATAACCAAGTCCGGATCATTTCAGAATTGATTTTTGCTTTCCAAGAATCATGTCAAGATTCTTGAAACCCAAGGAAAATCGTTCCAATGCAACTTTAAATTCCTTCACCTGAGATTTCAAGGAGGAATTCTCCTCCTCAAGTTTTTGGGCTTGAGTGGAGGTTCCTTCCTGAACTGGTTCAGTTAAGGAGCTAGAGTTGACTCCCTCTTTCAGGATTTTGACTTCCTATCGGAGGGATTTGACCCTAACGTTGGCTTTGGCCAACTTACGAGATAGATAAGAAATTAAATCGTAATGCTGAGATTCGGGGTAACCTCTTACCGTTATTTACCCGTCTTCCGAAATTGAGAGTCTTCCGGTTCCAACGTTTTCTTCCGATTCTGACTCCGATTCGATGTCGAGATTTTCTGAAGCAACCAGCGCGAGGAGGTTGGCCTGTGGTACTTCTTATTCTTCTGAAGATGATTCATCCCACGTAGCCTTGAGAGCCTTCTTCCTCTGGTTCTTCTTGTTTTCCTTCAAGTTGAGACACTCTGATTTGTAGTGGCCCTTCTTGTTGCACCAATAACAGGTTACTTCACTTTTGGCTTTCTAGCTGGTAGAAGGTTCGGTTGGATCATCCTTTTGCTGGTTCACCTTCTTCTTCTTTCTTTGGCCCTTGATCATTTTGTAGTGGTTTCGGGCCATCCGGACTAACTCCGGATAATCGATTCCGTCATCGTCAGACTCTGAGTTGGAATCTGACTCAGGTATCGGTTGTATCTTTTTCTTCATTTTCTTTACAGGGACTTTTCCTGCAAAAAGAGCTAACCCTTTCTCAACCTATGAAGCATTAGTCTGTTCGTGGATTTTTAACTCAGAAAACAGTTCATCTAATTTAATATCTGAAAGGTTCTTAGAAACCTTGTAAGCATCTACCATTGATGCCCACAATGAATTCCTTGGGAACGAGTTTAGGGTATACCTGATTAGATCACGGTTTTCTACCTTGTGACCTATCGTGTGCAAACCGTTCATAAGTTCTTGGATCCTCGCGTGTACCTATGCAGCTGTTTCACCGACTTGCATTTTGATCGTGTACAGCTTGCTGAGAAGGAGATCTCGCTTACTGATTCTCGTGTCCAACGTCCCCTCGTGCAGCTCGATCAATTTATTCCATAATTCCTTAGCACTGCTGAATGGGCCGACGCGGTTGAGTTCTTCCTTCGTCAGTCCACACTGGAGGGTTTGAGTGGCTTTTGTGCCCGTTTCTATCTTCTTTTTAAGTGAAGCGTCCCACTCAGAGTATCCTTGAACTTCTCCT
Organism: Boesenbergia rotunda; assembly: GCA_024364735.1. NCBI lineage: Eukaryota > Viridiplantae > Streptophyta > Magnoliopsida > Zingiberales > Zingiberaceae > Boesenbergia > Boesenbergia rotunda. The sequence goes on from JAGFNQ010006399.1 coordinate 267,661, forward strand.
TGCGCGTTTTTTGGGATCTCCAATCCAGACTGGATGATAATCCACATTTCCACCTGAGTTTTTAGGTGGACCTTGATAAGTGTCATTTTGTTGATCATTTTATATGTTTAAATCTGTGTTTGACCCATATTTTACTTGTGTAATTGTGGATTTGCCTAGGTTTTAGAATTTATAGTCTTTTTGGACCTAAATGTAAATCTTGTTATATTTGGGTTGTTTTGTCACTAAATTTTTGATCTACTTTTGAAGGCTTCAAATGATCAGGGACCTAGGTAATGATGGGTCAAAGTTGAGTTAAAAGTGGATTAGATCCAAGGAATCAAGCGTCAACTAATTTGGACCGTCCGATGAGAGAACGGTTAGATCTAGACCATCTGAGAACTTTTGATCAATCCGAGCTGGGATTAAGGCTAATCAAGTGATCAGATCAAGATCTGAGAGTTTCAGCTAAATCAGAGACCATCTAGCCGTTGGATCATGATCGGAGTGTTCTAAACCATCCATACAAAGATCAAGGTGATCTGGATCATCCGTTGAAGATCTGGCAGATCCGAGCTACCACGAGGATGATCTTGACCTCTGATCAAGATCTGGAAAATTTGAATCAAATCGGACAACGATCCACCGTTGGATGAAGCGCAATCAATCTCAGCCGTCCGCTTCATTAACTACTTAAACCGAAGCCCTGTTCAGATCTGAGGTCGCGACCTCACATTTCTTCAGCTCGTTCTTCTTCATTTCTTCATAGTTTTCTTTCAAATTTCTTCCATCAGAGGCGTGGCCAACTCGATCAGCTTCTTGAATCAAGATTTGGATCATTGGGAGAGAGTTTCATGGCGATTTTAGCTCGGAATTGTGCCGGATGCAGAGCTTCTTGAGGGTTTCGGCAGATCTGCATTTTGAGCTCTTGGATCTCAATCGCATCCATTTCCTCGCATCTGAATCGTCTGTAGGGGTTCTAGGATGAGTTCAGATGATTTCCAAATCATCACTGCATCTTTCCACATCGAGATCTAAGGGTTTGAATTGGAATTTCCAGCAAGTGTGCAGTTTCGAGCAGATTTGACATTGGAGCTTGATTCCCATTGATTTGCGAGTTTAAGGGGTTCTTGGCTTGCCTTTGCGTGACAAACAAGGTGGTCTCGAGACAAGAGAGTGATTGAGAGTTAATTTCCTTAGTTAATTTCTGTTTTCATAGCTGTAATTTCAGTTTCTGCAAAGTTGTTCTTGTTCTGTCTTGTATCAGCTATTCCATTTTCGTTTCTGAATTTTTCCAGCTTTAATTAGGTTCTATATTGCAAGTATGATTAGTTAGTGAACTTGTTCAGTGATCCATTGTATTCAATTTCAATGAATTCTTAGTTTACAGCTTGCGATTCAATCCTATTATCAGTGTATCAGCCTGTTTTCTGCGTGCCAATTATAGTTCAGTATTCTGATCAGTTTATTTAGTGCTTTTGTATAACTTCCGCATTCATTTGTTATTAAAACTGCATTTGAGTTAGATAGATGGTTAGTTAAGTGATCAAGTACATTTACTATTAGATTGACATTCCCGTTAGCAATTCTATCAATTTGCAGTTTCATGTCCTTGTGAATCAGTTTCTTTTCCTTTCTGCAACTGTTCAGTGCCAATTTCTGTCCCTTTTCAGTTGTAGCTTCTGAATTTCGAGCAAGTAAACATTAGTTTCCTTATTTCTTGTTTGAACAATGGATGATGCATTCATATCTAGCTTGCTTTGTTTTGATTGATTTGCAGTTATAGGGTTTCTGCAAATCTGAATCGGTTCTGTTTTTTTCCCATTTCTGCACTGTTTTGCTCCTTACTTCTGAATTTCTTCTTCAGTTTTCAGTTTCATTTGAATGATAGCTCACCTTCTCAAGCTAAGGAACTAGTTGTATTCCTGAATTCGATAGTTCTAGAGCTGAATTTAGCAGTAATATAAGGTGCATAAGATACTTTTCCTTTGTATCAAGTTGTTTCGGTTTGTCCACTTTGTATCAAAAATCAGTTTTAGTTTCAAGTAAGTGAGATTGCGAATGTGATAAGGTGTTGGACAGTAGCTTATTTTACACCTAATAGTTCTGAATTCCATTATCCATCTTTGCATGTGAATCTTACTTTGGTTGCTTGCATTTAGTGTCAAATTAGTTTTCGGCAGAGCTCTTGAGTTGATTAGTTTTAGATTGCTCAGCCTTGTTTCAATCTATTTGCTTTGTTTTTGACCTGCATCTAATATCAGATTAAATTGTCAGATTCGATTAAGAGTAATTGTTTGATTAGGTTTTTCTATTGGTTAAGTTCTTTAGCTGCCATTAACTAGTTTAAGTCTTTTAGTTAAGTTTTCCTTACTTCTCATTGCTTCTTCATTTTTCATTGCAAAACAAAACCAGAATTTATTCGAAACCCAAAAACATTGACGACACATAAATACAAGCACGAATCACACAAACTTGAACTAGCCCTTGGAAAAATACGACCTGTGGCCCCTTTACTACGCTTTTCTTCTTTGATTGCAAAAAGGGTTTCCAGCACATTTATAAATTTTTAAAATTCTGATGGATCTACATTCGTGACAAATTTAATCAGCTAAATTGGGTCCATCAGACCTCCATTCTACTCTTCCAGTAGGAGAAATCCTCACCGGAGAACAGAGGAGAGTGAGTGGTGTTGTAGCCTTCTTGTATGACCATTTAATATTCCTGAAAAAAATACAAAAACAACAAACTTGTTCCAAGACTTTGTCTCGGATTAGTAGTGCAGTATAAAAGGAATAAACTAAAAATTAATTCGAGTGGTGTTGCACCAACCTCGAAGAAAAAAATATTTTTAAAAAAAATGAACGAATAAAATTTTGAAAAAAATTGCTTAGTTGGCGATTTCACCAAAGTTGAGCAACCCGCTCTGATACCACTTGTTAGATCGTTGTAATCGATAGAGGGGGGCGAATAGCGATTACTAAAAATTTTCAAAATAATCAGAAACACAGCGGAAGAATAAAAACACAATGCTAACACGTTTCTTTTTACTTAATTCAAAGTCTTTAACGGCTCCTACTCCAAGGCCCACGGTCCTTGACCATTTTCGTTGGACAATTCTATAAGTCGAATAAAAGTTACAAATATGTAATTCAAAGTATAGAATTGAAACACCGAATTTAAATTATACCGAAAACACAATAAGGGTTGCAGAGCATCTTAGGCGGTGTGTCGTTGATCTTGATCGTTTGCGGTGTGGAAAAACCCAAGCATGGAAGAAGTCTGAAGAGCGTTAGAGTGCATGAGTTGCAAGAAAACTTTTTTGCGTTGAATGTGAATTGATGTTTGAAAGCAAAGGGGTGAAGCCCCTTATATACACTGTTCTTGGGCGCCTGAGGCTCATGGGGTGCCTGCCATGTGTAGCGAATCGGACGCGTGCTTATCCGCAGACTCGGCCAAACACCTATCATTTGGTCTTGGGCGCCTGGGATACTTGAGGCGCCTGTGGCTCACGGGCGCCTGAGATGCTGACGTGGCAACCCTACAAGCTCAGCCTCTCCCTCCGCTGAGAAATACCATCTGAGGTGCCTAATACCTATCAGGCACCTGACTTCTCGAGCGCCTGAGCCCTCTCAGGCGCCTGGGATGCAGTAGTAAACACCCTTCACTCCTGCAACCAGGGTTAGTCCAAGAACAGTATAATATAAATGATAAGTGTATAAATCACAGCCGGAGATGTATTGGTTCTGACTTTGGATTTCAAAATGAAACCCTAGGTCGAACCGATGCCTACTATTCCCTCTTCCGGGGAACGCGTCCTCTCCTACTCCTCTCAGGAGAAGTTACCTTTTGCCAACCGGCTCCTCCGGTTGGACTTTTGCTCGGCCTCTGAGATTGCCGGATCTTAAGACGTTCGTTCCTCGACTCACCTCTACTTCTGTCCGCAATCCTCGTTTGGCTAAGACTTCTGCCCAATCTTCTGGATCAGGACTTCGGTGCCCAGTCCACGACCAGGACTTCTTGCCCAACCCACGGCCAGGTCTTCTTGCCCAGTCCTCGACCAGGACTTCTTGCTCAACCCTGCAGGTCAAGACTTCGTGTCTCGGTGAACTAGGACTTTCCTGCACACTTGGTAAATCCATTAGATCACAATACAAACTTAACTTTGAACCCTTTGCCATTGTCAAAATCAAGTTCGATCTGGTGCTTCCGGCACAATCAATATATACTATTCCTGATATGAATACTTATACCTTATTCATTAGAAATTGTAATCCCTAGACATGTTCAAAACGTTCAAAGCTGAAGTTAAAAATCAACTTGGTAAATGATTAAGGTCGTAAGATCAGACCATGGTGGTGAATAGTATAATAGATCAGACGATCAGGTGAACAACATCCTGGGTCATTTACGAATTACCTTATAGAGAATAGAATCGTGGCACAATACACTATGCCTAGGACCCCTCAGCAAAATGGTGTAAGTGAGTGACGAAATTGGATCCTAAAAGACATAATGATAAGTATGATTGCATTTTCTTCTCTACCGGAGTCTTTGTGGGTGAGACACCCAAGACTGCGGTTTACTTACTTAATAGGCAGTAACGAAAACCCCATAGGAGTTGTGGGCATGTAGAGCACCTAGTCTTAGGCATGTACATGTCTGGAGTTGTCTAATTGAGACTAGACCCTATAGTCCTAACAAAAGAAAATTTGTCTCAAGAACCTTTAGTTGTTATTTTGTATAATACTCTGAAAATTCAAAAGGTTTCAAGTTTTATAACCCCTTGAGTAGATCATTTTTCGAGATGGGAAATGTCAAATTTATTGAGGATGGTGGCAGTGATAAAGTTAGGAAAATATTATTTGAGGAGAACATTGATGATCCTCATATGGTACCTATTGATACAGTTGATAGTGAAATAATTGCCATTCCACATACACTTAAAGTTGTACAACCAAAAGGAGTAGTTAACCACGATATTTTCATCTGCCATCCAATTCAATTAAAAGGTACATCGGCTCAAATAGATGTATCCCTCTTATGGTTGAACATAACTCCCAACCACCTTAAGATAAAGTGTCACTAAGGAGATCGATTATAGCAAGGAGATCCATGATATCTCATGATCATGTATATCTCCATGTGCATGAGTTTGACATATGATTAGAAGATGATTACACATCCTTCAAGAAGTCAAATAATGCTCTCATCTAGAAAAATGGATCGAAGCCATGAGAGAAGAGATGAAGTATATAGTGGATAATAACATTTTGAAACTTGTCGAATTACCTAAAGGTGTGAAACATATTGGTTGTAAATGGATATTTAATACCCAATGGGATTCACATGGCAATGTCGCCAAGAGATTCACTCAAAAGGAATACATTGATTACAAGAAGACTTTTTTCGTTAGTTTCGACGAAAGACTCCCTTATGGTAGTCATGATATTTGTAACTCATTATAACCTAGAGTTACACCAATTGAACATTAAGATTGCATTTCTCAATATAAACATTGAGTAAACTATATGCATAGTGCAATCAGGGAATTTTAAATTGGAAATTCAAATCACCTAATATGTAAAATAAGGAAGCCCATGTAACGCCCGCTTTTTTTTTTTCCTAAAGCGGTGTTACGCTAACATACTTAAGGCATGTAACATCATACTGCAGCGGAATAACTTAAGCCTTACATATACATGCCCCTACTACCATCCCTAATATAATGACATGGAACTTAACACATGAACATCATGCTTAACATCATATCGTAACATGCTTAACATCATACCATAAGGTTCATATCATATCATACTGGACATCTTATCATAAAGTTCCATAAGTCACTATTCGGGCATATAGGTAGCAAAATAAAGTTCTTAGCATAAACGGTTAACACATTCGATTTCATGGGCCAAGTCACCAACACACACATACTTCAGGCCCTCCTGCTGCTTCCTCGTTATCCCCTTGCATGATCTGCGGTATAAGGAAAGAAGACTATAAGCACACAGGCTTAGTAAGACTCTTTCCTACTCACTAAAACATTCGTCATTCCATAATAAGCACATAAACATTATCATATTCACCATACCCTTGACATGACATGATCATAAACATGAGTGAACATTCGTAGCATAGCATGAGACATGGCATGAACATAATCATACTAACATTCTAAGCATAGCATGAAACATGGCATAACATAACATAATAATCTTTCATAGCATGGTATAAGACATGGTATAAACTTAAACGTAGTAGCATGTCATAATACATGGCATAGCATCACGTAACAAAACTCAACCTATATGGCATAAACATAGGCATATCTTCTATCATATCATATGAACACCTTCTTAACATAATCCTGGCATAGATCATTCATGCATATCTTTTATCGTAAAGCATAAGTATAAGACATCATTATCTTAACATGATGCATATCATGTATGAATGCATGGGTGGAATGCATTTACATAAGGATGCTTAACTTTTAAAACGTACTTTGAAAATGCTTAAACATCATCATCTTAACATTAGGCCCTGGCTTGTACCACATACATACATCATAAGCGCGCATCCCTAAGTAAATACGAGGTAGCTAGCCTCGACCTACTAGGGTAAGGACAGCATAGTCGGTAGTCCCCGAACCGAGGCGTTCTTAAGGTGCCCATCCCTGTTGCACAGCTACGGTAGTGCCAGAACCGTGGACAGCATAGTCGGTAGTCCAAAACCGGGGCGTTCTTAAGGTGCCCATCCCTTGGACCCATACTTCGGTCCGGTACAAGCTCATACATAAAGTAAAATACTTTTCATGCTTCATCATTCATAAGCCATTCATGGCATACCTATCATAGCATAACTTGTTACGGCTCGGCCCGTCTACCGGCCCATTTACCGGTCCTCTCGACCGTCGTACCGTCGACCATCGACCGTGCCGTTTAGCATATTTATGCCTTAAAGGCATAAGCATCATCTTTCATTCATCATACTTGCCATTCATCATTTTCATTCTTAGACATGGTGTATGTACACATCATTCATAGAGCATGGCATACATTCGTATACATGGCATATCATTCATAACATGGCATATCATTCATAACCGTGGCATATCATTCATAAACATGACATAACATTCGTAAACATGGCATATCATTCATAACATGGCATATCATTCATAACCATGGCATATCATTCATAAACATAACATAACATTCGTAAACATGGCATATCATTCATAACATGGCATATCATTCATAAACATGGCATATCATGCATAACCATGGCATATCATTCATAAACATGACATAACATTCGTAAACATGGCATATCATTCATAACATGGCATATCATTCATAAACATGGCATATCATGCATAACCATGGCATATCCTTCATAAACATGGCATATCATTCATAACATAGCATATCATTCATAAACATAAATCACATCTTACCGTAGGGCTATTGGGACCCTTACTTGAAATAAATCTTAACTTTTTCCCTATTAACCCATATTGGCCAAAACTTGTGGAGTCCCAAGGCTATGTGAAAATTCACATAATCACCATCCATCATCCTTATATCATGGCAACACATAAACATATGCTTGAAGTTAAAGACTCAACCCTTAACCCTTGGGTCCTTGGGGTTGGCCGAACCATATGGGCCTCTAGGGTACTCCAAAAATTCCCAAAAATTATACTTAACCTCTACACATCATAAGGGAACATTAAATAACATTATCATGATTTTTAACATATTTATAGACATTTAAATCATGGTGTCCGAAACCCTTGAACTTAAGGTTCTGGGTTTTGCTTCTTTCATGTTGGCCGAAACATATGGGGCCTCTAGGGTACCCAAAAAATTCCCAAAAATTATAATTAATGTCTAAACATCATAAGGGAACATTAAATAACATTATCATGATTTTTAACATATTTTTAGACATTTAAATCATGGTGGCCGAAACCCTTGAACTTAAGGTTCTGGGTTTTGCTTCTTTCATGTTGGCCGAAACATATGGGGCCTCTAGGGTATCCCAAAAATTCCCAAAAATTATACTTAATGTCTAAACATCATAAGGGAACATTAAATAATATTATCATGATTTTTAACATATTTTTAGACATTTAAAACATGGTTTCCGAAACCCTTGAACTTAAGGTTCTGGGTTTTGCTTCTTTCATGTTGGCCGAGACATATGGGGCCTCTAGGGTACCCCAAAAATTCCCAAAAATTACACTTAACTTCTAAACATCATAAGGGAACACTAAAAAACATTATCATGATTTTTAGCATAATTATGGACCTTTAAAACATGCTGGCCGAAACCTTTGAACATAGGAACCTTGATTTTGTTTCTCTTCAACATTAAATCCAAAAACTAACCCATATATCATGCCAAAAATCATGGAAATCATAGGTAACTATTATACCACAGGTGAGGGAGTCTTACCTTAGATTTCTTGATTTTTTTTTCGAACCTTGAAAGAGGAGAAGGAAAAAAAAGGACTTGGTATCTCTTAACCCCAACTAGTCTTTGTCACCTTGTAGGAACTTTAGATCTTGAGGGATGAAACCTCTTGTGAAGTTTCCCCAAGGACTCCTCCCTTTGGTGCTCAGCAAGAATGGGAATGAAGAGGAGAGGTAATGCTATTGATTGAGAGAATAAGTAACTCCCAAAACTCCTCTCATTATAACCCATCAAGGAGGCAATTAAAGAGCAATTAAAGAGCCTCTCCATGACCCTTCACCTCCTTTTACCTCTTAACCAACCTCCACTTCAATTACTCATAAGCATTCCTTGCTAGGTGAGTTGGTTAAAGCATTCTTGGTTGTTACAAGAGGTCCAAGGTTCAATCCTTGGCTCATACACATTTATTTTTATTTTTTTTTCATTCCATTTATTTTATTATTTTATTTTCTTATATTCCGAAAATCCCCCTAAAATCACCCATAATTATGCTAATATTCCTAAATAAAATTCTTTTATATTTATATTAATTTTACCTAATTTATATTAATTTTACTTAATTAATACCCATTTTTTTTGGAGTCCATTTAAAGCTCATTAGTACTTAGTTTTCTCAATTTAAATGAGAAAATATGGATTTCTAAGCCCAATTTTACATAATTATTTCTGGGCCCCTCGAAAAATTATCTAAACATGCTTAATATTTTAAGAAAATATTAAGAGAATTTTCCGGGTCGTTACAATCCCCCATACCTCTTGAAAGTTCGTCCTCGAACTTAGAATAATTCCGGGTAGTTGCGCCTCATTTCGTCCTCGCGTTCCCAGGTAGCTTCCTCGAACCGCTGGCTTCGCCATAAGATCTTGACTAGAGGTACCTCCTTATTCCTCAGCTTCTTGACTTCCCTATCCAAAATCTGGATGGGTCTGCTCTCATAGCTTAGGTCCTCTTGTACTTGTACTACATGCGGCTCGATCACTTGGTCCATATTCAGGATACACTTTTTAAGCAGGGATACGTGGAATACGTTATGGATAGCTGACATCTCCGGAGGCAGCTCCAACTCATATGCCACCTTACCAACTCTTTTCAGAATTAAGTATGGGCCCACATATCTCGGACTCAGCTTTCCTTTCTTCCCAAATCTTGTCACCCCTTTCATAGGAGCCACTTTAAGAAATACCAGATCTCCAACATTAAATTCCATGGTCTGCGCCGGACATCGACATAACTCTTCTGCCGGCTCTGAGCAGTCTCTATCCGTTGTCGAATATTTTGAATAGCTCGGGTGCGCTGTCAATAACATCCGTTGCGAGCCCCATCTCCTTCTTTCCCCACTCTCGTACCAACATATCGGAGATCTACATCTCCTGCCATAACAAGGCTTCATACGGTGCCATCCCTATAGTAGCTTGGTAGCTATTGTTGTAAGCGAATTCCGCCAAGCATAGATATCGACACCAACTTCCCTTGAAATCCAGGGCACAAGCTCTCAACATATCCTCTAATATTTGATTCACCCGTTCAGTTTGCCCGTCAGTCTGCGGATGGAAGGCGGTGCTAAATCGCAATTTGGTGCCGAGAGACTTCTGAACGCATTCCCAAAATGCGA
>JAGFNQ010006400.1:0-94390 GCA_024364735.1 Boesenbergia rotunda
GGATAAAAGCTTGACCGAGCGAAGTGTGGATCGGCTGACACGTGGCAGGGCGCCCCCGACGTCCAGGGCGCCCTAGGTGCTATAAATAGCACCCCTCGACCCCAAGCTTCAACAATCAACTTGATACCAAAGCTTCCATCTACTCTTGTGCTCACGCCTTGTTCCAGAAAGTGCCCAACTCGAGCGACGACGTCCTGCTGCTCCGGAAAGTCAACCTACAACCGGACGTCGGTAACAGAAGAAATTTCTTTTAAAAGTTTATAGTGCTATACTTGTAAATCTCTTTCTGTAAACTGATTTTGCGTTCATATAGAATTGCCCAAAGTAAACGATCAACGATCGTGGTCCTTGGAGTAGGAGTCGACCTAGGCTCCGAACCAAGTAAAAAATACTGTGTTCGCGTGGTTTGTTTATTTCCGCTGTGCAAATTACTCTCTCCATAAATTCGAAAAGTTTTGTCGATATTCACCCCCCCCTCTATCGACTCTATCGATCCCAACAAGTGGTATCAGAGCGGGGAAGTTCAAACCTGGTGCAACCACCAGTTTGAAATTTTTTTTCGGATTTTTTTTTTAATTTATCATTCTATTTTCTTTATCTTACGAATTTTTCGATAAAAATTTCATTCAGTTTTTTTTGGCAAGGTTGGTGCAACACCCCTTGTCTTTAATTTATCCAGCACTGCTAATCCAAGACCAAGTCTTGGCAAATTTCTTTTAGCTTTCTTTTTCAGTCTAAATGGCCATGCAAGAGGATTCAGCACCGCAAGACCTCCACTCTTCAGTGGAGAAGACTTTTCCTACTGGAAAAGCCGCATGGAGGTCCACCTGAAACTCAGGTGGACATATGGATCATTATCCAGTCCGGTCTGGAGATCCACCGAAACGCTGATGGACTTCCTCAGAACTACTCCGAGTGGGACAACTCCCTAAAATGCAAGATAGAAGCCGACGCAAAAGCAACATAAACCCTACAATGCGGGCTGACAAAGGAAGAGCTGAACCGCGTGGGCCCCTTCAACAGTGCAAAGGAGCTGTGGACAAAACTGATCGAGCTGCACGAAGGGACTCAGACACCAGGATCAGCAAGAGGGATCTGCTCCTGAACAAATTATACACTATCAAGATGGCGGACAACGAATCAGCAGCCCAGCTCCACGCACGAATCCAAGAGGTAATGAACGGTCTTCACACAATAGGTCACAAGGTCGAAAACCGTGACCTAATAAGGTATGCCCTAAACGCTTTCCCTAGAAGTACCTGTGGGCATCTATGGTAGATGCGTACAAGGTCTCTAGAGATCTTTCTAAAATAAAATTAGACGAATTATTTTCTGAACTAGAACTGCACGAATAAACTAACACCAATATGGTTGAGAAAGGTGTTGCTTTTCTTGCAGGCAAGACTGGAAGAACAACGAAGAAGAAGCCTGAACCTGAAACCGAATCTAACTCAGACTCAGATTCAGAAGAAGAAGAAAGAGATCAAACTAAGCTGGTCCGGCTCGCTCGAAGCTACTACAAGGAGCTGAAGAACCGAACCAACAAACGAAAAACCGGCCGAAGAAAGGACGAACCAACTGAACCAGCAAGCAAGCCCAATGTGACCTGCTACGAGTACAAGAAAAAGGGCCACTACAAGTCAGAGTGCCCTAACCTAAAGGAGACTAAAAAGACGAGAAGAAAGAAGGCACTGCAAGCAACCTGGGACGAGTCTTCCTTAGAAGAAGAAGAAGAGGCACCCCAGTCCAACCTCCTAGCTCTGACCGCCTCAGATAAAGTCGAGACAGAGTCAGAATCTGAACAAGAGGACGGCGAGCTGACCTTCACAGAAGACGGAGAAATTAAGGTAACAGGTTTTAATAGATCGCAATTAAGTGAACTAATTTCTTTCCTTTCTCGAGATTTGGCAAAAGCCAAACTCCGGGTCGAAACCCTCCGACAGGAAGTAAAACTCCTGAAAGAGGGAGCTGACTCTAAACCCTTAACCGAGAAGGTTCAGGAAGGAACTCCTACTCAAGTTGAAAAACTTGAAAAGGAAAACTCCTCCCTGAAAACTCAGGTTAAGGATTTTAGATCAGCCTTAGAACGATTTACATCTGGTTCCAAGGGTCTTGACATGATCCTTGGAAAACAGAAATCAGTTCTAAATCGATCCGGACTTGGCTACCGAACCAAATCCCGACAAAAATCATATTTGTCTGTACTGAATCAGTCCAGAGGCAAAATTCAGGCATGGGTACCTAAACTATGCCTGAACAAACCAACTGGATCAAATCAGTATTGGATCCCCAAGGATAAGATTCACATCTTGTCTAACCATCACCGTGGCTTTAGTCCAGGGGGAGCCAAACTGAAAACCATTTTCATTATTAGATGAATTTGTTATTATTGATTTAAATTGATTATTTATTTAATTTCTGTAATATACTATGCTTAGACTTAGGTTAGTTAAGGACTGAACAAACTTAGCTGAAATTTGACAACATAGTATTGGGTAGAAGTGAGATGATAGTACGTTGGGGAAACCAATTCTAATAAGATCAAGTTCACTTGGTCTCTTTAGACTGGCGGAACTAGCCGAAGCTACCGATCCAAAACCCAAACTAGTTAGACCAGAAATTTTTCAGAAATTGATTTTGAAAATGAAATTTCATTAAAAGGCTTTGTCAAGGAAAGGGTGGATGATCCCATAAGGCTTCGGCCAAAGAAGGCCTAGTGCCTCGCCAAGACCTGGAAGCCAATTTTTGAAATTCAAATTCAAATTAATTTTTGTCAAATTCGAATCTAACACAAAATTTCAGCTAAGCATAGATTTAAACATCTTTTCAAAAATTTCAAAATTAATTAATTAAGTTTTCAAAATTTAATTATCCTTCAAACTTAATCAAAATTTTCAAAACTATCAAAACCTGTCTCACAAAACCCATAAGGTTAACGTGATTGAAAACCCTAGATTTGGGTGAGACAGTAAAATTAAGACTAAATTATGATTCCTTTAATATCTGTGTTGCAGTAAAATTCTATATTTCAAACCATGGTCAACATAGTCAAACCACGGTCAACATAGTCAAACCACGGTCAACGTAGTCAAATCAGGTCAAGTCTGGTCAAATGCACTCCCTTAGGGTTCGAAGCTGGTCCTTAGGGCGCCCAAATCCGTGTGGGCGCCCCAAGGTTGGTCAAAAGGTCCCTTTGCCACTGCACGTTGACCAGGGCGCCCTGGAGCTTCAGGGCGCCTTGGGATACCCCTTTATTAGTCAAAAGCTGCCAAAAGGCAGCTGCAGCTCTGGGTAGAGGCGCCCTCTCCAGTCAAGGCGCCCTCCCACAGTCCTTTAACGGCAGAAAGCTGCCGAAAGGTAACTACAGGCCTGGTCAAGGCGCCCTCACTGGTAAGGGCGCCCTCACCAGTCAAGGCGCCCTCCCGGGGAAGGGCGCCCAAACTGCCTATAAAAAGGGGCTCCCTTCCCCTTCTTCTCTTCACACCCAAAACACTTCTCCTCCTCAACTATCTACCTTCCAAGAGACCTTGCAACCCTCTCAAGCTCTCAAGCCCTCATCTTCAACAATGCCTCCCCGAGCAAACCGGTATAATTTATTGTTTTTGTTAATTTCTTTTCAATTTTTTTAAATGCACACTTTCTTTAAGTACACATTCTTTCTCTTAGAAGACGTCGACCTAATCAGGCAAAACCCGGTACTCAACCTAGTCCTGATCCTAGGTTTCCCAATTTAGAATTGTGTAACAAGTTCGCTCGTACCACCTATAAACCTATCAAAACAAGCTACTTGAATAGGTTATTCTTCACCCAATCTTGTCCCCTAGCTATGAACGTTATAAACCACTACCAACTAGACAATCTCGTATTCTGCACTCACCCAATCAATACTTCCTTATGTGCAGAATTTTATAATAATATCATTAGACAGGATAATCTCATATTCTCCACCATGGTTCAAGGTATTCCCTTAACCATCACACCAACATTACTGAACCGATTTCTAGGACTACGACCCTCGCAGTCCATCTTCTGTTGTTATCCTCCTAGGGAGCCTCCCTTTGATGCTCCCTATTCTCACATCACCTTAGATACATTACACTCATACTTCTTTAGGCAACAAGTGGCCAGACGATTCCAGTCAGTCGACTTAGAGGTTCAGGACTACGCCCTATACAGGGTCTTAGTCCGATGTATTCTGCCATTATCCACCAGGGACATCACCACTATGCGACCATTCCATACCTTTCTCCTGTACGCCCTGATTCACCAGCTAGATATTGATATAGGGCTTCATATGTTTCACACTATCCTACACGCATCCAGTGTGACCACGCAAGGGCGGGTACGCACACCCTACTGCCACATTGTCACATCCCTATTACATTACCATGGTAGGAACATTACCGAGGGAGAAATGGCCGATCTGACCGACTACGATGAAATAGGCTATAGAAACTTCGCCCTAGCAGGTATAGAGGTGTCCGGTACCGGGGTCCTGTCCTGGAGACGTCGGAGAGCAGCTCCCCAGATCGATTCGGACGAGGAAGTCGAGTACGACGTCGCAGATGTAGCAGCAGAAGCCCGAGCCCATATAGACGAGCCCCCTCCACCGACACTCTACGAGAGAGTGACCCGTATGGAGACACAGATACAGAGTCTCCGAGAGGAGGTCGAGGCCTCTCACATAGAGCAGATGGACGCTCGCCGAGCTGATAGAGAAGTAGCTGATGCACGATTCTTAGAGATGATGGCATGATTCGATGCGTGGCAGCCGGGTCCATCTGATCACCCCGGTCCTTCATCTTAGATTCACTTAGCATTGTACCTATTTGACTGCCCCTACTCAGTAGGGTTGACTTGTGCTTAACTGTTGACTATGTTGAAACTAGAGTACCTGCGTTTATTTTATGATGACTAGTTTATGATTATTGGGTTCTTGTCAAATTGTTAGGATTGTGCCTTGTAGAATAGATTATTTTTTGGCTTAATTTAAAATTGTTTTTAAAAGTTGTTTTGAAAAACTGTTTCACTTAATCAGTTTTCATTTTTGACTTAGTTTTATTTAAAAACTACCCCCTTTCAAAACTAGGGATTTTTCGAAAATGGACTTAGGCTAGGCCCTAACCCTAGAACTGCATGCACCTATAGACTTAGAAGCCAGCATCTCACAAGCACCTTAGGGTACTTATGATTGATAACCTAGAAAGGGTTGAGATGCTTAGGTCTTTGCCTTAATTCAAGATGCTTTAAGTCAGTGCATCTGCAGTAATTGGGCCACTAAATACAATTTATATAGCAATCAAGTTAAGTGTCAAGCTTAGAAAATCTAACTTGAACAGAAACACTTAACTTGACTAACCCTAGCAAAAAAACTACTGTATATAATAGTTAGTAAGTAGCTAATCGGGTTAGACAGGTCCCTACAGACAAAAATTGATTGATTTAGTGTAAATCAAACTGGTTCAGTACAACAAATTATTATTTATTTTCTTTAATTCATGCTATATTTATCTGTTTTGATATATGGCAAAGGGGGAGATAGAGATAGGAAAGAGAAAAATTATTTTTTTCTAAATTTTTCCTTTATTCAAAAAGGTTCAAAAACATACTCATCCTTTATGCAAAAGCTTAAACTTTTTGAAGAAGTACTTAAGTTCTTAAAACTTTCAAAATTTTGCTAAGTACTCTAGCTTCAAAATTCTTTACTTAAAGCTTTCAAAATTTTGCTAAGTACTCTAGCTTCAAAATTCTTTACTTAAAGCTTTCAAAATTTTGCTAAGTACTCTAGCTTCAAAATTCTTTACTTAAAAGCTTTCAAAATTTTGCTAAGTACTCTAGCTTCAAAATTCTTTACTTCAAGCTTTCAAATTTTGCAAAGTACTCTAGCTTTTCAAAAGATTCTTACTTAAGCTTGTCAAAATTATTTTTACTCTAAAGCTTAAAGTTTTTCAAAATTGTTAAGTACTAAAGTGTTTCAAGCTTGTTATATCCTACCAATTACTTAAGCTAACATTTTCAAAAAGGTTTTCAAGTACAAATAAGTTTTTTTAACCCCACGAATTTTTGAAAAATCTAGAGGGAGATTCCTTCCAGGGGGAGGGAACAAAAATTAAAACTTTTTCATGTTTTGCTTAAACTTAACTTTTTGAACTAAGGTTGCTATAAATCAAAAAGGGGGAGATTGTTGGTGCAGAATGCACCTAAGTCAAACCTGTGTTTTGATAATGGCAACATAGGTCAAAAGTTAAGTCTTTCTTGTTTTCTAACAAGTTAATCTAGTGTGCAGTGAAAGCCCTAGCAAAGGACTGCTAGGCACTGGCGAAGGAATGCCAGGGCAAAAAGCCCTAGCAAAGGACTGCTAGGCACTGGCGAAGGAATGCCAGAGTCAAAAGCCCTAGCAAAGGACTGCTAGGCACTGGCGAAGGAATGCCAGAGTCAAAAGACCTAGCGAAGGACTGCTAGGCACCGGGCGAAGGACAGCTCGGCATCCAAGCCCTGACAAAGGACCGTCAGGCAAAAGTCCAACCAAAGGAGCGGTTGGCATCAGGTAAATTCTCCCGAGAGGAGTAGGTGAGGACGCGTTCCCCGTCGAGGGAACAGTAGGCGTCGGTTCGACCTAGGACTCCATTTTGGAGACCAAAGTCAGAACCAAGACAGCTAAGGCTGTATAAAATAATAATTAATTATTTTATTGTGTTTTGGACTAACCCTGGATACAGGACCGAAGGAACGTGTGTCTGCAACTCAGAGAGCCTCAAAAGAGTGAGGCAGCAGCTGAGTAAGGCGCCCTGAGTGTCCAGGGCGCCCTCAAGGTGAACCAAAACCAAGCGCAGCAAAAAGGGCTTCAGCTGCTTACAGAGCAAGGCACCCTCAGCAGCGAAGGCGCCCTCGTCAGCGAAGGCGCCCTCAGCAGCCAAGGCGCCTCCAGCCCAAGACTGCGAAGCTCCAGCCTTATCCACAGCCGAGATTTCTGCGCGGAAGAAGTCAGCCAAGGCGCCCTCAGCGACCAGGGCGCCCCAGAGGTCAAACCTCATCCCTATTCGGGTGGGATAAAGCTTGACCGAGCGAAGTATGGATCGGCTGACACGTGGCAGGGCGCCCCCGACGTCCAGTGCGCCCTAGGTGCTATAAATAGCACCCCTCGACCCCAAGCTTCAACAATCAACTTGATACCAAAGCTTCCATACTCTTCTGTGCTCACGCCTTGTTCCAGAAAGTGCCCAACTCGAGCGACGACGTCCTGCTGCTCCGGAAAGCCAACCTACAACCGGACGTCGGTAACAGAAGAAATTTCTTTTAAAAGTTTATAGTGCTATACTTGTAAATCTCTTTCTGTAAACTGATTTTGCGTTCATATAGAATTGCCCAAAGTAAACGATCAACGATCGTGGGCCTTGGAGTAGGAGTCGACCTAGGCTCCGAACCAAGTAAAAAATACTGTGTTCGCGTGGTTTGTTTATTTCCGCTGTGCAAATTACTCTCTCCATAAATTCGAAAAGTTTTGTCGATATTCACCCCCCCTCTATCGACTCTATCGATCCAACAGGGGCTACCCGGTCGGGATCACCAAGTCGGGTACCCTGGGTCGGGTACCCTAGGCCTAACACCCTGAGTCACCCTGGGTCGGTCACCCTGAGTCGATCACCCTGGGTCACCCTCGGTCGGTCACCCTGGGTCGGTCACCGTGGGTCACCCCGTGTCGAGCGTCCAGGGTCGGGCACTTTGGGACCACCCTAAAAACGTGAGTGACCGAGAGGCTGAGCTTGACTGACCTACCCAGGTCATAAGTTGACAGACCCGGGTGAGCAGACCCGAGTGAGCGAAGGGTCGCAGCAACAGTAAAGATCGTCCGAATCTCCCCATTATCAAAAAAGGATTTCTGACATAATCATGACCTGACAGAGCCGCCAAACATTAATGGGGATCAGAGGAGACAACTTGGACAGATTGTCAGGCGGTTGTGGCAGTCTCACAGAGCAGCTAAGGTTGCCATTAGTTCAGTCTGCCAACTGACCAATCTTTAATGAGACAAGACAGCTCTAATAAGTCAGAGGGCTTCCCCTCCCCTATATAAACCCCCCTTGGGGTTCTAAAGAAGAGGGTCCGGCCATTTGAGATCTTTTGCTCCACCTTGTGCTCTCGTTTCTGGTTCGACCCGAGTCACTTGTGTCTTGTTAGTGCTCGAGCCCGACCCTGACTCACGAGCTATTGCAACCGAGGTCATCTTGGTCAGACCGAGTCATCCTGAGTGAGAGCCTTCTTCGCTTATCGACAGGATCACTATTGATGGTATTCGGGTGGTAATCAAACGTATATATATTAAGTATCACGTTATTTTTTAAAATTTTTATTGAGTTTTTTCACTGAGCCTACCATAACTCTAAATACTTTTGTACTAAAGTCTAATGTTTGTTCAGGTTCAGTCATCTCTGTCGGTTAAACCATCATCATAGATTCATGATCTTTTTCCTTATTAATTTTTCCATTGAACTCATCATTAATGCAGGAGGATCGAATATCTTTGCTATTATTTTTAATATTTTTTCAGTTTTTTTATATTTAAAATATTTTTGATAATTTTTATTTTTTATTTTTTAAATTTTGAATATGTTTCATATTATTTTTAATTTTTTATATTTTTGATATTTAAATAATTTTTATTTTTATATTTTTTAAATTTTGAGTCTGTTTAGGAATTTTAATATTATGAGTTTGTTAAAAAAATTCTTTCCATTAAGATTTCTTTTTTTTTTCTTTATAAGTTAGAATTTTGGGTCGATACAAACATCGTGTTAGTTGATGTTTAGGGTGAAGTTTTTTTATTTAATAATATTTTCGACCGTATCGTTTATTCTTTTATTTCTTGATATCCTTCTCAAATCAACAATTTAAGATTAGTTTAGGTATGTATGAATCAACGGATTCAATAATCAACAAAATAATCAATATTCTATCCGACATTAATATTTAGAATGTTATTGTCATTATCAACAGGTTGGTTGATAAGATGAGAATAACTAAATAATAAGAAACTTTAATCCTTTGCCAAAGACTTATTCGTCGATTCGCTCTACAACCTAATCAAAGGATTTATCTAATTGATTTGTTATATTGATAGGGTGCAATCATATATATAGGCCCATCTATCCTCTTGAAAAATATTATTAGTGATCGGGTTGGGTAGGTAATCTGATCTGACAGGTAGTCCGGTCGGATAGGTGTCCCGGTCGGGTAGAGTTGTTCGGGCGCACAGGATGTTGACCTAGCCAGATAAATGCGCTCGAGGCTAGGGGTTATGATCCGGTCGGGGTCGCCAGTCGGATGATCTCAGTTGGCAATACTCGATCGGGAGCATTGAGTCGGGCGGACGGAAAATCACACCTGGAACTCCCTTAAACTAGGGGTACTGACCTTCGGTCATGCGTTGGGGCTCCAGGCGGACCTTCCCGGTCGGCCATGCCCGACTGGACAGTTTGTTCACCCCGCAATTGAAATTACTTGTCCCACTATAAGAAGCGACTTGTGGCCTGTGACCGGTTGTCCGGTCGGGCGTATCCAGCCTGCCAATCAGACTGTCGAGCGTTAAGAGCGGCTGAACCCACTCACATTCGACTTGCCCACCCAAAAGCCATTGGTGGTTGGGCGACCGAGCCTCTCCAGATGACTTCTTGTGGCTGGTCGGCTAGGGCCAGATTTTTAACTTTTGTTTTACAAACATCCCATCAACTAGTGTAATGTATTTGTCCAGTGTAATGAAATCCGTGGAATAATATTTTTATTGTAACAAAAAGATAGAATCAGTCTTCCCAACGACCTCATACTACTAGCCCTATGACTAACTATAAAAAGGTAAATTAAGAAACTGCAACTTAAATAATGTCCTTATTGTGACTATGATCACGAGTATGAGTGATTCATATCTATGAAATCAACTTGAATTAATATTAACCTCCGTAAGTCCACATTTATTATTGATACAAACACCAAAATTATGAGTGTTATCATGCCAATGGCATTTAAACTTGAGTTTACAACACTACAAAAATATTCTAACTCATATACTTCTTAGTCATAAAAATTATATAGATTAATGTGGATCAAGTTTAGTCTTTTTTATTAATTTTATTGAGTTAAGATTTAGGAGTATTTTTGTCTTTTGTAGTGGTTAGAGTTTAAATCTATTTAAACAATATTTTGTAGTGGCAAGAGAAAAATCCTAGGGGGAGGAAACCTTAAGTCTTGGGGGAGTGAACTCTAAGTTCTAGTGAGTAAAACTAGACCCTAGTGAGTAAAGTTAGGTGATGAAAGTCTTAGTGAGTGAAGTTATGTCCTGTGAGTAAAGCTAGGTAGTGGAAAGTCCTAGTGAGTGAAGCTATGCCCTAGTGAGTGAAGCTAGATGGTGAAAGTCCTAGTGAGTGAATCTAGGCCCCAGTAAGTGAAGCCAGGCAATGGAAAATCCTAGTGAGTAAAGTTACGCCATAGGGAGAGGCAATCCTAGGTAATAAGAAGTCTTGAAGGAGTGAATTACAAGCAAGTTGACTGAAGGGTTTTCGGTTGACAAGCAAATTTTAGTATACCTAAGTATATGTTTAACACTACTTTGCATTACTATTATTGTTGTTGTGCTGATTTAGTATTGCAAGAAAGTCTTAGTGAATCAGACGATCAGACACTGAGCAAAGAAAGTCCAAATATGTTTGGAGGACCAGATATTTGGCAGGTAAGTAAATGTAAGTTCCTCAAGAGAGTGCAGTGAAGTCTTGTCCCGAAGGGGTAAGCGGTAAGTTCCTCAAGAGAGTGCAGTGAGGTCTTGTCCCGAAGGGATAAGCTTTAGGCACTGATCCAACTAGAGAAACTATGGAGATTTCTAAGTTGAAATCAAGATAGGTCATACTGCCTTTACTCATGCATCATAATTATTCTGCTAACTCTGTTCTGCAAAGTTAATTTTTATATATACTATTTGCTGTACTAACTCTTTGATGCAGATTAGTCAAACTGAGTTGACCAATGTTTAGTCAGCTGATAGAATGGATCAGTCAACTGATCCAACCTGCGCAAAAGCATTTTTGAGGGATTCATCGACTGATCATCAGGACTAGTCGACTGATCCATACTTGGTAAACAAGGAACTCAGAAAGAAAAAAAAAGGGTTCCATCGACTGATCATCGGGATCAGTCAACCGATTGAATTAAATATAGTGCCAGTCGAGCATGTTGAATCAGCGATGATCCTGTCGCGAAGCGAGGTGGCGATCCCCAGGGCCAGAATGGCTTCTCCCGTGGCACGAGCGGCTGAGGAGGTGAGGTGGCAATGGCCTGGCGCCACTCCGGCTTAGCTCTGCAAAACAGCAACCATCAGTAAACCCGCCGGGGGTTCCCCCGGTCAGGCACTCCGACGGTCAAGTCAGTATCTGTAGGCGCAATGGTGGAATTGAATTGAAAATGAGGCAGTAGATTAGAGAGCTCGCGCGTGCATACTTGCGGTAGGGGGAGTGCCGAGTTTATATAGCCGAGGAGGACTGACAGCCCTTGTCCGTGATTGATGGGACAAGGGTGTGATACCTGTCAGCCCGTACGAGAGTATTAAGGAGTGGCGCGGCAAGGCGCAGGGTGCTCAAGCAGTACGCTAGTACTGGGTTGGAGGTCTAGCCGCGATGTATGTCAGAAATGAGTAAGGCGTGCGGTACTCCGACCTCAGGGCCATACCCTGGGTATGATGACATAGGGGGCATAGGGACGGGATAGTTCGTACCCCGAGCGGTGACCGGCAAATCCGAGTGTTGAGGACCGGGTCGGGTAAGGGTCAGGGAGCGTGGGCAGTAACGCATCCGACTGGGAGTGCTGAGGCGCAGGATGTGCCCTGGGTCGGGAGTTTACCGGGAGATGCTTGTCTGACCCTGTTGGGTATTCGATCCATGTGATGCGACGGGAGCGTGGACTACCACGCGTCTGACTGGAACACACGACCTAGGTCTAGGTCGGGAAACGGGTCGAGGTGATCGGTCCAGGGTAGGCCAGGGGTCGACCCACTTGACCCTGCCCGTTGCCGGCTGAACGGTGCCCCGGGAGGCTTCCGAGCTCGGGGCCTCCCCGAGTGATGTCTCTACTGGACCCTTGGGGTGCCAGGCTGGTTGGCTGAGCGGGCCACGCTTACCCGTAAGCAAGGCCGGGATCAAGCGACAACAAGGAAAGGAGCAGGTTCTGTCGACTGGTAGGATGATCAGTCGATGGATCGGATCAGTCGACTGAATGGTGTTTTCAGCAATCAACTGAACGTTGCTTATATAAGATGGTCTCAAGGTCCAAGCCATGTATCTATTATGCTATTCACTTAATTGCTTTCCTACTCTTACGGCAAATATAAGTGTGTCGCTACTCCATTAGAAAGCTTTCCAATAACCTACACAAAGATCTACAAAGTGGTGTGGTTGTAAGCTTTTACTTTGTGCACTTATATTCATTCTACAGGGGATAATAGGTTGTTACTATCTCCTTATCATTGTATGCATTTGCTTTCTTTAAAAGGTTTTTGAATAAAGAGATTTAATGAATTACCCAATAAAGTGATCAAGGATCGTGGGCCTTGGAGTAAGAGTTGACGAAGACTCCGAATCATGTAAAAAATAAAGTGTCTCTTGACTTGTGAGCTCGTTTTTATTTCCGTTTCCACTCGAGTTTTATAAAACAAAAAAGAAAGTTTTCAAAAGAAAAGAGATTCACCCCCTCTCTCTTCTCAATCCGATCCAACAATTTCTTCCTAAACGTCGAGTTTGGTTATCTATCTCCTAGTATTATGCGGAATTAATAGGGAATTAATAGGATTTAGAAGATTACTTCCGATATTTTTACATGAATCAACAGAATTGATAGTTATCTACTGCATAGTTAGTGTTAGTTATCTACTACATAGTTAGTATTAGAACTGAACTGATCTTGTGGAATCATGCCATTAAGAAGACAGCAATGCATCGATAACACTTTTGAACGTGATATGGAACAATAATTTCGAGAGATGGTTGACAGACAGTTTGACCTAATTATGGATCAACTAATAGAGAGGAAGACAGTGATGTTGGGAAATCTAAATAGAGGAAATATAGTCCAACGTCAACACTAGGCAAACTCGGATGTGGAAGCGGGTGACGGTGAGAAGGAGGACGCTTATGAAGAAGAGATTCCTCACAGGTGATGCCGAGAAGTAGTAGAGGGGGATCACAGGCGTTGGGAGACAAGTATGAGAACTGAACTTTCAGATGTCAACCTACAACCTAAGGAGTTTTTGGACTGGCTAGCCTCTGTAGATGAAATTTTAGATTTGAAAGAGGCGCCAAAAGACAAGCATGTGCCCTTGGTTTCAACTAGATTGTGTGGGAGAGCGATGACATGATAGCAACAACTAAAATTGACTCAAAACAGATTAGGTAAGATAAAAATTACCACTTAAGAGAAGATGAAGAAGCACATGCGAGAAAACTTTTTACCATACAATTTCTAGCAATTAATATATCAAAGGTTGCAGAACTTGAAGCGAGGCACTTGATCCATAGATGAATATACACAAATTTTTTCAGTTAATCGTCAGGAACGAAATATAAGAAATTAAAGACCAGTTGGTGATGCAATATATTGGGGGTTTGAAATATCAAATTTAGGATACTGTGAATATGTTTGACCCCATTTATGTGTCTGTTACACACTAGAGAGGGATATTGGTGGGAAAACATACATAACATATATAATAGTTGATTTTTCTCAGCGAACACTACGAGTGGAGAACCTAGTCGTGTGATTTCTTGGATTAATAACAAGGGTGTCAACAAATTAATAGAGGAAGTTATAGCAGTAGTAAAAACAAGGTGTTTTGGATGTGGAGAGATTGGGCATAGGCAATTGAAGTGTAAAAAGGCTACATGAAAGAAAATACTATTTCTGGAGAATGATAATTGTGAAGTGCTGGTGTAATCTACCTCAGGTCAAGGTTGTCCAAGTTGACTAAGCCTGAGTTTACTCGAGTTTGAGTTTTGATATTTGATCAATATGTGAGAGAGAAGTCAAGTAGGTTAAGGTTGACCGATCTTGATGATGTCGGAAGTCCAACGAGAAGGTTTAAAGGAATAAAGTCTAAGTGAGTCAAAGATTGACTAGATACTTGGTGATCGAAAGTTCAACGGGAAGGTTGGCAAGACGAACTCCCAAGTGGGTCAAAGTTTGACAGAGCACTTGGTGATTGAAAATCTAAGTGGGTCAAAAGTTGACCGGACACTTAATAATTAGAAGTCCAACGGGGTGGTTGACAAGAGAAAGTCTAAGTGGGTCAAAGGTTGACTAGATACTTGGTGATCGATAGTCCAACGGGAAGGTTGACAAGGGAAAAGTCCAAGTGCGTTAAAGCCCTGACAGGTCAAGGTTAACTGGATGCTAGGTAACGAGAAGGCTCAATAGGTCACGAATGATTGGATATTGAGCAGAAAATGTCTTGGTAAGTTGAAGTCAACCGAAAATAAGGCAGGACACAAATTCAACCTTAAAAAGGTTGAATTTAAGTTACGAATCGATTGGTGAGAGGCAACAATTGATTGGTAAATCTTAAACTCAGATTCAGAGTTTATGGTTGGGCAATCGATTAGTATAATCGATTAGCCCAAAGCGATCAATTGAGTCAATCGATTAAGAGCCTATGTCAGGAGCACAGTAGGGTCCTAAATCAATTGAAGCAATCAATTAGGCTTAAAATAATCGATTGGTAGTAATTTTGCGAGGAAACAGAAGTCTACTGAATCAGAAGTTTACTGAATCGATTGACCTAATTGATTTAGCCTTGTCAATCATTTGGGCCAATCAATTGGAAGTGATTTCTTTACGAACAGAAAGCTTCATAATTAATTGAGTTAAATGATTTGAAGTTGTCAATTGATTGGTGTGTGGTCGAGCAAAAAAGAGTTGTTATGCATGTGGGATCGATGTGATTGATAGAGGGGGTGAATATTAATAACGATTTTTCGGATAAATCAATTAAATGCAGCGAAAGTAAACAAGTCAAACAGGGCTAACACCTTATTTTTTACTTGGTTCGGAGTATGTGATGACTCCTACTCCAAGGCCCATGGTCCTTAACCATTTTTGTTGGGCAATACTATAAGTCGTAAATGAAATACAATAATGATGATTAAGTATATAAAAATAAAATTATACCAACGACACTTAAAGAAAGAATTTTGTTGCAGAAGCGGCGTTTCGTCGATCTTGAACTTCTTGGGTGCAGAGAACTCAAGCACGAAGCTTTATCATTGAGATTTTGAGAGTTTGAGTTGATATCTGGAAGCAAGGGGGTGAACCCCCTTTTGTACTTGACCTCGGGCGCCTGAGTGGCTATAGGGGCACCCTCCACGTCACCAGATTAGTCACGTCCTTATTTGTAGACTCGGTCAACCTTTATCCTGTTCTTGGGCACCTAGGAGCACTGGGGTGCCTGGGAGCAATGAGACACCTGGGAGCTGACGTGGCGCATCCAACCAACGACCACCAACTCAGCTTCACCACCTGCTGAGAAAACCCATTTGGGGCGCCTGAGTCCTCTCAGGCGCCTGGGTTCTTGGGCACCTGAGCCCTCTCAAGCGCCCTTGATCGCAGCAACTGGTTCCTTTAGCCTGCAACCAAGGTTAGTCCAAGAACACAATATAATAAAGTAAATGCATGCATGAATGACAGCTAGAGTTGTCTAGTTCTGACTTTAGATTTCAAATGAACTCCTAGGTCAAACCGACGCCTACTGTTCCCTCTTTCGGGTAACGCGTCCTCACCTACTCCACTCTGGAGAAGTTACCTTTTGCCAACTGGCTCTCCGGTTGGACTTTTTCTCAGCCTCCGAAGCTTCCGGATCTCAAGACATCCGTTTCTTGATCCGTCTCTACTTCTGTCTGTAGTCCTCGCTCGGCTAAGTCTTCCGTTCGATCTTCCGGATCAGGTCTTCGTGCCCAATTTCTCGAACTAGGTCTTCGTGCCCAATTCCTCAAACTCGATCTTCGTACCCAATTCCTCGAACCAGGTCTTCGTACCCAACCCTCGGTCAGGTCTTTGGTGCCCAGCCCTCGGCCAGGACTTTGTGCCCAATTCCTCGAACTAGGTCTTCGTGCCCAACCCTCGGCCAGGTCTTCGGTGCCCAACCCTTGGCAAGGACTTCGTGCCCAATCCTCGACCAGGATTTCGTGCTCAACCCTGCAGGTCAAGACTTCATGCCTAGGTAAACTAAGACTTTCTTGCATACTTAATGAAACACATTAGATCACCATAATACTTAACTTTGAACCCTTTACCAATATCAAAACAACGTTCTGTTGGTGCAAAGAGCATCAGTCATGAACAGTCAACCTCTAGTGTTTCGATGTTTGACAATATACTAAGGTCTAGTCAAAGTGATCAAGGGTTAAGCCAAATAGGACCTGATGTTTGGTAGGGTAAACCCAGGTTTGATCAGTTTGACAAAGGGGTTAGCCAAACAGGACCTGATGTTTGGCTTGTTAGATGTGTATACTGAAAGACATACTTCTTTTATATATATGAACATCTTTATTTTGAAAAGAGAATCACAACCTCACTAGGTGTCTGTTTATATTAGTACATGCATGAAGTCCAATTACTTTGCATTGTAGATAACATGGTGTGTGGTGTCACACGGAAGATCATGTTATCAGTTCTTTGCTTAATATAAATAGAGGCTCACAACCGAGATGGAATTGGATAACCCATCGGAATGGTTGTAGTGTAATTAGGTGTGGTTGGTCTTGACCATAGGATTACACTAGTGTGCTTTGAGTACATTGAGCAGGACCAAAACATGAGGTTATCCAATTTGCACTGACTCGATAATTGGATAGGACCTCAGACTTTATTATGAAGTACGATCCCTTAATCCCGATATAATAACGGGCATATATTATTAACTATTATTTCTTTAATTTACCAATGGGCGAGATCTATTCTGTTAGATCGATAGGCCCGGTAAGTTGGGAGATAATATTAATAATATGATGTGCCATTGATTATTGACGAATCCGTGTCCTGGTGAGTCGAGTTGATGATGCCCCCTTGATGAGCTCGAAAGGTTCATCATGCTAAACCCTGCAAGTGGATTTGATCCGGCATGATGATAAGGTGAGTGGTATTAGTCAAGGATCCAGAAGTTAATTAATTCAAATTTCAGTAATTTAATTAATTAATGGGCATTCGAAATCTTAAACACGGGGGGATGGACGACTTGTAATAAGTGGAGCTCATATGTAAATATGGGGTTGGTGAGGTAATTCAATGAGGAACCTTTAGTGGAATGGATCCTCATTAATGGACCGGGTCTATTAGCAGGTCAAGATCCAACTCCTCCTCATGGTCCCTATCGTAGCCCTATAAATACCTCATGGTGGTATGGAACCAAGTTGATAATTGATGATTAATCCAATAGATCACAAGAAACCTTAGTCTCTCCTCTCTCTCTCTCCCTCTCGTTTCACTCGGTGGCGCCGAACAGAAGAGAAAAGTTCTCTTCTCCAATTAATTGCAACGTATGCAATTAATTTTGTTCTTCTCCAATGAATCGCAACGCATGCAATTCTCAAATTAATTGCAATGCATGCAATTAATCACAGCTCTCTCAAATTAATTGCAACGCATGCAATTAATTCTCCACTCAATTCTCCTGCTTGTTTCAATTGCTAACGCAGCAATTGAATTGCTTAAGCGGTGAGCAATTGAATCGCTTAACATGACACTTAAATTGCCATACGGCAATGGATTTTTTGGCAGAGAAATTGATGCGATTTCATGGTGGAGGAGAAAAGTTGATACGACAACTTTAGAAGCTGCGCCGACTTTTGTCGAGAGGGAAAGATGCTCACGGCATCTTGTTCATCACCGTCGGTTGTGAGCTATGGAGAGTCCAAGGTTGCTCATGTCTCTCTTCTCCAAGGTTTTCTCCGAGCTAGCGATTTGGCTTAAAGTGACAAAGTTGTCTAAGGAAGCAAATTCGTGCTCACGGTGGAGTAAACGGAGCTTGGTGTTGAGAACGCAAGTTGGAGTTGTGGAGTTGCTCGGAATACAAGTTGCTCTCGCGACTTGGAGTTGCTCAGAACACAGGAACTCCAAGATACTTGTTGTTTGAGTGCCGACGGTGGAGGAAAGGAGTAGTAGGTATTGTGTTTGGATTATCTCCTAGAAGCGGCTGACGGCATCCCTTTGGTTAGGGATTGGTTGGCGCAAGGAGAAGGGATCAACTTGGTGGCCACAGGTCTTGGTAGATCATCGCCCACACGACGTCCAAGAGGGGAGGGTCATACGGTAGAAGATCGTAAGGTAACGGAAGGTATATTCTTCCTTGGCTCCTTTCATTCTTATTTGTACCTTATTCAATTGCCTCGTCATTTTATGTTTGTTATTTAATTATTTTGATTGCGAATCATAGTCAATAATTATTTAACTGGACCCCGACCATAGACACAAAAGTCGGCGATCAACTCGTCGCTTTTTCCGCGGTCGAACGGTCGAGCAAATTGCGAGACCAATTTTAGTAATTGGCTAAGTTGCAATTTGAATCGTTCGATACGGCATGAGACGGTCGATGGGAAATGACTCTCTATTCAGATTAAATTTTTTTAATCCGTAGGCATAGAGAGGTCTCCCGGATCGACCAGGTATTCGCTTAGGAAACCCACCAAGTCATTCCCAACAATTGGTATCAGAGCTGAGGTTTCCGGCTTTGTGTGTTTGAGGATTGGTTAATTTTTTGCATTTTCATACATTTTATTTAGCTGGATGATATGTGGATGTGCGTAGGCTAACTTTGTGTTGCAGGCACGAGATTCCAACTTATCATGGCCAAATAATGATTGTGTGAATGGTTTTGCAAATTATTGTAATTAATAAATCCTCGGGGTTGACGAGGTGACGATACGACTGGAGGCGCATTAGAGACCAAGGCCATGAAAGTTGGAAAATCTAGGATTTTCTATTTTTCATATGTTGGTTATGTGCTTGGTTGTGTGGTTGTGCTAGTAAAATTCCTCGAGATAAATTACTAAGTGGGAGAGGGACTCGAAGGGTCCCACGGCTTCCATTACAATTCGATAAGTGATGCGAACAAGTCTGCGTGTCGGCTCTGAGTGCCTTCCTCCCCATCGGATGGATTTGTTCTGCGGATCACTGGGTCGGAAAAGACTATAGAAAATTGTTAAAGAGCGTGTGTACTTCCCCATCGGAAGGCACATAATCAGAGATAATTTTCTTAGTGTCGTGTAATGGTGAACACTTAGATGCGAATAATAGTATCCTCCCCATCGGAGTCACTGCTATTATTTTGCAGAGCCGAAGTGGACCAACTATTAATCTTACTTGTCAAAAAGTTAGGTTGACAAGATAGTAAGATTAATGGGTAAAACCTCCTCTTACGAATGTGGAAATTCGTATACGTCCACACCATCGTGGCATGTGAATTTCTCGGTGTTTAGAGGTGTTGGTTGATTTTGAAAATTTATTGTTGTGAGGAATCAATTTATTTTCGATTTCTAAAGTAGTGTGAGTTGTGATTCTCAGGATTTTCAAAATGGCTTCTAACCCACTAGCTACAATACTTAAGGAGAATAAACTTACTGGACCCAACTATATTGACTGGAAGAGAAACCTTGACATTGTCCTTACAGCTGAAGAGTACAAATTTGTGCTCACCAAAAAATGTCCTGATAAGCCTAGCGACAACTCTGGTGAAGTGAAGAAGGAGCATTACAAGAAATGGGTTAAGGCAGATGAGATGGCGCAATGTTACATTCTAGCTGTTTGTGTCTAAGCATGAAAACGAATTACAAAAGAAATGATTTTAGACTTACAGCGATTTCAACTTCTTGGTTCTTCTTCCTTTTTCTTCTTCTGCTCGCTGTCGTGAGAGCGTCACCGGACTGATCTCAAATCGCCACAAACCAAATCCCTCACCGATGGAAGCTCCGATTCCTTCTTCGTCTACCTTCTCTGGATTGCAATTTGGACGCATTTTATAGCGGGAGAAACATCCGTTTCCTCCATTGATGGAGGTATTGAATACCTCCATCAATGGAGGCCAATAACGCCTGCAACCATCAATGGAGGACGTTTCTTCAATAGATGCTTGTAACGCCAACATCTCCCACTCGTCCAATTCTATCCATATAGGTCATTTAGTCACTAAGACCACGTAAGGAAGTCACAAAGACCATATAGGAGCATTCAATTCATACTTCAAGGAAAATGGTTCGTGCGACAGCAAGCACACTGAGCAATCAATGCTAAGAAAGTAGTTACACTTAACTTAGCTGCTCTATAGAACGAATCAGAGACATCAATAACTTGCCTTTACCCCAGATTAAATATTTACATCAATATGAACATCTCTAATCCCTCATATGACATCTGTGTCAAGAGCATGTTCGTCATCTTAAATCAATACTTTTATTCACAATCACATTTTTAAGTACTTAACAAAAAAATGTAACTGGTCGACCAGTGAATAAGTATTACAGATGTAAACCAATTTTAATCTTCCTTTTCAGCTAGAATCTATTCATTCTAATCAGTTGCTTTCCTAATTATGCTCCATAGACCGAATCATCCATAGTCAATAGGACACACACTAAAGTAGCAAACACTGATTAAAACTTCAAGTAGACAGCTAAATAGTCACTTAGGGTAAGATTGAGATTAACTGATAATCTCAAGGGTCTCACATAGTAGAGAAGCAGGAATTCTTTCTCCTACTACCCTTATTGTCGCTATAGCACATGTGGTATGAATCACATGCTACGATATTTTTCTCTTTACCAAAAAGAGTGCATGTTTTTCTCAAATATCTAACATCGTACAGATTTCGATCTAGACATACCTAACGTCTAATCCGAATTCAACTTATGAATTCCAATCTGGCTTTAAACAGGTTTAGTAAATGGTGGGTGCATTTACTTCGATCATTACATAAATGATCTCATCTTGATACAAAATCAAGGCGACCTCAACTTATGAGTATGTCTCTATTCACAACTACATAAGCTGTCTCATAAGTAATGGTCTTACCTCTATTTATACTCAACAAATAGAGACGATTGTCCATGTGAGTGGACCAATCTCAGCCTGCCAACATGCTCATCGAGACTTTTTCCAAATGTAACTAATACATTTATACTGAATAGATCATGACATTTCATTTATAAAAATGTAACAAATACATTTACAATGTGTTACATCTTGCGTAGTCCCAAAAACTTCACATGTTCATTAAATGACTCTTTAGTTAATGGCTTAGTAAAAGGATCTGCAAGCATTGCTCGGGTAGGGATGTACTCAAGAATTATCTTTTTCTTGTCAACAATATCCCTTACAAAATTGTATTTAATTTCTATATGCTTGCCTTTGCTGTGATATTTAGGATCCTTGGAAAAAGCTATAGCAGCTTGATTGTCACAACACACTATAACAGGGCTCCCACTGTCCTCAACAATCTTCAGATGCTTTAGGAACCTTCTCAACCAGACAGCTTCTTGTACAGCCGCTGCACAAGCCACATACTCAGCCTCCATTGTCGACAGTGCTACACAAGCCTGTTTCTTGCTGTTCCATGAAATGGCACCTCCATTTAGCATAAAAATATAGCCAGATGTGGATTTTCTGTCGTCAAGGTCCCCTGCCCAATCTGCATCTGCGTAGCCCTTCAAGCTCAACTTTGACCCTCGGAAGCAGAGACAATAATCTGCCGTTCCTTTGAGATATCTGAATATCCTTTTTACCGCTTTCCAGTGTCTCAATCCTGGGTTTGACTGGAAACGACTAACTAAGCCAACAGCATAGCTTATATCAGGACGAGTACACAACATAGTGTACATCAAACTACCAATGGCACTAGCATATGGTCTTTTCTTCATCTCGGCTATCTCTTCAGGAGTCTTGGGAGACATACTTTTACTCAAAACAACACCTTTCGCTGTAGGTGTTTGTTCAATGTTGCAATCAAACATATTGAAGTGTTGTAATATCTTAGTAATATAAGCTTCTTGGGACAAACCCAAAAGTCTTTTTGATCGATCACGAATGATCCGTACTCCTAAGATATACTCAGCTTCTCCCATGTCAATTATGTCAAATTGTGATGAAAGCCAAGACTTGACCTCAATCACAACTTTTAAGTCATTTCCAGCTATCAGCATATCATCAACATATAATGATAAAATGACCAACTTTCTTTTATCCTTTCTTAGGTAAACACAATGATCCTCATTGATCATTTCGAAACCATAAGATAAAATGACTTCATTGAATCTTATGTTCCATTGTCTTGACGCTTGCTTTAGCCCATATATAGACTTTTTAAGTCTACATACTTTTTCCTCTTGGCCATCAGCAATATAACCTTCTGGTTGTGCCATATAGATTTCCTCGTCAAGATTACCATTAAGGAAAGCCGTTTTTACATCCATCTGATGTAATTCCAAGTCATAATGTGCTACTATAGCTAAAATGACACGTATTGACATAAACTTCACAACAGGGGAAAATGTCTCTTCAAAATCAATACCCTCCATTTGGGTATATCCTTTTGCAACTAGACGAGCTTTGTATTTATTAATCGATCCATCTGTCTTCCTCTTGATTTTGAGAATCCATTTATTCCCAATAGCCCTTTGGCCTGGAGGAAGATCGACTAAATCCCAAACCTGATTCTTTCTCATAGACTCCATTTCTTCATCCATTGCAATTCTCCATTTTTCTCTAACTGAGCATCTCAATGCTTCCTCAACCGTTCGAGGTTCTTCATCGTCAACTGGGAGAATCATTAATGCCTCATTTTCAATGTCAAACCTTCTCCGAGGAATAATCTTACGATTACTTCTTCGCAGGTTTGACTGTTGAGAAACTAATTCACTTATAGGCAATTCACTCCCACTAGGTTGACTAGATTCAGGCATTCCCTGAGATTCCTAATTTGTTAATGGAGGAACATTATCCTCCTCCTCTATAGCAAATAGAGGAGTTGATTTATCAACTTCACCTCTTGTTGGGAACTCAGTTTCCGAGAAAAGTAGCATCTCTTGACTCAATTTCAGAGATGGTTCCATCTTGCTGCTCACCAATAAAGACATAACCCTTAGAGGTATCAGAATATCTTACAAAGATACACTTCTTACCTCTGGGTCCTAATTTTCCATATTTGTGAGTCTTGTCATGAATATAAGCAGCTGACCCCCATGGTCTCAGATTATTCAAATCTAGTTTTCTGCCTGTCCAAAATTCATATGGAGTAGATGGAACAGATTTAGAAGGCACCCGGTTAAGTATGTAGGTTGCAGCTAATAATGCATCTCCCCAATAGGAAATAGGCAAATTAGCTTGAGCCATCATCGACCTAACCATTTCAAGAAGAGTTCGATTTCTTCTTTCAGCAACTCCATTTTGCTGTGGAGTTCTAGGGATAGTTAACTGTCTAATAATCCCTTTCTCATTACATATTGTCTTGAACTGATCAGACAAGTATTCACCTCCACGGTCAGTGCGTAAGGTTTTAACCTTACGTTCCAATTGATTCTCAACTTCGTTCAAATAACGATTAAAGCAATCTAATGCTTTAGATTTATGAGAAATCAAATACACATGACCAAAACGAGTGAAATCATCAATAAATGTAATGAAATATGAACTACCATTTCTAGCCTTCATGTTCATTGGACCACAAATATCCGAATGAATCAATTGCAATGGTGAATCAGCCCTAATAGCCTTACCAAATGGTTTCCTAGTTGCTTTTCCAGCAAGACAATGCTCACATATAGACAAGTCAACTGTAGCACGAGTGCCGAGCAGACCCTCTCTTGCTAATCTATTCATTCTTTCTTGTCCTATATGTCCCAATCTAGCATGCCAAACTTTATCATTAACATCAGCATCACTAGTAAGAGCAATGTTTGAAAAACAACCATTATTTCCACAATTAACATCTGGTTCTACATCAAGAACCATGAAACCGTTTGATATAAAACCATATCCAATTAACACAGAGTCAATTTTAAGTTCTACACGACGACTGTAAAAATTCATACAATAACCCAATTCAAGAAGACAATTCACAGAAACCAGATTCCGTCGAATCTCAGGAGCATACAGGACATCATGCAGAAACAATGTACGCCCACCACGAAGGTTGAGTTTGCAAGTGCCAATTCCTTTGACTTCAATTCTTGCATTGTTTCCCACATAAATCCACTTATTGCCAGCTGGTACACGACGATACTCCACGTATGTAGCTCGATCACGAGCTACATGGTTCGTTGCTCCTGAATCTATAATCCACAAAGGATAAGAATCAGCTAACAACACCGAACTGGCAACATAAAGCTCATGAAAAGAAGACATAAATGGATTTACCTTTTTCGGCTCAGTACACTCCCGAGCAAAATGGCCCTTCTTGCCACAGTTGTAGCAAGTAAGCTTGCCCTTAGGTTTCTTTCCATTCTTCTTTCCTTTCTTCTTGATTGGGTCCTGCACAGTAGTAGCACCAGCTTCTTTTCCCTTTCCCTTTCCTTTCTTAAACCATTTTTTCTTATTCTTGGATCCAGAACCTTCAGCTACAAAAGCTTGCTCAGAAATCCTGGCGGATTCTATTCTCTCCGCCTCCAGTTCAATATGGCGTGAGACATCAATGAAAGTCCTAATACTCTCACTGTGAGTAAGGTTCTGCTTCATTGTTTCCCAAGAATCAGGAAGGGAACGAATAACTGCTTGAACCTGTTGTTCGTCGGTCAACTCATGACCAGCAGTCTTAAGCTCCCGAATCATATTACCCATTTCTCTCAGATGTTGGGTCATTGTCACATTCGGGCGCTTCTTACAACTGTCAAACTTGATTGTCAGTTGACGAAGCTTGCTCACACTAACTCCACTGTATCTCTCTCTCAGGGCAACCCAGATAACATGAGCTGATGGTAGTGGCTCATACTCAAATACCAGGTCATCTATCATTGAACTAATCAATATCCCCTTTGCAGTGGAGTCCTTTTTCTTCCATGCCCTATAGGCATCAAGATCCAGTCTGTACTGTGCAGTTGTACCAACAGCAGGTTCTACCATAAAGTGATTTACAGCCTCCAGAACTTCTTGTTCCTCAAGAACATATTGTATCTTGAGATGCCATATTTTGTAGTTGTCCCCATACAATTTCTCTCCCTTGTTCAGTTCACTATGATGTTCTTAGTTGCCATGATCTATCATAAATAAACATATTATTCATTAATTCAGTGTATATCATCTGTACATAATTTTTGATTGACTCAATGTAAACTTGACTTGGATTACGAAATCAAGTGATAACTACGTTTTCACTCATCATTCGTATAATCCAATCTAATTAACATTGATCAATTATTTTATATACATCCCATTAAACGAACTAATCATTTGTCTTGAATATGAACTAATTATATAATGAACTAATCATTTAATATGAACTAATCATATAATGAACTAATCATTGACAAGTCAGACACCAATCTTCCACAGATTCTATCGGTTCTTCCTCAAATATTTCAGGGTTTTCCCCAGGCATTTCGGGATCGTCCTCGAACATTTCAGGATCATCCTCGAACATTTCAGGATCGTCCTCGAACATTTCGGGATCTTCCTCTGGGTCCTCCTCAGAATCTTCAATTGGATCCCACTCGATTTCCTCAGGATCCCCTTGGAATTCTTCAATCAGATCCATCTCTGGATCCTCTTCAAATTCTTCAGGATCCTCTTCCAGATCGTCCTCAGAATCTTCCAGATCCTCTTCCAGATCGTCTTCAGAATCTTCCAGATCCTCTTCTGAAAAATTCTGGCGAAGTAGTTCTCTACGCAACTCGGTATAAGAGATACGTCCTTCGTAGCATCCCCAAATACCTCTTGCAGCTACTTCAGCACGCCTCGGCAATGAATTAATCAATGCCCCGATCCGGTAGTTATCTAGAACTGGAAACTCTTCCTGTTCGAGTTTCCAAAATAGACGATCAAGCCTTCCCATATGCCCTTGGATGCCTAGATGCGGGTGGAAGTCAATATCCTCTATTTGTTCCCTCAAATGATTCCGTCGCACATCTCGACGAGTCATTGTGGTAATAAATCTCGGCATCTGGAATTGAAATACACAATGTCAGTACAAAACCGACAAACCAGTAACAAAACCGGTTCAATTCAATTCACAACATAAATAGATAAAGGCATATAAGTTTCCTTTTTGTTTGTTACTACAATTAAGCCTATTAAATTTGAGGTTCAACATAATAATTAAACCATTCTGTTTAGTTCAAATTATTTGATCAAAATGGTTTGGTTAAACCAACTAATGGTTTGAACCAAAACTGATTTAACCAACTTAATCTGTTTCAACTAAACTAGAATCTAATCTAAATAAATTGAACCAATTCTAAACAGATTATCAATTACCACTTTGGTTGGGCCTGTTTGCTTTCAGCGGGAGGTCATGGGATCGAACCTCCCTTGGGCAGCAGCGTGGCAGCTTCGTTTTGCAGCGGTAGAATAGGTTTCGGGATTACTTTTTTTTTTTTAATAAAAAAAACTTTTCCTTAAAAAAAACCCGAAACCTAATTTCATTCACCCATCGCCCGTAGCCGCAACCGCCGCCTCTTCTTCTCCACACAACCTTCTTCCCCACACAGCCAAAATTTTTTTTTTTCACAAACGCTTTGGCCGCCTCCATCGACACATCCAGCCGAAGGCGACGGCTCCCTTGCGCGCGCGTGAGGCGTTCGTCGGCCAGGGGATGAAAGAGCCGAGAGCTCAGGCGATTTCAAGCGATCAACAGCGCGAGGTGTTCATCGCAAAGGTAAAAAAATGATTTTTCATGCTTTTACAACTGCTCTGATACCACTGTTGGTGTCTAAGCATGAAAACGAATTGCAAAAGAAATGATTTTAGACTTACAGCGATTTCAACTTCTTGGTTCTTCTTCCTTTTTCTTCTTCTGCTCGCTGTCGTGAGAGCGTCACCGGACTGATCTCTGTAGGATCGGGTCGACTGGCTAGAGGGGGGTGAATAGACGGTTTATGAAAAATAAGCACTATCACTCGTTTTAAAAAAAAACTTGGTTGCAACAGAGTCGTTGCTTCCAAGGCAGTTGATGCTCAAACAAAAACTCCTTAAGGCGGAGAAGCCTTTACAGTTGTAGCACAGAGAAAGCTTAGAGAGAAAGAGAGTTTACAACTTAATGAATTGAATTCTTGAATCTAAATCTCTAAGCCTATTTATAGGTTGAGTGATATGATCTTGATCGTTGATACAAGATTGAGTTGTATCTTGATCGTAGATCTAAGATTATCTCAACCAAATTTTGAACTCTAATTAGAAGAGATAAAATTAAAAGCTTTAATTTTGAACGTTGCTTTTGAACGTTGCTTTTAAAGATTCCTTTTGAACGTTGCTTTGATTAAAAGCTTTGAATTAACGCAACGTTCAAAAGCTTTTAAAAAAGCTTTGATTAAAGCAACGTTTCACGCTTTTAATTAAAAAGCTTTAACAAGCTTTTTTTTTTAAAAGCTTTAAAACATTTTAATAAAAGCTATAATTAACTTTTAATTAAAAGCTTTAATAAAAGCTATAATCGACTTTTAATTAAAACTTGTTAATTAAAAGATTAAATTAAAAGCTTTTATAAAAGACGTTCGTAAGTAGATCTTCTAGGTGATTTCTGACCAACTGGAATTAGGCTCACCCGAACCCGACTCCAGCCTTTCGTCCCTCGAGCGTCCTTCCTCCCGGCTTCTCATCCCTCGGACACCGCGCACGTCCTTCTCGCTCCACCGGTGTACTCTTCCGCAGCTTCCGCGTCCCTCGGATTGCACTGAGCCCGTCGGCTCACTTCCCCGCGCAATCCTTCTCGTCCACTGCGTCTTACGCTTGACTTCCTCCGTACCTAAGTTCCTGCACACTTAGCAGAGGGATTAAAACCAACCAGGACCTAACTAACTTGGTGGATCACATCAAAACTAACCAGGGCACCAACAATCTCCCTCTTTTTGATGTGTATCAATCCAAGTTCAATTAGGGTTAAACCAAAAAATAAGGAATTTAGTAAAACTAAATTAAGCAGTTAAGCATAGAAAAAAAATATTGCAATCAATAATCACAACCTCCCCCTAAACTTAAGCTACTCTCCCCCTTTGATCACAACAAAAAATGGGGCACAAAAAATAGGGAAAGAAAAAAATATGATTAGAACTTAGAAAAATGTGAAACATTTTTTTTATAGCCGTGAATAGATTAAGTGCATATCACCGAAATTTAATTTTTGAATAAAAAATTTTCAAATATTTTTTTAAAATTAAAAAATATGAATTTCAATTAAAAATTTATAGAAATTAATTCGTCCATTGGAAAATTTTAAAAAATTTTTGTACAGGTGGAAGATAAAATTATTGCTTTTTACAAAAATTTTCAAATTAACATCTATTTTGTATATTCAAAAATAAATCATATAGTGGCAGAATAAAAAATTCAACGATATATTTTTAAAATTCAAAAATCTCATAAAATGTGTTAATCTATTTCTAATTTTGCAAGAAAAATTATGCAGTAATAGAAAACTAATTCAAAATCGATTTTGGTATCCAAAATAGATTTCTATCGACAGGATTAACTAAAAATTTAGATGGAATGTAATACTTTGGCACCTTTTTAAATTGGCCTTTATGGTTTTTAAAATACCAATTCAACTTTTTAGGATAACTATTTTTCTTGTGTCGCAAACAGACAATATCATATTCTAATTTCTCAACTAAATTTTTTAGATCAATATTTTCATTTTTTAATTTAGAATTTTCTTTTTCTAATCTGCAATTAGATTTGAGCAAGGCTTTAACACCAGCATACAATTGATCATGAGGAAGAAAACAAACCTCACTTACCGGATCACTTTCGAAAAGCGAGGTTCCTTCTTCGTTGTCACTTTCTGATGTCGCTCCCCCTTCAACACTGCTCCCCTCTTGATGACTTGCCATCAGCGCAAGTCCCGCGTACTCTTGAACTTCTGATTCGTCCGACGAGGTCTCGTCCCAGGTGGCCTTCAATGCCTTCTTTTTCTTTGGCTGGTTTTTGATTTTGGGACACTGATCTTTTAGGTGTCCCTCCTCGTTGCAGTTGTAGCATCGGACAGTTCGTTTCTTCGGAGACCGCCTTTTCTTCTGCATTCTCAAAAAGTTATTAGCTTTAAAAAAACTTTTAAACGAACTTACTATTTGCGTTGTCTCGTCGTCCGTCGAGGATTCTGACTCCTTCTCCGTTCTCCTTGTGTTTAGGGCCAGATTCTTCGTCTTTCTAGATCCTGCCCACCGAGATTCATGTAATTCGAAAATGAAAAACATTTCATCTAATGTACTTACCTCTAAATCTTTGGAGATGTAATAAGCGTCGACGATTGAGCTCCACTCCTGGGTCCTTGGGAAGGCGTTGAGGGCGTATCGAATGGTGTCGCGATTACTTACCGATTCGCCGAGTTGGGTGAGTCCGGAGATTAGCTCCTTTTTTTGGCATGAAGTTCAGCCACCGTTTCTCCTTCCTTCTTTTGCAGGTTTATCAGCTGGTTCCGGAGGAGATCCTTTCTTGCTGATTTGGCTTCAGAGGTACCCTCATGAAGTTCTAGGAACTTCTCCCATAATTCTTTTGCGGAGTGGTAGTTGCCGATCCGGTTTACCTCTTGAGTAGGCAAGACTGTTAGGAGTGTAGCGATCTCGGCCTCTATGGTCCCCGCAGGCAACCCTCTAGGCCCGAGACCCTACGGGTCTTCCCACCCCTGGCTAGTGGATTTTTGCCTTTCCCAGGATTCGAACTCTAGAGGCGCCTTTTTATGTAGCGGCCTCTTTAATTAGGTTA
Organism: Boesenbergia rotunda; assembly: GCA_024364735.1. Classification (NCBI taxonomy): domain Eukaryota; kingdom Viridiplantae; phylum Streptophyta; class Magnoliopsida; order Zingiberales; family Zingiberaceae; genus Boesenbergia; species Boesenbergia rotunda. Next base: position 29,917 of record JAGFNQ010006400.1, read on the forward strand.
AACAACGGATAAAATTTGGTCGAACCAACCGATGGTTTAGATTAAATTGGATCAACTTGGTCTAATTAAATCAACTTATGATTTGAACTAAACCAAATTTAATTTATACTTAATTAATTGATCCACTATAATCAATCTAATCTTTTAGTATACATATATTAAATTCATTAATTAATATATGTATAGCATTAATTAAATGTAGCATGTCATAATTAAAATATTATGCATGAAACATTTTTTTTTTAGCATAAAAAAAATGCTACTGTACAATGGGAAAAATAGGACATGCATTAATTAATTAATGAGATAGCATAAATCATTAACTAATTACTTAATAATATATGCATTGCCCGAATTAAATGCATCACCAACAATTAAATGCAGCATTAAAATATTATAATTGTGCATGCACCAACTTTAGGTTTCGACCTTCCTTCATTTCGATTTTTTTTTCGGTTCTTTTGGTTCCTTTCCGCCGCCGCCCACACCCCCACTCCTCTGCCATCAACAGCAGTTGCCGCCGACTCTCATCTCCAGCCACAAAAGTTGATTAATGATGAAAATCGAGCGCGATGCAGCTCTACCCCAGCATCCCTCGAGCGCTCAACGACAACATCAGATCGTGTCGTTCTTTGGTAATGGGAAATGGCAACATATCGCGAAAAATTCGCAACTCGGCAGTGGCAAAATTTGACAGGGTTTGTCAAAGACATCGAACAAGGGATTCAAGACATGTTTTCAACATATAATTTTCTGTACAGTGATTAGATTTCTCGAAGAACTATCACAGGCAATTTTCATGCATATCAACAGATCCATTTTAATTTTGCTTAACCTTATGGCTCTGATACCAATGTTGATTTTTCGATATGCATGAGCAGTTTGCAAGTAACAGAAATGTATAACAAACGGAAAATACTCACAGTGATGTTCGCAACTCCTTCTCTTCTTTGCTGGTGGAAGAACAACCTTGCTGTGGGAAGAACAATCACGGGATCGGAGAGTTCCTCAAGTCCACAAACCAAATCCCGCAGCCCTTGGATGTTCTCGGCTGAGTTGCCCACCTCGACAAAATATTCACCTCCCTTGAAGCTTGGACGTTGCGTCTTATATAGATGCCCACAGCAGCATCCACTTCTCGCACGCAGCGAGAACGTGGCTGAGATCGTGTGCAGTTGCAATAGCAACTGCACTCCACTTCTCGCACGCAGCGAGAAGTGGCTCAGCCCACTTCCTACAAGGAGGTGGAACTCGGCCTTACCATTGGTAACAGATTCCGACTGCTCCTTCTTATTCCACAAGCTTTCTTCTTTTTCATCCCCGTTCGCATCTTTAGGAACTGCAAAATCATATTTTATTGATAAAAGAATATCAAAATCTGTACGAAAAAATACCTCCATTTTTTTCTTCCAGACGGTGAAATCCCCTTCGAATTTAGGTGGATGAATGTGCGCGTCGGCCATCGTCTTGTTGCTTTCTCAGGCAATTAGTCCTTCAAAAGCGAACCCGCTCTGATACCACTTGTAGGATCGGGTCGACCGGCTAGAGGGGGGTGAATAGACGGTTTATGAAAAATAAGCACTATCACTCGTTTTAAAAAAAAACTTGGTTGCAACAGAGTCGTTGCTTTCAAGGCAGTTGATGCTTAAACAAAAACTCCTTAAGGCGGAGAAGCCTTTACAGTTGTAGCACAGAGAAAGCTTAGAGAGAAAGAGAGTTTACAACTTAATGAATTGAATTCTTGAATCTAAATCTCTAAGCCTATTTATAGGTTGAGTGATATGATCTTGATCGTTGATACAAGATTGAGTTGTATCTTGATCGTAGATCTAAGATTATCTCAACCAAATTTTGAACTCTAATTAGAAGAGATAAAATTAAAAGCTTTAATTTTGAACGTTGCTTTTAAACGTTCCTTTTGAACGTTGCTTTGATTAAAAGCTTTGAATTAACGCAACGTTCAAAAGCTTTTTAAAAAGCTTTGATTAAAGCAACGTTTCACGCTTTTAATTAAAAAGCTTTAACAAGTTTTTTTTTAAAAGCTTTAAAACGTTTTAATAAAAGCTATAATCAACTTTTAATTAAAAGCTTTAATAAAAGCTATAATCGACTTTTAATTAAAACTTGTTAATTAAAAGATTAAATTAAAAGCTTTTATAAAAGACGTTCGTAAGTAGATCTTCTAGGTGATTTCTGACCAACTGGAATTAGGCTCACCCGAACCCGACTCCAGCCTTTCGTCCCTCGAGCGTCCTTCCTCCCGGCTTCTCGTCCCTCGGACACCGCGCACGTCCTTCTCGCTCCACCGGTGTACTCTTCCACAGCTTCCGCGTCCCTCGGATTGCACTGAGCCCATCGGCTCACTTCCCCGCGCAATCCTTCTCGTCCACTGCGTCTTACGCTTGACTTCCTCCGTACCTAAGTTCCTGCATACTTAGCAGAGGGATTAAAACCAACCAGGACCTAACTAACTTGGTGGATCACATCAAAACTAACCAGGGCACCAACAATCTCAAATCGCCACAAACCAAATCCCTCACCGATGGAAGCTCCGATTTCTTCTTCGTCTACCTTCTCTGGATTGCAATTTGGACGCATTTTATAGCGGGAGAAACATCCGTTTCCTCCATTGATGGAGGTATTCAATACCTCCATCAATGGAGGCCAATAACGCCTGCAACCATCAATGGAGGACGTTTCTTCAATAGATGCTTGTAACGCCAACACTAGCATCTATGTCGAATGTATTGCAACATCAGCATCAGGCCATGCCCACTGCTTGTGATATGATGCTGAACCTTCAGGAGCTCTTCGGGCACCAGAGTCGTGCCGCTAGGCAGCTGGCGATGAAGAATCTGATGACGACCACTATGGTCGAAGGGACACCCGTGAGGGATCATGTCCTAAAGATAATGGCCCACCTCAATGAGATTTAGGTTCTTGGAGGATCTATCGACGGGGAATCCCAGGTCGATATAATACTCCAATCTCTGCCTAAGAGTTTTGAGAAGTTCCGGCTCAACTATAACATGAATAGGCATGAGTATACGTTGGGAGAACTCCTGGGAGAACTCCAGGCGGCAGAAGGGCTCTTTCATCAGAACCTGCAGGCCTTAGTGACTCAAAGGGTTTCTTCTTCTATGCCGAAAGGTAGGAAGAAGAAGAAACAAGGAGGGTTCAAGAAGGCAGCTACATCGCAGGGACCTCGGACTGGTGTGAAGAAGCCGAAAGGCAAGTGCTTCACGCGTAAGCAAATTGGATATTAGAAGACGAACTATCCTCGTTGTCAAGAGAAATGTATATCTTTTCTTTTGTCGTTGTAACATGTTTAGCGGTGTTATCTACCGGTACCTGGTGGATAGATACGGATGCCACTACGCATGTCTGCAATTCTTTGCAGTGGTTCCAGGAAGCCCAACGACTAGCTAAAGAAAAAAAAATCGTCTACATGGGAAATGCTACGGAAGTGGCTACTATTGCAGTGGGAGTTATTTATTTGTCTTTAGAAGATAAAGTTTTGGTTTTAAGATTGCTTTTATGTACCTAATATTTAGAAAGAAATCTGGTTCAGTTTCTGAAATAAATGATATTCTATTACTTTTTATGAAAGTGGAATAGAAAGATTATCTATTCAGGTACATTGATAAGCAATTGGTACACATTAGAACCAAAGTCTTCCATGATGTAAATAGTAACTAATAGATCATCATCTAACCAAAGTAGGAGAAAGGTTCCTTCCGAGATGAACCAAACATACCTTTGGCGTCTAAGGCTTGGTCTTATTAACCTTAGTAGGTTTCAAAGATTGATAGCCAATGGGCCCTCGGGTTCATTGGTGGTGGGAGACTTTTCAACCTTTGAATCTTACTTAAAGGTAAGACGACCAAGAGGCCTTTCAAGGCCGAGGGGTATAGAGCCAAAGATATGTTAGACATGGTTCATTCTGATTAGTGTGGTCCTATGGCTATCCAGGATAGAGGTAGTTTTGAATACTTCGTGAGACGAATATTCAAAGTTATGGATATGCGTTTACTTGATGGCCGCAAGTCTGAATCTTTGATTAGTTCAAAGAATTCAAGACGATTGTGGAGAAACATCAAGGTAACAGTATCAAGACACTACGATCGGATCGTGGTGATGGGTACCTCTTGGCAAAGATTAGGACTTACTTATCAGATACTGGGATTCAATCCCAATTGACTGTAGCCGGTACACCCCAACAGAATGGTGCAGTAGAGTGAAGGAAAAGGGCTCTTATGGGGATAGGACAATGATGAGCTGCTCCGAGTTGCCGGATTCGTTCTGGGTATATGCTCTGGAAACGCAGCGTACATACTTGATACCATCTAGGTCAGTGCCTCTTGCTCCCATAGAAGTGTGGACTGGGCGAAAGCCAAGTCTAAGACATCTTCGGACATGGGATAGCTTAGCATTTGTGCTGAGAGGGGATACTGATAAGATTGCAATCTCGTGCGCTTGTTCGTAAGCTATCCTAGAGAAACGAAAGGTGGTTCTATAGTTCTAAGGATCAGAGGGTGATCGTTGGGACGAATACCAGATTCTCAGAAGAAGACTATGTGATGAACTATAAACCCATGAGTAGACTAGTTCTTGAAAAATTAAGAGAGGATGTTCCGACCTTAGTACCAACTGTACAAGAGGAAATATCATAAGTCACTGCACCCCGTGTCACAGAAGATACACAGGTGGTACCTCGTCGTAGTGGGAGGGTTGTTAGTCAACCAGAAAGATTCATGTTCTTGGGAGAGTATTCGGACTCGGTGCCTGGCGACCATGAATCAAGATCCCTGGACCTATGACGAGGAACATCTGCTTTGAAGAGATAATCCAGTTATATGGATTTGTTCAAAGGACGGATGAGATTTGTGTATGTAAGAATTGTGATGGAAACGTAGTGGTATTCTTGTACTATACGTAGATAATACTTTGTCAGTTGGCAACAATGACAAATTTTATCAGACGTAAGGGTATGGTTGTCCAAACAGTTAATATGAAGGACTTGGAGAAGCAGGCACATCCTTGGCAATCAAAGTTCTAAGGGATCACCAGAGAAGGATATTGTGTTTATCCCAAGCTTCATATAGTGACAGTGTCTTATCTCGTTTTAGCATGAAACCTCCAAGAAAAGTTTTGAACTTTTCAGCTCTAGAGTCACTCTATCTAAGTAGATATGTTTAGATTATCAAAGGAGATAGAGCAGGTAATGGCGGTTCTTTTAGCATTGGCTATAGGAAGCCTCTTGTATGCTAAAAACGAGACCGGATATCTGCTTTGCCATGAGCATGCTTAGCAGATATCAGAGTAACCCAGGTCAAGGAAATTGGATTGCAGTAAAAGCTTATATTGGTGCCTGAGAAGGACTAAGGATTATAAGCTGGTTTACCGGACAGATCAATTCCCTATGGGTTATACGGATACAGATTTCCAGTCGGATAGGGGCAAACGTAAGTATTCCTCGGGGTTTTGTGTTTATTTTTAGGAGGTAGAACCATAGTTTGGAGGAGTGTTGCGCAGCGGCTGCGTGATGGACTCCACCATGGAAGCTGAGTAAAGGGGCAGCCTCTGAGGCAGCCAAAGGAAGCTACATGGTTCAGGAACCTCAAGATGGACTTCGATGTGATTCCTGGTTTGCTCAAAGCTATCACATTATGTTGTGATAAACAAATGGTGCAGTTGCAAACTCGAAGGAATCATGAGCCCATGAGGCGAGTAAACACATAGAGCGCAAGTACCTCCCAGGAGAGGAAAAGCTGTAGTTGCCTAGATTACATCAGAAGACAACCTGGGAGATCTTTTCACTGAGGCCTTGATAGCGAAAGCTTTAGGCATGTGGAGGATCAGGGAGTCAGATGTATGACATTTTGAGGGCAGCAAAGTCTTTAAGTATAAGTGGGAGATTGTTAGATGTGTATACTGAAAGACATACTTCTTTTATATATATGAACATCTTTATTTTGAAAAGAGAATCACAACCTCACTAGGTGTCTGTTTATATTAGTACATGCATGAAGTCCAATTACTTTGCATTGTAGATAACATGGTGTGTGGTGTCACACGGAAGATCATGTTATCATTCCTTGCTTAGTATAAATAGAGGCTCACAACCGAGATGGAATTGGACAACCCATCGGAATGATTGTAGTGTAATTAGGTGTGGTTAGTCTTGACCATAGGATTACACTAGTGTACTTTGAGTACATTGAGCAGGACCAAAACATGAGGTTATCCAATTTGCACTGACTCGATAATTGGATAGGACCTCAGACTTTATTATGAAGTACGATCCCTTAATCCTGATATAATAACGGGCATATATTATTAACTATTATTTCTTTAATTTACCAATGGGCGAGATCTATTCTGTTAGATCGATAGGCCCGGTAAGTTGGGAGATAATATTAATAATATGATGTGCCGTTGATTATTGATGGAATCCGTGTCCTGGTGAGTCGGGTTGATGATGCCCCCTTGATGAGCTCGAAAGGTTCATCATGCTAAACCCTGCAGGTGGATTTGATCCGGCATGATGATAAGGTCGAGTGGTACTAGTCAAGGATCCAGAAGTTAATTAATTCAAATTGTCAGTAATTTAATTAATTAACGGGCATTCGAAATCTTAAACACGGGGGGATGGACGACTTGTAATAAGTGGAGCTCATATGTAAATATGGAGGTTGGTGAGGTAATTCAATGAGGACCCTTTAGTGGAATGGATCCTCATTAATGGACCGGGTCTATTAGCAGGCCAAGATCCAACTCCTCCTCATGGTCCCTATCGTAGCCCTATAAATACCTCATGGTGGTATGGAACCAAGTTGATAATTGATGATTAATCCAATAGATCACAAGAAACCTTAGTCTCTCCTCTCTCTCTCTCCCTCTCGTTTCACTCGGTGGCGCCGAACAGAAGAGAAAAGTTCTCTTCTCCAATTAATTGCAATGTATGCAATTAATTTTGTTCTTCTCCAATGAATCGCAACGCATGCAATTCTCAAATTAATTGCAATGCATGCAATTAATCACAGCTCTCTCAAATTAATTGCAACGCATGCAATTAATTCTCCACTCAATTCTCCTGCTTGTTTCAATTGCTAAGCAACAATTGAATTGCTTAAGCGGTGAGCAATTGAATCGCTTAACATGACACTTAAATTGCCATACGGCAATGGATTTTTTGGCAGAGAAATTGATGCGATTTCATGGTGGAGGAGAAAAGTTGATACGACAACTTTAGAAGCTGCGCCGACTTTTGTCGAGAGGGAAAGATGCTCACGGCATCTTGTTCATCACCGTCGGCTGTGAGCTATGGAGAGTCCAAGGTTGCTCATGTCTCTCTTCTCCAAGGTTTTCTCCGAGCTAGCGATTTGGCTTAAAGTGACAAAGTTGTCTAAGGAAGCAAATTCGTGCTCACGGTGGAGTAAACGGAGCTTGGTGTTGAGAACGCAAGTTGGAGTTGTGGAGTTGCTCGGAATACAAGTTGCTCTCGTAGACCTTGTCAGGCACCCAATAACATAGTATAAAAAGGGGTTCGCCCCCTCACTTTAGAACACCAAGTTTTCAATCTGTCTACTCATTCTATGCGAAGCAAAAGTGCTATGATAAAGCTCTGCGACCAAGGAGGCTCCAGGAAGAAGTGCGTGGCGCTTTAGACTTCCAGATTTGGCCGAGACTTTTCATTTGGTTTGCACATTACAAAGTTGTATTTATTTATCATTTCTTTGATTGTATTTAAACTGTAAGACGGGTTTCTCCACCTCCGAAAATTCTGGAAAGGAGACCACTAGTGGCCTCACACTGAGTACTTATGCCTTGGACGTACTGACCCTAGGGGGTTGGGAACCAAGTAAATTCCGCGAGTTATTCTTGCTCTGTTTGTGTTTATTTTATATTCCGCTGCGTACTAACACTCTGGTAGCAAGAATGAACGACGAAGTTCCGCAAAAAAGTTCGAGTCGATATTCACCCCCCCTCTATCGACCGACATCGATCCCACAGGTTTAATATGGTGCTTCCAACACCAATAATCTCCCCCTTTTTATTTATGGCAACACAATTCAATGTTAAGTAAAAATTATAGCAGTTAAGATAGAAAGTTTAAAACCAAGGAAATATTACAGTTTGAACAGAATAAATTTTAAAACCAATGCAGTTTTTAGCAGAATAAAGTTTCCTCTTTATTTCTCATATTTCCCTGAATAATTATGGTACAAAACACTTAACTTTGACCTATTCCTCCCCCTTTGACATATATCAAAAACATACATGGTCGAAAAAAATTTCTAAGAGAGATTTTTGAGTTTTTTCTAAAATAACTTTAAGTAAAGGATTTCATAATTTTTCAAAAATAGTTTTCAAACATAAATTTTAAACATGTTCCAAAACTTTTGAAAAATACTTTGATTGGAAGTTTTGAAAATTTTGTTTTGAAAATGCATGAATTCTCCCTTAATATGAAACTCTTCCTGTGAAGCCATTATGCATTCTTCAATTTGAAAAAGGCTTTTTAAAAATAAGTAAACTTTTGAAACCGTGAAGTCATTATGCATTCTTCAATTTGAAAAAAAAAATTGAAGAAAAAAATTTCCTTCTATTTTTTCTCTCTCTCCCCTTTTTCCATATAAAAAATATTTGCAACAGATATTTGAAAGAATATTTACTTTTTTCTGCTCTCCCCCTTTTTGAAAAAAAAATTGATTAAGGAGAAAGAAAGAAAATATTGAGTATCAGAGCCTATAAGTTTTGCAAAACCATAAGAAAATTTTGAAAAGAAAAAAAGTTATTAAAAAAATCAAGTGTTAATTTTTAAGAAAGCAAATGATAGGCAGTAAGTAACAAATTATGAAATAATTCAGCAATAATTAATGCTAAAGAGCAGGATTTGAACTAAGTTGATATTATTATTGAGTCCAAACATGATAAGCAAAAAAGAGCTTAAAGCATTTAATCAATAAGTCTAAGTTCAAAACTTTTAGACACCTAGTTTTGATTCTAAGCATGATTTAAATCTAAGCATGGGTTAATAAGTCTAATTTCAGAACTTTTAGCTACTTATTTTTAATCCTCAAGATAAAGGAGAATAATATTTTAAGTAAAGGATAAATTTTTTTGTAAATAGATTATTGTTAAAAAAATCCTAAGTAGAAAGACTTTTGAATGAGTTTTCTAACAGGAGTATTTTTGAAAATATTTTCACTTAAGTAACATGCTTCCCCTCAAATTATGATTCTCTCCTTATTATCTTGAAAGTTTGCATATTTCTTTTTTTTAAAAGATAATTTTTGAAGGAAACTTTGAAAATATTTTCAAAATAAAATAAAAAATTATTTTGAGGGGTCCCTCTTTTTTTTAAAAAAAAAACTAAGTATCCTTTTTCAGAAAATTTTTTAAGGAATTCTAAGTACTTAGAGAATTTGAGTACTTTGTTAATTTGAATTTTTCTAAATCTGACACAATCCTAGGAACCTTGTTAACAATAAGAAAATTTTCTATATGTCTTAAAGGTTTTTTAATCAAAATAATGTATTTTTAATATGTATTTAATTTTCAAAAAATAATAAATTTCTTGGTTTGGATTCCTCCTCAATCTGATACAATCCTAAGAAACCTTGTTAACTATAAGAAAAACTTTCCTATGTGTCTTGGAGATTTTTCCAAACTCAAGTAATTTTTCAATGGTTTTCAGAGACGTTCAAAAGACGAAAAGATTTTCAAAAAAAAGTTTTAAAAAATGAGAATATTATATTTTCAAAGTGTTTTTTGAAAAGATAGTGTTATTTGAAAATAGAGTTTTTTTTGAAACTTCTAATACTTCTTTTAATTTAAATTTCCCTTAAACTTGACACAGTCCTTGGAGGCTTGTTTGGAGGCTTGTTGACTATAGTCTTAGGGTTTGATTCAAACAAAAAGAATTTTAAAATATTTTAAAAAATACTAAGTTTAGAAGTTTTTTTAAAAATTACTTTGATTTAACGATTTGAAAAACAAAATCTTTTTTTTCTCTCTCCTTTTGAAAAATATAAAAAATATAAAGAATTGCAAAGGGAAAATATTATGTTAATATGATTTTGAAAAATACCACAAGAGATATAAATACAAGAGAAATTTTAAAAAATACTCAAGTTCGGAAACAAAATATATAAATATCAAAGCTCGGATTGTAAATATTTTTTTAAGTGAAAACGAAATTAAAAAAAAATCTAAGTGAATCCCAAGGTAACTTTCGCAGGACTTATTTTTCCAAAAAAAAAATAAATTGTTTGTCCAAAAGAATATCTTTGTATAGAAATGTTTGCAAAAATTAAATAATTTTCAGGTAAGTGAACAAAAAGAAAACTAAAGTATTTAATGAATAAGTTTAAATACAATGATTTGAAAAATTAAATCTTTGTTTGAGAAATTAAATTTGATTTTTGAAAATTTTAAAATTTAATTAAAATGTTAAGTTTGAATTTTGAAAGATTAAGTTAAGATTGAATTAAATTTGAATTTTGAAAAATTAAGTTAGGTTTTGAAATTAAATTTTAACTTAAGTTTAGTTTTTGAGAAAGTTAAATTTTGAAATTAAATTTTGAATTTTGAAAATAATTATTAAAGTTTGAATTCTGAAAAATTATGTTAACTTTAAATTTTAAAAAAGATTGAATTTTGAAATTAATTATTAAAGTTTAAATTTTGAATTAAGTTAAGTTTTAATTTTGAAAAAGTTGAATTCATAAAATTAAGTTATGTTTAAATCTAAAAAATTAAATTTGAATTTTAAAAAATTAAGTTTAAATTTTAAAAAATTATTATGTTCAAATTTTAAAAAATAAATTTAAATTTTGAAAAATTAATTAAATTTTGAAAAATTATTAAGTTTAAGCATTTTAGAAATTTAAATAAGGTAGAAATTTTAAATTTGATTCATAAATTTAAAGGTAAAATTAATTACATGTGTGGAGTTAGTTGGGTTGGACTAACCTTTTTATCTCCTAAGCATCTCACCTATTTCTAAGTGACAAAATAAGGAATCTTTATCTGTTTTGTGAGATGCGTCAAATTTTATCTTTGAATTTAAATTAAAAGCTATGATTTGATTGAACATTGAGTTAGATTCAAGTTTAACAAGTAGTAAATTGAAAATAAATTTTAATAATCGACTTTCAGGTTTTGGCAAGGCACAGGGGCCTTCTTGGTTATCGGAGCAATGACCGTTTCCTAGAAAATGCCTTTTAAAGAAATTACATTTTCAAGTTACTATTTGAAAAGCCTTGATCTAACTAGTCGAGGATGTGGCGAGGTAGCTTCGGCTAGTTCCACCGGGCTATGACCAAATAGGGTACGCCTTACCCTACCTGACTCCTTAGACAGGCTTTCTTAACGTACTATCATTTCGGCTCGCCCTAATACTAGATTGTGTAAGTTTCAATCAAGTCAGATCCTTATCTAACCATTTCTAGTACTAAGCATGATAATTTACAGAAAATAAATAGATAGGCAATCAAACAATTTTTACAAGCATGAAAAAAAAATTATCTAATGAATAAATAGTGTTTATCATTTCTATGTAAATGCAAAAAAAATCTTTAAGTAAAATCACAATGAGGGAAAATTTTTGGATTTTGTAAGTTAGCCAGATTATTAATTAATTTTTTTTAGTTTATCAATTTTAATTTTCAAAATCTCATTTTTTTAGTTTATCACAATGGAAGACCAAGGAGTGCATATCACACACCATGTTGATCTCTTAAGTCTAACAGGTTGCTCGACCAAGTGACCCCACTGACTGAATGACACCTTCATCGACTACTTGGCACGGGGCATCCTTCCCGAGGATCCTAAGAAGGCTTGAATGTTGAAGCGAAGAGCGGCTCGATTCACGATAATCAAAAACTTGTTATACTGACGCTCTTTCTCCAGACCTCCACCCAAATGTCTTGGGCTGGCAAATACTGATTATGTCGTGTGGGAAATTCATGAATGCATCTACGGGAATCACACAAGAGCCAGGATCCTATCCTGTAAAGTACTATTGGTAGGATATTTCTGGCCAACCCTTTAAGCTGACTAGACCAACCTTGTGATCGCCTATATCCCTTGCTGAAGCACCAAAATCTACCTCATCACCCCTCCGCATTCCTAAAGACCTCCATCGTAACATGCCCCTTCGACTAGTGGGGGATGGATATTGTAGGACCCTTTCCTCAAGGTCCATAGCAAAAGAAATTTCTGCTGGTAGTTGTGGACTACTTCTATAAATGGGTTGAAGATGTTGTTAGTAGGAGTCTTAGAGTCAATTATATGATTATTTGACTAGGGACTTATGTATCATATTCTATTATTAATAAAGATAAAGTTTGGTTATTATACTTACTTTTTATTTGTGTCAAATAACTAAGTATAATAATGTCATTCGGTAGTAGGTTCTTATCTACATCGTATCGATTGGTTGAATTGATAGTGAGATGATGTAAAGAGTACTACACTAAACCATTTCTAGTCAAACATTAATATTTACAGACAATATTAATGCATGGAGACTAGCATATAGGTTAATTGATGACTTGAGCTCACAAGTCATGGATATGTGATATTAAATTGACACATGAGTATACATTAGAGAATGTGTACTTAATTGACCCGTCATAAGAAAGTTTCATAGATTATCATATGAGTGTCATAAACTTGTTCATGTGACTATTAGTATGAATAGTCCTTAGACTTGAATTCACTACGGATCCCTACATAAGGAGTTATGTACTTTGGTTGTTGGGATCTCCCGGCGACATAAACATAAAAACGCAGCGGAAACAAGATCCCTCGAGCGATCCATGCGAAACAAAACTCGTATGAAGTTTGTCTATCTAATAGATCTATCTACAGTGTATACCTTTGGAGCGTGCCCTTACGTTTATCCCGCTCGTCCAAGTGCCGCCGGATCTCTTGCACGTTCAAACGTTCGTGCCTCTATGTGTATCCACATGGACACGATCTCTCAACTTCGGGAAGAACTACCTTAGTTGTGCTAGCAACTTGAGGTAGTTCACAAGACCACCAAGAACCCCAAAAGGGTTTCGGCCAAGAGGGAGAAGAGGAAGAAGAGAGGAAGGGGAGAAGGGAAAGCCCTCACTTGTCATTCAAAATGACTAGACTCTCTTTTATACTCATCCCATGAATATGAAGAGTCTTTTGTCTCATTGACTTCCCTTCATTAAAGCCAATAAAGAGCACATCTTTTCATGTGACTCTTCACCTTCTGTTCATCCAATGAAGAGATACTTTTCTCTTTCCTTCATTAAACACTTTAATGAATTTCCCTTGCAATTCCGACCGGGCCTCTCGGGCTTCCGACCAGGTCTACCGACCAAGTCTGTCGAGCAAGTCGCCGAGCTCCCGAACCAGTCTGCCGAGCTCCCGACCCAGTCTGCCGAGCGCTGAGCTCCCGACCCGAGTCTCCCGAGCTCCTGTCCCGAGCTCCCGAACTAGTCTCCCAGTTCCCAACTCAAGCTCCCGATCAGATCTCTCGAGTTCCCAACTTGGGCTCTCGATCAAATTTCCCGATCAGATCTCCCGAGTTCCCAACTCGGGCCCCCGATCAGATTTCCTGAAGCATCATGTTCTTAGTGTGTGACCCAATAGGTTCTCGTGATGTTGTCAATGTGCCTAAACGTTTTAGACACATAAGCAATGAGCGGCATCTAGCAATGCATCATTGCTACCCAAGTAACAAGAAAAGTTGAGATCCAACTAAACCTCCGTGACTATGATAACGTATGACCTTGTCCTTCTATCCTTGATATTTAGATTGACCAATGAGGCATAGACCGTGTCATCCTCGATTAATCTTTGTGTTTCTTGATCCCCGAGTAGACTCACTCAACCAAATGAGCTCAATATCTCATTTTGACTATTTGAGCATGACCATGCGTTTTAGTAGTCCTACTCGATCAAGGGGCCCACATATATCACTCCCGTCATATGGGAGGGATAGATCCCATCTACATCACTCACATCCCTCCGCATAATTCATTATATACCCAGTGATCACCTTTATAGTCTACCCTGTTACAGGTGACGTTTGACAATACCAAAGTACTATGTAGGGAATCGTAGTGACTTCAGGTCTAAGGACTATTCATACTAATAGTCACATGAGAAAGTTTATGACACTCATATGACAATCTATGAAACTTTCTCATGGCGGGTCAATTCAGTACACATTCTCTAATGTATACTCATGTGTCAACTTGATATCACATATCCATGACTTGTGAGCTCAAGTTGTCAATTGACCTACATGCTAGTCTCCATGCATTAATATTGTCCCTGAATATTAATGCTTGACTAGAAATAATTTAGTGTAGTATTCTCTACATCATCTCACTATCGATTCAACCAATCGATATAATGTAGATAAGAACCTACTACACAAGGACATTATTATACTTAGTTATTTGGCACAAATAATAAAGTAAGTATAATAACCAAACATGTCTTTATTAATGATAGAATATGATACAAAAAGTCCCTAGTCAATCATCACATAATTGGCTCTAGGGCTCCTACTAACATTGGTATCGTCAAACGTCACCCGTAATAGGGTGGACTATAAAGGCGATCACTGGGTATGTAACAAATTATGCAGAGGGATATGAGTGAAGTAGATGGGATCTATCCCTCCCATATGATGGGAGTGATATCTATGGGCCCCTTAATCGAGTAGGACTACTAAAATGCATAATCATGCTCAAATGACTCAATATGAGATATTGGGTACATTTGCTTGAGTGAGTCTACTTGGGAATGAAGAAACACAAAGATTAATAAGGGGATGACACAGCCTATGCCTCATTGATCAACCTAAATATCAATGATAGAAGAACAAAATCATACATTATAATAGTCACAGAAAGGTTATGTTAGATCTCAACATTCTTGTCACTTGGGTAGCAATGATGTATTGCTAGATGTCGCTCATTATTTATGTATCTAAAGTAGTTTAGATATATTACCAACGTTACGAGAACCTATTGGGTAACACACAAAGGACACGATATCTCAGAGATAAGATGATTTTAGTTTAACTAAAATATGATCCGAAATTGGATTAATTGAGTTAGACTCAAATGAATCCAATTGATTATAGAATTGAGTCTAATTTAAGTTAGACTCATTTAGATTAGACTCAACCACTTAATTATGAATAATATTCAGTAAAAGGTTTAATGAAATATTATTTAAGAGGAAGGCTAAGAGACATTCTATTCATTAGATAAATAGAATATTAAGAGTCTCAAGGGATACCAAAAGACTTGGTTTTCATTAGGTTTTATTAACATTAAGATGAAAGAAGCTCAAGGAACAAAGACCCTTGGTATTCATTAGATGAGTATAAATACCCCCCTTGTCAAAGACTAGAGGGTGCATCTCTCTTCTTCTTCTATCTTCCTTCTTGTCCAAAACTTCTTAGTGGAGGTTCTTATGCTTTGTGAACCATCCTAGTTGCTAGCACAACTAAGGTGGTTCCTCTCCGAGGCATAGATAGTGTTCGTGTGGATACTACTAGAGGCACAGATACTTAAACGTGCAAGAGATCTGGCGTACCTTGGACGAGCGAGATAAGCGAAGGGCATGCTCCAAAGGTATACACTTTAGATAGATATATTAGATAGTTGAACTTCGTACGAGTTTTCTTTCACATGGATCGCTCGAGAGATCTTGTTTTCCGCTGCGAATTTATGTTGTTGTCACATGAAGATTTCTACAGTGGTATCAGAGTCACTTGCGAAAGATCGTACAATGTTTTTGTTTATATGTGATATAGATGTAAACATAATTTTGTTATGAGTTGTATTGGTGGTATGAGCATAATTTTGTCGAGATGCATAAGTTTGTGTTGATCAAATTAAAAGGCTATAACATCATCATTCATATGAAAGTATGCTATAGTCCGATTGCTCTTGACAAAATATTATAACCTTTGGTGTTCATGTTGATGAACTTGCGTCAATCTGTTGTGAACAGATTGTGAAAATTTTTCACGGTATGTTATGAATAGATTGTGTGTTTTTGTCACAAGGATGCAACTTCACCCCTTGACCCTATCCGATGATCGGCTAGCGGTACCACCGTGAGGTTTCTGCTCATGAGCGATTTTTGCACTCATAATAAAATTAATGTCACAGATCTATTATGTGTGATTGATGACATGGTGCATGGTTATGACCTTAACCTCAATGTGATTGGATGTATGTGTGTGTGCATGTTGTAATGTAATTCATAATACGGCCTGCGTGTTGTACCTTATCTCTATTTTTTTAATTGTAAAATAGATTTAGACTCGAATGTAACTCGAGTTTTTCTAATTTGTAATGTACAAAACGAGGAGTGGAAAGAAGGATGCCGACGACACATGATGACCGAAGGATGCACTTGGAGAAGATGTTATCCCTAGGTTGACCATCGATTTTCTCATTGGCTTGAGAGGATCGTAGTATATAGGCCATAACCATGTCATGTTTTACTGCTTATATGTTGATATATGCAATGTGTGTATGTGATGCATGATTAGATAAACATTTATTTTAATTAAGTTAACTCGATATGCCTACCAAAGTTTAGTACTCATTACTACCTCGATCATTTGTTGTTGGGTTTGCCAAAGCAAAGTGACACATTTTATCTTGGTAGAGTGCGAGAGGACAATTGTGATGTCCCGCTATCGAACATTGGGTGAGACTTAACTAAGTCACTTCAATTAGATTGAGAAACTTAGAGGCATATCCCAAAAGTTGGGAAAGTTGGGTAAAAGAACAATTATACTAAGTTTTGGGTGATTAACCAAAGCTAACTCAAAATAATGTGTAATGTGGATCTTGACCCATTGTTTCCAAGAGTTGCATAAGATATAATTGGTAAAATATTACCTACCTAATTATACTAAGTCTTGGTGATTAGCCAAAACTAAGTCAAGATGAGGTATAATATGGATTTTGTCTTACATGAATATGGTCACTATTTGGTTTGGAGCTAGTAGTGTAGGCAAATTGAGTTTGCCTACATCTATGACTAGCCCCTACTAAAGCTCCACGATTCAGTAGGAGTATCATTTAATTAAAGGCCTAATGAAATGATCTAGATATGATATTTATTTCTGCATGTTTTACTATTGTTGATCACCATGTCGTCTAACACATCAAATACTTTCTCTGTCTGCGATCTGTCCTTAAGAAGGACAAGCTCAACAGAGCTAATTTCTTGGGTTGGTATAGAAACTTGAGAATCATCCTCAAGCTAGTATGAAAACTATACATCCTAGAGCAACCTCTTCAGAAGCACCCATCACTACCACCACTCGTGCGGAAAAAGATACTTACAAGAAGCATCAGGATGAGCACATAAAATGTGCATCCATGTTCTCATGAGCTTTAGAAGCAACATGAGAACATGGATGCACATGATATGATTGAGCACATAAAACAACTATATCAAGGGTAAGCTAGGCTTGAGCAGTTTGAGGTGTCTAAGGCTCTATTTGCATGCAAGATGTAAGAAGGAACTCCTGTAGAAACTCATGTACTCAAAATGATTGGGTATGTCGAGAACCTTGAAAGACTAGGATTTCACTGGGCCAAGAATTGATCACAAACTTTATCCTACAATCATTGCCGAAAGGGTATAATCAATTTGTCATGAACTGTATCATGAACGAAATTGACAAGCCTTTGCCTGAGATGCTCAGCATGTTAAGAACTGTTGAACCCAATCTCAAAAAAACCAAGACCGGTAATGTACTGATGGTACAGAAGGGCAAAGGCAAATGGAAGCCTAAGGGCAAGGGTAAGACCCAAGCTAAAGGCAAGGCCAACTCTATTGCACTGAAGGCTAATGGCGGGGTGCCTAAGGAAGGGACCTGCTTCCACTGTGGTGAGACTGGACATTGGAAGAGGAATTGCAAACTCTACTTGGAGGAAGTAAAGAAGAAAAGAAGTGAGACTTCAGCATCGAGTATTTTTGTTATAGAAGTCAATATATCTACTTCTTCTTCTTATGTATTAGATATCAGTTGTGCATCTCACATTTGTACTAATGTGCAAGGCCTTCGAAGAGATAAATCGTTGACAAAGGGTGAAGTGGACCTACGAGTAGGCAATGGTGCAAGAGTTGCTGCTATAGCTGTAGGAACATATTTCTTGTCTTTGCCCACTGGGTTTATCATAGAACTAGAGGAGTGCTTTTATGTACCTGCACTAACTAAGAGCATAATTTCTTTATCTTGTTTGGACAAGAAAAGATTTTCATTTATCATAAAGGATAAATGTTGTTCTATAATGTTAAATAACATGTTCTATTGTAATGCATCACTTATAAATAGACTCTATGTTCTAGACTTAGAGAACCCAATCTATAATATAAATACCAAACGGTTCAAACCAAATGATTTGAACCAAATATATTTCTGGCATTGTCGCTTGGGTCATATAAATAAGAGTCGCATATCCCAGCTATATAAGGATAGATCACTGAACACATTTGATTTTGAATCATATTAGATATGTGAATCTTGTCTTTTAGGCAAGATGACCAAGACTCCATTTAGTGAATACGACGAAAGAGCGACATACTTGTTAGGACTCATACATACTGATGTATGTGACCCTTTCAATGTCGCAGCTAGAGGAGGCTATCAGTACTTCATCACTTTCACTGATGATGTCAGTAGATACGGTTGTGTATCCATGAAACACAAGTTGGAATCTTTGAAAAGTTCAAAGAATTCAAGAGTGAAGTACAAAACCAACTTGGCAAAAGTAGTAAGATGCTTCGATCAGATCGAGGTGGTGAATACCTTAGCCAAGAGTTTTATGACCATCTACTTGAGTGTGGGATCATATGCCAACTCACTCCATCTGGAACACCACAGTGGAATGGTGTGTCCGAACGGAGAAATCGTATTTTATTAGATATGGTATGATCGATAATGAGTCTGACAGATCTTCCTACTTCCTTCTGGGGATTCACTCTAGAGACGACTCTTTTCACACTTAACCGAGTTCCATCAAAAGCCGTCACAAAGATACCATATACGATATGGATTGGGAAGAGTCCCACGATGTCTTTTATGAAGATTTGATTCTAAGAAATGGCTAGAGGCCATGATATGGATTGGGAACACGATGTATGTGATGAGCTCAGATTTTGAGAAATGGCTAGAGGCCATGAGATCCAAAATGAAATCTATGTACACTGACCAAGTATGAACTTTGGTTGATCCACCTGAGAGGATTAAACCTATTGGGTGTAAGTGGGTCTTTAAGAAAAAGACTGACATGGATGGTCTTATGCATAAAGGGCGATTGGTAGCTAAAGATTTCAAGCAGATTCATGGTATCGACTATGATGAAACATTTTCACCAGTTGTGATGTTTAAGTCTATTCGGATCATGTTTGCTATTGTAGCTTACCATGATTACAAGATTTGGAAGATGGATGTCGCATTCTTGAATGAGAATCTACTTGAGGATATGTACATGACACAACCTGAGGATTTTGTAGATCTAGAGCATGCTGGAAAGATATGTAAGTTGCAAAGATCTATTTATGGGCTAAAGCAAGCTTCTCAAAGCTGGAATCTTCGATTCGATGATGCAATCAAAGCGTTTGGTTTCATCAAAAATGAAGATGAACCTTGTGTCTACAAGAGGGTTAGTGGGAGCACAGTTATCTTCCTGATCTTGTATGTGGATGACATACTCCTCATTGAAAATGATATCCTTTCACTACAGTCTGTGAAGATAAAAGACTTACGTGAACCAACCTATATCCTAGGCATCAAGATCTATAGAGATAGATTTAAGAGATTGCTTGGCTTAAGTCAGAGTACATATATTGACAAGGTACTAAATTGTTTTGCCATGCAGAATTCGAAGAAGGGATTTCTACTGATGTCATATGGTGTGAGTCTTTCGAAAACTCAATGTCCTTCTTCTAAGGAGGAGAGAGACTACATGGATCAGATCTCTTATGCATCCGCTATAGGGTCTATCATGTACATCATGCTTTGTACTCCTCCAGATGTCCGTATGCTTTGAGCATGACGAGTAGATACCAGTCAAATCTAGGTGAAAGTCACTGGACAGCTGTCAAGAATATTCTTAAGTACTTACGAAGGATGAAAGAATATTTTTTGATATTTGGAAACGATGAGGAGTTAGCTGTAAAGGGTTATAGTGATGCAAGCTTCCAAACCGACAGGGATGATTTCAGATCGCAGTCAGGATATGTATTTTGCTTGAATAGTGACAGTGTAAGCTGGACGAGTTCGAAGTTGGACACAGTCGCAGATTCTACAATAGAGGTCGAGTATATTGTTGCGTCTGATGCAACAAAGGAGGTTGTTTGGATCCGGAAGTTCATTGCAGAACTTGGTGTGGTATCTAGTATAGCAGATCTGATAGCCCTCTATTGTGACAACAATGGGGCTATTGCACAGGCTAAGGAACCTCACTCTCATTAGCAGATCAATCACATACTACAACGCTTTCATCTCATTCGAGAGATCATCGATAGAGGAGATGTGAGGATATGTAGAGTACTCACTGATGCTAACATCACGAATCCTCTGACAAAGGCTTTGGCACAGAGGAAGTATGATGATCACACTGTAGGATCGGAATGCACGTGAGAGGGGGGGGGTGAATCACGTGTGTTTAAAAAAAAATATTTTTCAGAGTAAAAAGAATGTGTTCGTAAAGTCGTGCACAGCGGAAACAAAAGAAACGATAAAAAACGAACACACAAAACACGAATGAGTTTTACTTCGTTCAGAGCCTTCGACGACTCCTACTCGAAGGCCCAGGTCCCTCGGACCTTTTCTGTGGGCAATTCACTAAAACTCTCTACCGGAGACCCCTGGTAGAGTAGGCGAATATAGAAGATAGAGAGTATGACAACCTCACACTCTCTAATAGAAATGAGTACAGATAATGCAGTAATAAAATCGTTACAAAAAAAATTATCTGAATGAGTTTGGATGTTAAGGGTGGTCTTCCAGCAGTAATTGGACGTAGACGAGTTGGAAGACAGGCCGTAGCAAAAGAGCGTGGAAGCACCGAGCGTGAAAGCGTGAAGAAGAGATGATGGCGTGTTTTTTTTCTGTGCTAATTCTCATGCTTTTTATAGAGGACTTCTCGAGCTTTGAGTTTCATCCAGATCCTATTTTTGTGCAGCGCTTTATCCATCATTTGAAGTAGCACAACTCAATCTGCTTTATCCATCATTTGAATTTCTATTAACAAAAAAAATAATAGGAATAAAAATTCATCTTACCCAAGCTGTGGATAATAATAATAGGAATGAATTTATTATTATTAATAAGAATAAATTTATTCTTTAATAAAATTTCAAATTAAAAAATAATGAGGAGTAATTTTGCAGAATTCACCTGCAAAATCAACTTAGTCCATATACCAAATAAACCCTGTAAACCAGAGTTAGTATAATAATAAAATGGACTAAAATGTGAAATATTCAAAGGTAATTAGATCTCGTCCACATCCGGACCAGGATCTAACCAGGACTCAACTTAGATCACCCAAATGGGTCTAAGTTGGACCGCGCCTAAAGTCCCAAAATGGGACCCGTCCTCACTGGTTCGCTCCTCCAGTGACTTACCTTACTTACCCTTTGTGCAGTTTTACTTGACTTCTTGACCTACCAGGACTTTTTGTCAGGACTCAACCACCCTGGTCTTTCTGCCAAGTCTCCACCAACTTGGTCTTCAGCCAGTTGTCAGGCCTCGCGGACCCAACTGGACTTTCTGCCAGGACTCAACCATCCTGGACTTCAGCCTAGTGTCTGGTCCTAAGTCTTTCAACCCTGCACACTTGGTAAAGAGGTTAGAACCATAACAACCTAACTTTAACCTGTTTGTCATTCATCAAAACTTGAGTTTGACCGTTAGTGTAAACTACACCAACAATCTCCTCCTTTTTGATGCAATGACAACCTGGGTTAAAATTAGAAAAAATAACATGTAACAGCAATAAGTACACCCATAATATGTAAATGACATGCTCTAAAATCAAGGTTGTTTTAATTTCTAACTCTTAACCGTATAACCCTCCCCCTTTGGCATTCATCAACATAAAGAGATATTAGGCAACCAAGTCTTAAACAAATAATAAGCACTCAAGGATTAAGAAAATAAAAATGGTGCTTAAAAAATAGACCAAGGTTCTGAACTAATCCAGAAGGGGGAAGTCAAATTCTCAATTTAACATAAAATGGACTAGGTTAAAAACATAAGTGTCTAAATTTGACTTCAATAAATCATGTTTTTTTTTCAAAAGATATAGATGTAATGCTTAGAGACAAAAATCTAAGTATTTGAAACCACAGAAAATGATTGTTTAGCAAAAAGGATTTTCCAAAATATTTTCAAGGAATAACAAAATAGTCAAACATGTTTACAAGAGTTTTTCAAAATAGGTGAAAATATTAAAAAAATATTTCAAGGGTTAAGGCATTTGTAGAAGATAGGGGTAATAAGTATTTTGTAAAGAAAATTCAAGCATGGTTTATACAAGCCCCATGTATATTTCTTTCTTGAAGATAGTGTTTTTATTTCTTTCTTGAAGATAGTGTTTAAGGATAAGATTGTAAGACCAAATTTCAAGCATGGTTTTAACAAGCTAGATTCAAAGTATATTTTCAAACGATTTTCATAAAGATAGTTTAAACAAAATAAGTGAAAGCTAAGGATAATTTTCCAAAAAAAATTCTTTCAACACTGTTTTCAAAAGAGAGAAAAAGGCTTAAAAAAATTTAGGAATAGTTTGAAAACTAATTTCAAGGTTAAGTAAAATTCTCAAAAATAACCAACATATTTGAAGGACACACAAAATAAGAAAGATTTTGACTTAAGCTCCTCCTAAACTAAGTAAGAATCTTAGTCCATTCTAGATGTCTAATTTTAGTTACTAGCTAACTATCTAAAGAATAGTAGTGTTCACCAGATTAGTCAAGTCAAGTTTTAGTGTCTAGCTAAGAAAAACTACTTGACTTGATCAATATGAAGTTGGTATTTAATGCCCAGACTTGCTACGATGCACAGACTTAAGCATTCTGAAGTCCAGGCAAAGTCCTATGCATCTCACAACCGTTCTATGTTTTGCAGGCACAAGCAAATTAACCTTAATGTGTTTTGTGAGATGCGGCTACCTAGATCTATAGGTTCATGCAGTTCTATGGGTCAAACTTAGGCTAAGTCCTCCAACTTCGAAGTCAAGTTTTAAACATCCAACTCAATTTTGGAAATCAAGTTTTTTTTTAATTTTTTTTAAAAAAAATTAAAAAATACATGATCAGGTTAGTATTGAAAACTGAAGTTTGAATACTAAAATTAAGTTAATTCAAAAAAAATTAAGTGTCAAGCAGAATATGTGAGTTGATTTATCAAAAAGGTAAAAATGATCAGGTTAGTCATAGTCTACAACACACATTCCTATTAACCTCCTTAAATTGCTAAATTTAGATTCAGGGAGCGGTTTAGTAAATATATCTGCTAAGTTAGCCTTAGATTCAACATGATTAAGTTCAATTTCCCCTTTATTTACATGATCTCTAACAAAATGGTGCTTAATTTCTATATGTTTGGTCCTAGAGTGGTGGACTTGGTTTTTGGTTAGATTAATTGAACTTAGATTATCTATAAAGATTTTAACTTTCTTAAACTCTAAGTTAAAGTCTTTTAAGGTATGCATCATCCAAAGTAACTGGGCTACACATTCTCCCATAGCTATATATTCAGCTTCAGTGGTAGATAGGGCAACACAATGTTGTTTTCTACTGAACCAACTAACTAGTGAGGGTCCTAGTAGTTGACACCCACCACTAGTACTTTTTCTATCTAACTTACAGCCAGCATAGTCTGAGTCAGAGAATCCAATAAGTTCAAATTGGGCTGTTCTAGGGTACCAAATTCCTAAATTTTCTGTCCCTTTAAGATACCTAAATATTCTTTTAACTAGGGTTAGATGTGATTCTTTAGCACAGGTTTGATACCTAGCACACATACTAACTGCAAAGAGAATATCAGGTCGACTTGCAGTTAGGTAAAGGAGGCTGCCTATGGCACTTCTATAATACTTAAGATCAACAGGTTTGCCATTTGGGTCACTGTCTATGGTCTGATTGGTAGACATAGGTGTTTTGATTTCTTTTGCATTATCCATTCCAAATTTTCTAAGTAGTTCTCTAGTGTATTTTTGTTGATAGACAAAAGTACCCTCACTAGTTTGTTTTATTTGTAGCCCTAAAAAGAAGGTTAATTGACCTACTAAACTCATTTCAAATTCATTTTCCATTAAAGTTATAAATTCTTGCAAAAAATTTGAGTTAGTTGAGCCAAATACTATATCATCTACATATACTTGGGCTATAAAAATATCAGATTTTAAGGTCTTAACAAATAGAGTTGGATCAATTTTACCTTGGTTAAAGCCTTTAGATACTAGGTAGTTAGACAGTCTTTCATACCAAGCTCTAGGGGCTTGCTTAAGTCCATACAGAGCTTTCTTAAGTTTAAAAACATAGTCAGGATATTCTAAGCTTTCAAAACCTGGGGGTTGACCTACATAAATCTCTTCCTTAATTAGACCATTTAAGAAGGTTGACTTAACATCCATTTGATACAACTTGAATCCCTTATGGGCTGCATAACCTAAAATCATCCTAATGGACTCAAGTCTAGCTACAGGTGCATAGGTTTCATCATAATCAAGTCCCTCTACCTGGCTAAACCCCTTAGCTACTAACCTGGCCTTGTTTCTAACTGTTTCACCTTGTTCATTAAGCTTGTTCCTAAAGACCCATTTAGTTTCAATAAACTTTTTACCTTTAGGTAAGGGTACTAAATCCCAGACTTGATTACGTTCAAATTGGGCTAACTCTTCCTGCATAGCTATGATCCAATCAGGGTCAAGTAAGGACTCTTCTACAGACTTGGGTTCAATTTTGGAAATTAAGGCAATCTGGCTAAGGTTTCTAAAAGCTGACCTAGTCTGAACCCTTAATTCTGGATCACCTATGATTTGATCAGTTGGGTGGGCTGAGCTAACTCGAACAGTTCTAGTTTGGTTGGGTTCAGGTTCAGGTTCAATTAGATCATGGTCTTGGTCCTCAGTTGGGTTTTCATCTGGGTTGGTGCTGGACCTGATAAAATCAATGGGTTGATAGATGGTTTGATCAGATTTGTTTGGACTAGATTTTTCATCAAATTTTACATTTGTAGTTTCTTCAATCCTTAGAGTTGTTTTGTTATAAACTCTATAGGCTCTACTGGTAAGAGAATAACCTAAAAAGATACCTTCTTCAACCTTAGATGTGAATTTTCCTAAGTGTTCTCTCGTATTTAGTATATACACTTTACATCCAAATATTTTAAAATATTTAACATTAGGTTGTTTGTTATAGTAAATTTCAAATGAGGTTTTCCCTAAATTTTTATTTATAGTTATTCTATTTTGTACATAACAGGCTGTACTGATAGCCTCAGCCCAAAGGTATTTAGGTAGGTTGAATTCATTGAGCATTGTTCTGGTTGCTTCTTGTAGTGTTCTATTTTTCCTTTCTACAATTCCATTTTGTTGAGGTGTTTTACGGCAGGAGAATTCGTGGTGGTAGCCATTTTCTAAACAGAATTGGTTAAATTTTTGGTTTTTGAATTCTCCGCCATTATCACTCCTAAGTCTTTTAATTTTCACCCCTTTTTCATTTTCTGTTAGTTTACAAAATTGAGTAAATATTTCAAATGTTTCATCTTTATTTTTTAAGAATTTGACCCAAGTGAATCTTGAATAGTCATCGATGATTACTAAACAATATAGGTTCCCACTAATTGATTTTACCCCATGTGAGTCAAACAGGTCTAGGTGAATTAATTCAAGAATTGATTTAGTTTGAGTTCGATTAGTTGGTTTGTGAGTTGATCTAGTTTGTTTTCCTTGTTGGCAAGCATTACATATGGTTGACTCAAGGTTAGGTAATTTTGGTAGGCCTCTAACTAAGCCATTTAGTGTAGGTAGTTTTCTAAAGTGAATGTGTGCAAGTCTTCTATGCCAAAGCCAACTCTCATCCTTATGGGTTAAAAGGCAGTTTGCTAAGGGTCGGGTTAATCTAATTTCATAAATGTTGTTGTGCCTATGTCCTCTAAGTGTGATGTCGGGGTTGTCAGTGTGTTTGATCAGACATTCATTAGATAAGAACTTAACCTTATATCCAGTGTCACATAATTGACTAATACTTAGTAAATTAAAATAGAAGTTCTCAACAAGTAAGACATTTTTAATTATAAAATCAGATTCAAGTTCAATATTGCCTAGACCAATTACCTTAAGTTTACCGTTGTTTCCAAAAGCAACGGTCCCTTGTCGTTTGTACTTGAGTTCTGTAAACTTGGTGGGATCCCCAGTCATGTGTCTGGAGCACCCACTGTCGATAATCCATTTATTTTCCTACAGTTAAGTAGGATTGATTAGAATTCAAGTTGAAGTTCAGTTTAATCTTTTTGAAAAGGTTAATTTTAAGTTAAGTTTACATTTTTGAAAAAGATTGAAAACAAAAAACATTTGAATTTTGAAAAACTTAAAAAGAATTTTTGAAAAAAAAACTTGAGAAAAAAACTTAAAAAAATTTTTGAAAAAAAAATTTGAGAAGAAAAAACTTAAAAAGAGTTTTGAAAACAATTGAATTAATATTTGATTTTGAAATTTGAATTAATTAAGAGCTAAGTTTAAATTTTGAATTTTGATTTAATTGATATTTAAATTTGGATTTAAAAGGTAAGATTTTAAATTCAAGTTTGAGTTTTAAATTATCAATCAATGATTTGAACTTATTATCCTTATTCATCTCACTTGATCTAAGTTATCAAACAAAGGGATCCTATGATTTGTGTGAGATGAGTTTGAGTTTGATTCATAAAAGAAATTAATCTGACCTTTTGTTAGATTCGGGTTTGACAAGAAGTAGTTTAAAAGTATACTTCGATAATTAGCTTCCAGGCGGGAGGCGAGGCACAGGGACCTTCTTTGGCCGAAGCCTTATTGGAGCAACAACCTCTTTCTAGACAAAGCTGCTTAAGGAAGTTGTACTTTAACCCTACCTGTTGAGACACCCTGGTCTAACTAGTCTAGGATGTGTCGAGATAGTTTCGGCTAGTTCTCCCCGAGAGTCTGTCTAGCGTACCGTTATCTCGACCCACCCTAATACTAAGTAGGTCAAAAGTCAGATTAACTTTTAAGACTAGTCCTAAGTGCCCAACTGGGCAAAGGCTGATTTTGAGGTGCCAACTAGTTTGGAGCCTCCCCCTAAATGATAGGTGGGGTGTTTAGGGTCAATGTAATGAATGTCCTTTTTGGGAACATAATATTGATTCTGCCCTACTTGCTTTGTTAGGTAAGCTTTTGGGACCCATGCTTTACATTGCTTTTTGCGTGAGTGGACAAAGGAGAAAAAGGATCTTTGGGCCGATCCTGATTTAAAACCTATCCCAGACTTATTGTACATGCCCTTTTGTGATCCAAGTATAAGGTCAAGGTTCTTGGATCGAGTTGTAAAAGTTGCTAGTAGATCCTTAAGTTTTTGAACTTCACCCTTAAGGGTGGAGTTTTCATTTTCAAGTTCAGAAATTTTTGAGTTTAATTCAGTTGTGTTTTGATTTAGAATTTGCTCCTTAAGGTCTTGATTTTCCTTAAGGAGCTGATCAGTCCTAAGCTCAGATGCATCTAATCTCTTATTTAAGACAGAAATAATTTAAAGAACTTTTCATTCACTGAATCTAAATATACCTTAGTCGAGCCGTCCGAAAATAGTCCGATCTCTTGGCTCGACTCGTATTCGGAATCCTCGTCTTGCTCCGAGTCCGATTCTGGTCCGGTTGCCATCAGTGCGAGGTAGCTTGCGTTCTTTGGTTGTTCATCGTCGGAATCGTCCGAGCTTTCATCCCACGTGGCTTGAAGAGCCTTCTTCTTTTTGTTCTTAGTGGGTTGGTCCTCCTTCTTGTAAGGGCATTCATGTTTGAAGTGCCCTTTTCTGTTACAGTCGAAGCAGATCATTTTGCTTTTACCTTCAGTGCTGGAGGGCTTCATTACCTTTTGAATATCTTTCTTTGAAAATTTGTTCTTCCTTCTGGTGAACATTTTTCTTACCAAGTTCACCAGTTGTTCTTCTTCATCTGAGTCAGAGTCTGACTCATCTTCAGGTTCTTCTTGAATTTTTCTCTTTGATTTGGCTTCTTTTGGTGAACCTGCAAATAAAGCTAGGCCTTTCTCGACCTTGGCGTTAGTTTGCTCATGCAGCTCTAATTCACAAAATAGTTCATCCAGATTAATTTTTGAAAGGTTCCTAGAAATTTTATAGGCATCTATAATAGATGCCCATAGTGAATTTCTAGGGAACGCATTTAACGCATACCTTATGATGTCCCGGTTCTCCTGTTTGTGCCCGATCATGTGGAGTCCATTCAATATGTTCTTAATCCGGGCGTGGAGTTGACTTGTTGATTCTCCTTCCTGCATTTTTATGTTAAATAACTTATTCAATAACAGATCTCTCTTTGTTACCTTTGCATCAGAAGTGCCTTCATGTAATTCTGTTAATTTGTCCCATAGCTCCTTCGCCGAGTCGGTTGGTCCAATTCTGTTTAGCTCCTCTTTGGTAAGTCCGCACTGGAGGGTGTTCTGAGCTTTGAACTCGGTCTGAGCCTTTTTCTTCATCTTCGGGTTCCATCTGTCGGGCTTCAGTGGAGCATTATTTCCCTCATCCATTGGCGGTGTGTAGCCTGTTTGAACTGCGAACCACTGATCCATGTCGGTCTTCAGATAAACCTCCATCCTTCTCTTCCAGTAGGGAAAGTCTTCCCCATTAAAGAGGGGAGGGCGGGCAGTGCTTTAGCCTTCACCTTGGGCCATTTAAATTCTGTGCACACGAAATAAAAGTAGAAAAAATATCCCAAGACTGGGTCTTGGATTAGTAGTGCGGGAAAGGATAAACTTACGAAAAGCAATTTGAATGGTGTTGCACCAGATTCAAGTAAAACCAACGAACGAGAAAAATAACTAAATTTAGGCAAGAATACCAAATTTAGATCATGCAACAAAAGACACAAAACAGATTTCCCCCTGCTCTTACGGTGGTTGCACCGATTCAGAGCGAACCTGGTTCTGATACCACTTGTAGGATCGAAATGCACGTGAGAGGGGGGGTGAATCACGTGTGTTTAAAAAAATTTATTTTTCAGAGTAAAAAGAATGTGTTCGTAAAGTCGTGCACAGCGAAAACAAAAGAAACGATAAAAAACGAACACACAAAACACGAATGAGTTTTACTTCGTTCAGAGCCTTCGGCGACTCCTACAAGTGTTTCCGTTAGTGATTTTAGAGGGGGGGGTGAATCACGTGTGTTTAAAAAAATTTAAGTTTTTTTAAAGGTAATTAGATCCTGGTCCGGATGTGGACGGGATCTAATTACCTTTTAAACACACGTGATTCACCCCCCCCTCTCACGGGCCCCCCCTCTCACGTGCATTCCGATCACGTGAGAGGGGGGGATCTATTATGGGTTAAATTTTTTTAAACACACGTGATTCACCCCCCCCCCTCTCACGTGATCGGAATGCACGTGAGAGGGGGGGGGGTGAATCACATGTGTTTAAAAAAATATATTTTTCAGAGTAAAAAGAATGTGTTCGTAAAGTCGTGCACAGCGGAAACAAAAGAAACGATAAAAAACGAACACACAAAACACGAATGAGTTTTACTTCGTTCAGAGCCTTCGACGACTCCTACTCGAAGGCCCAGGTCCCTCGGACCTTTTCTGTGGGCAATTCACTAAAACTCTCTACCGGAGACCCCCGGTAGAGTAGGCGAATACAGAAGATAGAGAGTATGACAACCTCACACTCTCTAATAGAAATGAGTACAGATAATGCAGTAATAAAATCGTTACAAAAAAAATTATCTGAATGAGTTTGGATGTTAAGGGTGATCTTCCAGCAATAATTGGACGTAGACGAGTTGGAAGACAGGCCGTAGCAAAAGAGCGTGGAAGCACCGAGCGTGAAAGCGTGAAGAAGAGATGATGGCGTGTTTTTTTTCTGTGCTAATTCTCATGCTTTTTATAGAGGACTTCTCGAGCTTTGAGTTTCATCCAGATCCTATTTTTGTGCAGCGCTTTATCCATCATTTGAAGTAGCATAACTCAATCTCCTTTATCTATCATTTGAATTTCTATTAACAAAAAAAAATAATAGGAATAGAAATTCATCTTACCCAAGCTGTGGATAATAATAATAGGAATGAATTTATTATTATTAATAAGAATAAATTTATTCTTTAATAAAATTTCAAATTAAAAAATAATGAGGAGTAATTTTGCAGAATTCACCTGCAAAATCAACTTAGTCCATATACCAAATAAACCCTGTAAACCAGAGTTAGTATAATAATAAAATGGACTAAAATGTGAAATATTCAAAGGTAATTAGATCCCGTCCACATCCGGACCAGGATCTAACCAGGACTCAACTTAGATCACCCAAATGGGTCTAAGTTGGACCGCGCCTAAAGTCCCAAAATGGGACCCGTCCTCACTGGTTCGCTCCTCCAGTGACTTATCTTACTTACCCTTTGTGCAGTTTTACTTGACTTCTTGACCTACCAGGACTTTTTGTCAGGACTCAACCACCCTGGTCTTTCTGCCAAGTCTCCACCAACTTGTTCTTCAGCCAGTTGTCAGGCCTCGCGGACCCAACTGGACTTTCTGCCAGGACTCAACCATCCTGGACTTCAGCCTAGTGTCTGGTCCTAAGTCTTTCAACCCTGCACACTTGGTAAAGAGGTTAGAATCATAACAACCTAACTTTAACCTGTTTGTCATTCATCAAAACTTGAGTTTGACCGTTAGTGTAAACTACACCAACAATCTCCTCCTTTTTGATGCAATAACAACCTGGGTTAAAATTAGAAAAATAACATGTAACAGCAATAAGTACACCCATAATATGTAAATGACATGCTCTAAAATCAAGGTTGTTTTAATTTCTAACTCTTAACCGTATAACCCTCCCCCTTTGGCATTCATCAACATAAAGAGATATTAGGCAACCAAGTCTTAAACAAATAATAAGCACTCAAGGATTAAGAAAATAAAAATGGTGCTTAAAAAACAGACCAAGGTTCTGAACTAATCCAGAAGGGGGAAGTCAAATTCTCAATTTAACATAAAATGGACTAGGTTAAAAACATAAGTGTCTAAATTTGACTTCAATAAATCATGTTTTTTTTTCAAAAGATATAGATGTAATGCTTAGAGACAAAAATCTAAGTATTTGAAACCATAGAAAATGATTGTTTAGCAAAAAGGATTTTCCAAAATATTTTCAAGGAGTAACAAAATAGTCAAACATGTTTACAAGTGTTTTTCAAAATAGGTGAAAATATTAAAAAAATATTTCAAGGGTTAAGGCATTTGTAGAAGATAGGGGTAATAAGTATTTTGTAAAGAAAATTCAAGCATGGTTTATACAAGCCCCATGTATATTTCTTTCTTGAAGATAGTGTTTTTATTTCTTTTTTGAAAATAGTGTTTAAGGATAAGATTGTAAGACCAAATTTCAAGCATGGTTTTAACAAGCTAGATTCAAAGTATATTTTCAAACGATTTTCATAAAGCTAGTTTAAACAAAATAAGTGAAAGCTAAGGATAATTTTCCAAAAAAAATTCTTTCAACACTGTTTTCAAAAGAGAGAAAAAGGCTTAAAAAAATTTAGGAATAGTTTGAAAACTAATTTCAAGGTTAAGTAAAATTCTCAAAAATAACCAACATATTTGAAGGACACACAAAATAAGAAAGATTTTGACTTAAGCTCCTCCTAAACTAAGTAAGAATCTTAGTCCATTCTAGATGTCTAATTTTAGTTACTAGCTAACTATCTAAAGAATAGTATATAGTGTTCACCAGATTAGTCAAGTCAAGTTTTAGTGTCTAGCTAAGAAAAACTACTTGACTTGATCAATATGAAGTTGGTATTTAATGCCCAGACTTGCTACGATGCACAGACTTAAGCATTCTGAAGTCCAGGCAAAGTCCTATGCATCTCACAACCGTTCTATGTTTTGCAGGCACAAGCAAATTAACCTTAATGTGTTTTGTGAGATGCGGCTACCTAGATCTATAGGTTCATGCAGTTCTATGGGTCAAACTTAGGCTAAGTCCTCCAACTTCGAAGTCAAGTTTTAAACATTCAACTCAATTTTGGAAATACATGATCAGGTTAGTATTGAAAACTGAAGTTTGAATACTAAAATTAAGTTAATTCAAAAAAAATTAAGTGTCAAGCAGAATATGTGAGTTGATTTATCAAAAAGGTAAAAATGATCAGGTTAGTCCTAGTCTACAACACACATTCCTATTAACCTCCTTAAATTGCTAAATTCAGATTCAGGTAGCAGTTTAGTAAATATATCTGCTAAGTTAGCCTTAGATTCAACATGATTAAGTTTAATTTCCCCTTTATTTACATGATCTCTAACAAAATGGTGCTTAATTTCTATATGTTTGGTCCTAGAGTGGTGGACTGGGTTTTTGGTTAGATTAATTGAACTTAGATTATCTATAAATATTTTGACTTTCTTAAAATCTAAGTTAAAGTCTTTTAACGTATGCATCATCCAAAGTAATTGGGCTACACACTCACCCATGGCTATGTACTCAGCTTCAGTGGTGGATAGGGCAACGCAGTGCTGTTTTCTACTGAACCAACTAACTAGTGAGGGCCCTAGAAGTTGGCATCCACCACTGGTACTTTTCCTATATAATTTACAGCCAGCATAATCTGAGTCAGAAAATCCAATAAGTTCAAATTGGGATGTTCTAGGATACCAAATTCCTAAACTTTCTGTCCCTTTAAGGTACCTAAATATTCTTTTAACTAGGGTTAGATGTGACTCTTTAGCACATGTTTGATACCTAGCACACATACTAACTGCAAAGAGAATGTCAGGTCGACTTGCAGTCAGGTAAAGTAAGCTGCCTATAGCACTTCTATAATATTTAAGGTCAACAGGTTTGTCATTTGGGTCACTATCTACAATTTGATTGGTAGCCATAGGTGTTTTAATTTCTTTTGCACTATCCATTCCAAATTTTTTAAGTAGTTCTTTAATGTATTTTTGTTGATAGACAAAAGTACCCTCACTGGTATGTTTTATTTGTAGCCCTAAAAAGAAAGTTAATTGGCCTACTAAACTCATTTCAAATTCATTTTCCATTACCGTTATAAAATCTTGCAAAAATTTTGAGTTAGTTGAGCCAAATATTATATCATCTACATATACTTGGGCTATAAAAATATCAGTTTTTAAGGTTTTAACAAATAGTGTTGGGTCAATTTTACCTTGGTTAAAACCTTTTGATACTAAATGGTTAGACAGTCTTTCATACCAGGCCCTAGGGGCTTGCTTAAGTCCATATAGGGTTTTTTTTAGTTTAAAGACATAGTCAGGGTGTTCTAAGCTTTCAAAACCAGGGGGTTATCCTACATAAACCTCTTCCTTAATTAGGCCATTTAGGAAGGCTGACTTAACATCCATTTGATACAATTTGAATCCTTTATGGGCTGCATAACTTAAAAGCATCCTAATAGACTCAAGTCGAGCTACAGGGGCAAAGGTTTCATCATAATCAAGTCCTTCTACTTGGCTAAACCCTTTAGCTAATAACCTAGCCTTATTCCTGACTATTTTACCTTGTTCGTTAAGTTTATTCCTAAAGACCCATTTGGTTTCAATGAACTTTTTGTCTTTAGGTAAGGGTACTAGATCCCAGATTTGACTACGTTCAAATTGGGCTAACTCCTCTTGCATAGCTATGATCCAATCAAGGTCATGTAAAGACTCTTCTACTGATTTTGGTTCAATTTTGGAAATTAAAGCAATTTGGCTAAGGTTTCTAAAGGTTGACCTAGTTTGAACCCTTAGTTCTGGATCACCTATGATTTGATCAATAGGGTGGGCTGAGCTGACTCGCATAGTTCTGGTTTGGTTAGGTGAAGGTTCAGTCAGATCATGGTCTTGGTCCTTAATTGGGCTTTCATCTGGGTCAGTACTGGACCTAAAAAAGTCAATTGGTTGGTAGGTGGTTTGATCAGAGTTATTTGGGTCAGATGTTTCATCAAATTTTACATTTGTAGTTTCTTCAATTCTTAGGGTAGTTTTGTTATAAACTCGATAGGCTCTACTGGTAAGGGAATAACCTACAAAGATACCTTCCTCAACCTTAGATGTAAACTTTCCTAAGTGTTCTCTAGTATTTAATATATACACTTTACATCCAAACACTTTAA
This sequence comes from Boesenbergia rotunda, assembly GCA_024364735.1. Taxonomy (NCBI): domain Eukaryota; kingdom Viridiplantae; phylum Streptophyta; class Magnoliopsida; order Zingiberales; family Zingiberaceae; genus Boesenbergia; species Boesenbergia rotunda. Next base: position 64,320 of record JAGFNQ010006400.1, read on the forward strand.
AATACTTAATATTAGGTTGTTTGTTATAATAGATTTCAAAAGACGTTTTTCATAGATTTTTATTTATAGTTATTCTGTTTTTTACATAGCAGGCTGTACTGACAGCCTCGGCCCAAAGGTATTTAGGTAAGTTATATTCATTAAGCATTGTTCTGGTTGCTTCTTGTAGTGTTCTATTTTTTCTTTCTACAATTCTATTTTGTTGAGGTGTTTTAGGGCAGGAGAATTCATGGTGGTAGCCATTTTCTAAACAGAATTGATTAAATTTTTTATTTTTGAATTCCCCACCGTTATCGCTCCTAAGTCTTATAATTTTAACCCCTTTTTCATTTTCTATTAATTTGCAAAATTGAGTAAATATATCAAACGTTTCATCTTTATTTTTTAAGAATTTTACCCAGGTGAATCTTAAATAGTCATCTATAATTACTAAACAGTATAGATTCCCACTAATTGATTATACCCCATGTGAGTCAAATATGTCTAGGTGAATTAATTCAAGAATTGATTTAGTTTGAGTTTGATTAGTTGGTTTGTGAGTTGATCTAGTTTGTTTCCCTTGTTGACAAGCATTACATAAGATTGTCTCAAAGTTAGGTAACTTTGGTAGGCCTCTAACTAAACCATTTAGTTTAGGTAATTTTCTGAAGTGAGTGTGTGAAAGTCTCCTATGCTATAGCCAAGTCTCATCCTTATGTGTTAAAAGACAATTTGCTAGGGGACGGGTTAACCTAATTTCATAGATGTTATTGTGTCTATGTCCTCTAAGTGTGATGTTTGGGTTGTCAGTGTGTTTGATCATACATTCATTGGACAAGAACCTAACCTTATACCCAGTGTCACACAATTGGCTGATACTTAGTAAATTGAAGTGAAATTTTTCAATAAGTAAGACATTTTTAATTATAAAATCAAATTCAAGTTCAATATTGCCTAGACCAATTACCTTAAGTTTACCGTTGTTTCCAAAAGCAACGGTCCCTTGTCGTTTGTACTTGAGTTCTGTAAACTTGGTGGGATCCCCAGTCATGTGTCTGGAGCACCCACTGTCGATAATCCATTTATTTTCCTACAGTTAAGTAGGATTGATTAGAATTCAAGTTGAAGTTCAGTTTAATCTTTTTGAAAAGGTTAATTTTAAGTTAAGTTTACATTTTTGAAAAAGATTGAAAACAGAAAACATTTGAATTTTGAAAAACTTAAAAAGAATTTTTGAAAAAAAAAACCTTAAAAGAATTTTTGAAAAAAAAACTTGAGAAAAAAACCTTAAAAAATTTTTGAAAAAAAATTTTAAGAAAAAAAACTTAAAAAGAGTTTTGAAAACAATTGAATTAATATTTGATTTTGAAATTTGAATTAATTAAGAGCTAAGTTTAAATTTTGAATTTTGATTTAATTGATATTTAAATTTGGATTTAAAAGGTAAGATTTTAAATTCAAGTTTGAGTTTTAAATTATCAATCAATGATTTGAACTTATTATCCTTATTCATCTCACTTGATCTAAGTTATCAAACAAAGGGATCCTATGATTTGTGTGAGATGAGTTTGAGTTTGATTCATAAAAGAAATTAATCTGACCTTTTGTTAGATTCGGGTTTGACAAGAAGTAGTTTAAAAGTATACTTCAATAATTAGCTTCCAGGCGGGAGGCGAGGCACAGGGGCCTTCTTTGGCCGAAGCCTTATTGGAGCAACAACCTCTTTCTAGACAAAGCTGCTTAAGGAAGTTGTACTTTAACCCTACCTGTTGAGACACCCTGGTCTAACTAGTCTAGGATGTGTCGAGATAGTTTCGGCTAGTTCTCCCTGAGAGTCTGTCTAGCGTACCGTTATCTCGACCCACCCTAATACTAAGTAGGTCAAGAGTCAGATTAACTTTTAAGACTAGTCCTAAGTGCCCAACTGGGCAAAGGCTGATTTTGAGGTGCCAACTAGTTTGGAGCCTCCCCCTAAATGATAGGTGGGGTGTTTAGGGTCAATGTAATGAATGTCCTTTTTGGGAACATAATATTGATTCTGCCCTACTTGCTTTGTTAGGTAAGCTTTTGGGACCCATGCTTTACATTGCTTTTTGCGTGAGTGGACAAAGGAGAAAAAGGATCTTTGGGCCGATCCTGATTTAAAACCTATCCCAGACTTATTGTACATGCCCTTTTGTGATCCAAGTATAAGGTCAAGGTTCTTGGATCGAGTTGTAAAAGTTGCTAGTAGATCCTTAAGTTTTTGAACTTCACCCTTAAGGGTGGAGTTTTCATTTTCAAGTTCAGAAATTTTTGAGTTTAATTCAGTTGTGTTTTGATTTAGAATTTGCTCCTTAAGGTCTTGATTTTCCTTAAGGAGCTGATCAATCCTAAGCTCAGATGCATCTAATCTCTTATTTAAGACAGAAATAATTTTAAAGAACTTTTCATTCACTGAATCTAAATATACCTTAGTCGAGCCGTCCGAAAATAGTCCGATCTCTTGGCTCGACTCGTATTCGGAATCCTCGTCTTGCTCCGAGTCCGATTCTGGTCCGGTTGCCATCAGTGCGAGGTAGCTTGCGTTCTTTGGTTGTTCATCGTCGGAATCGTCCGAGCTTTCATCCCACGTGGCTTGAAGAGCCTTCTTCTTTTTGTTCTTAGTGGGTTGGTCCTCCTTCTTGTAAGGGCATTCATGTTTGAAGTGCCCTTTTCTGTTACAGCCGAAGCAGATCATTTTGCTTTTACCTTCAGTGCTGGAGAGCTTCATTACCTTTTGAATATCTTTCTTTGAAAATTTGTTCTTCCTTCTGGTGAACATTTTTCTTACCAAGTTCACCAGTTGTTCTTCTTCATCTGAGTCAGAGTCTGACTCATCTTCAGGTTCTTCTTGAATTTTTCTCTTTGATTTGGTTTCTTTTGGTGAACCTGCAAATAAAGCTAGCCCTTTCTCGACCTTGGCGTTAGTTTGCTCATGCAGCTCTAATTCACAAAATAGTTCATCCAGATTAATTTTTGAAAGGTTCCTAGAAATTTTATAGGCATCTATAATAGATGCCCATAGTGAATTTCTAGAGAACGCATTTAACGCATACCTTATGATGTCCCGGTTCTCCTGTTTGTGCCCGATCATGTGGAGTCCATTCAATATGTTCTTAATCCGGGCGTGGAGTTGACTTGCTGATTCTCCTTCCTGCATTTTTATGTTAAATAACTTATTCAATAACAGATCTCTCTTTGTTACCTTTGCATTAGAAGTGCCTTCATGTAATTCTGTTAATTTGTCCCATAGCTCCTTCGCCGAGTCGGTTGGTCCAATTCTGTTTAGCTCCTCTTTGGTAAGTCCGCACTGGAGGGTGTTCTGAGCTTTGAACTCGGTCTGAGCCTTTTTCTTCATCTCCGGGTTCCATCTGTCGGGCTTCAGTGGAGCATTATTTCCCTCATCCATTGGCGGTGTGTAGCCTGTTTGAACTGCGAACCACTGATCCATGTCGGTCTTCAGATAAACCTCCATCCTTCTCTTCCAGTAGGGAAAGTCTTCCCCATTAAAGAGGGGAGGGCGGGCAGTGCTATAGCCTTCACCTTGGGCCATTTAAATTCTGTGCACACGAAATAAAAGTAGAAAAAATATCCCAAGACTGGGTCTTGGATTAGTAGTGCGGGAAAGGATAAACTTACGAAAAGCAATTTGAATGGTGTTGACCAGATTCAAGTAAAACCAACGAACGAGAAAAACAACTAAATTTAGGCAAGAATACCAAATTTAGATCATGCAACAAAAGACACAAAACAGATTTCCCCCTGCTCTTACGGTGGTTGCACCGATTCAGAGCGAACCTGGCTCTGATACACTTGTAGGATCGGAATGCACGTGAGAGGGGGGGTGAATCACGTGAGAGGAGGGGCGAAAGGCCGGAGTCGGGTTGGGTGAGCCTAACTCCGGTTGGCCGGAAATCACCCAGAAGACGAAGAATCAAAATGACTAGTCCAAGTGCCCAAAAGAAAAGAAAAATTATTTAGTGCCACGAAGGATCGAACCCAAGACCTCAACAACACACACTAACCCGCTTACCATTTGGACTAAAGGGCGATGGCAATAAAATGTTGCCAATATTACTACTGATGCTAACATCACGAATCCTCTGACAAAGGCTTTGGCACAGAGGAAGTATGATGATCACACTAGGTCACTGGGTATTAGATATTACAGTGATTGACACTAGTGCTAGTGAGAGATTGTTAGTAGGAGTCTTAGAGCCAATTATGTGATGATTAAATAGGGACTTTTGTATCATATTCTTTTATTAATAAAGATAAAGTTTGGTTATTATACTTACTTTTTATTTGTGCCAAATAACTAAGTATAATAATATCCTTGGGTAGTAGGTTCTTATCTACATCGTATCGATTGGTTGAATCGATAGTGAGATAATGTAGAGAGCACTACAATAAATTAATCCTAGTCAAGCATTAATCTTCAGGGACAATATTAATGCATGGAGACTAGCATGTAGGTCAATTGATGACTTGAGCTCACAAGCATGGATATGTGATATCAAGTTGACACATGAGTATATATTAGAGAATGTGTTCTGAATTGACCCGCCATGAAAAAGTTTCATAGATTGTCATATGAGTGTCATAAACTTTCTCATGTGATTAATAGTATGAATAGTCCTTAGGCCTGAATTCACTACAATTCCCTACATAAGAAGTTATGTACTTTGGTATTGTCTAACGTCACCCGTAACAGGGTGGACTATAAAGGCGATCACTGAATATGTAACAAATTATGCGAAGGGATGTGAATGAAGTAGATGGAATCTATCCCTCCCATATGACAGGAGTGATATCTATGGGCTCCTTGATCATGTATGACTACTAAAATGTATGACCATACTCAAATGAGTCAATGTGAGATATTGAGCTCATTTACTTGAGTGAGTCTACTTGGGAATCAAGAATCACAAAGATTGATAAGGGGATAACACAGTCTATGCCTCATTGATCAACCTAGATATCAAGGATAGAAGGACAAAGTCATATATTATAATAGTCACAAAAAGGTTATGTCGGATCTCGACATTCTAGTCACTTGGGTAACTATGATGCATTGCTAGATGCAGCTCATTGTTTATGTATCTAAAGTAGTTTAGATATATTGCCAACATTACGAGAACCTATTGGGTCACACACAAAGGACACGATGTCTCGGAGATAAGATGATTTTAGTTTGACTAAAATGTGATCTGAAATTGGATTAATTGAGTTAGACTAAAATAAATCCAATTGGATTATGAGATTGAGTCTAATTTGAGTTAGACTCAACCACTTAATTATGGATAATATTTATTAAAAAGTTTAATGAAATATTATTTAAGAGGAAGGCTAAGAGACATTCTATTCATTAGATGAATAGAATATTGAGTCTCAAGGGATACTAAAAAGTTTGGTATTCATTGGGTTTTATTAGTATTAAGATGAGAGGAGCTCAAGGGACAAAGACCTTTGGTATTCATTAGATGAGTATAAATAACCCCCCCCCCTCCCCGCCTTGTCAAAAACTAGAGGTGTGTCTCTCTTCTTCTTCTTTCTTCCTTCTTATCCAAAACTCCCTAGTGGAGGTTCTTGTGCTTTGTGAACCATCCCAAGTTGCTAGTACAACTAAGGTGGTTCCTCTTCGAGGCATAGATCATGTTTGTGTGGATACTACTAAAGGCACGGACACTTGAACGTGTAAGAGATCCGGTGTACCTTGGACGAGTGGGACAAGCAAAGGGCACGCTCCAATGGTATACACTTTGGATAGATCTATTAGATAAATGAATTTCATACGAGTTTTCTTTTGCATGGATCACCCAAGGGATCTTGTTTTCCGTTGCGAATTTATGTCGTTGTCACATGAAGATCCTTACAGTTGTCCCCCTGGCTCGTATCACAGAAGGAGAAGTCATCAAGTTTCTATGGCAGAATATTGTTTGTTGGTTCGGGCTCCCATATAGGCTCATATCCGACAATGGCCAACAATTTCAGAGTTGTCGCCTAAAGCAATTGTGTGATGAATTTGGCATTCAATGAGCATTCACCTCCGTCGCATACCCCTAGTGCAATGGATAGGTCAAGGTGGTAAATAGAGAAATTGTTAGAGGACTAAAGATCAAGCTAGATCATGTCTAAGGCAGCTGGGTAGAAGAACTCTCAAATATCATTTGGGCATATTGTATCACTTGTCAGGAAAGCACTCAAATGACGTCGTTCCACTTGGACTATGGGGGAGAAGTGGTGGTCCCAGTGGAGATCGGGGGCGAGTCCCTCTGAAGAACTTATGGGGACCAAAACGACCAGCTACAACTGGTGGATTTGGATCTCCTCATAGAAGCCTGTGAAAAAGCAGAACTCGGCTCATCGCCTACCGACAATGAATGCGCCTCAATTACAACGGACGAGTCATACCTCGTTCCGACAACGAATGCACCTCAACTACAACCAGCGAGTCATACCTCGTTCCTTCTGACAAGGGGACCTGGTTTGGAAAAAGATCAAACCCACAGGAGAAGTTGGCAAACTTGAACCTTGGTGGCAAGGACCCTTCCGAGTGATAGAATGAGCTTAGGAGCTTACTACTTAGAAGACGGCAAGGGGAAAAAACCAGACAGACCCTGGAATGCTCATCACTTAAAGCCTTACAGGTCGTGACCAACTATAGCTACATCCCGGTCGCATAACCCTTGTTTGCCCCTTTTTTCTTTCTTTCTTTTCTATTTACTTTTCTACACTAAAAAACTCTTGTACCGCCTTTCCTTTTTCCTACCAGCAAAAGCAAAGAAGTTTTTTCCCTCCTGGAATTTGCATCCTTTTTAGAGCTCAAACTCTCCTGACTTGGATATAGTAGGGGTTGAGAACCTCGACTTACGATAGCAAACTCACCCTCTAAGGGTCGAGCTCATTCCGTATCGCCTATGTCCTTTTTAGGGTCTAAACTCCCCTAACTAGGACATAGTCAGAGTAGAGATCCTTGGGTTGCAGTAGTAATCTCACCCTCTAAGGGTTGAGCTCATGTCATATCGCTTACATCCTTTTCAAAACCCAAACTCCCCTGACTTAGACATAGTCGGCTTTAGGTAGTAACCTCACTCTATAAGGGGGCCCAAACTCCCCTAAACTTCTGTAACTCGATCATAGTCAGAGTTGAGATCCTCTAGCTATGATGGTAACCTCACTCTTTAAGGTTGAGCTCAAGCCATATCGCCTGCATTCTTTTCAGGGCCCAAACTCCCCCGACTCAAACATAGTCGGGGTCAAGATCCTCAGACTGTGGTAGTAACCTCACCCTCTAAGGATTGAGCTCATGCTGTATCGTCTACGTTCTTTTCAGGGCCCAAATTCCCCCGACTCGGATATAGTTAGGGTCGAGATCCTCGAGCTACGCAAGCAACCTCACCCCTAAGTGTCGAGCTTATGTCGTATTGCCCGTGTCTTTTTCAAGGCTCAAACTCTCCCAACTTGGACATAGTCGAGGTAGAGATCCTCAAGCTACAACAGCAATATCACCCTCTAAGGGTTTAGCTCATGTCGTATCGCTTGCTTCCTTTTAAGGGCTCAACTCCCCTGACTCAGACATAGTCAGGGTCAAGATCCTCGAGCCATGATCACTGATTCTTAGCTTCCAAGGGGCTTGGCTCATCTTAAAATGAGGTCAGGCTTTTCAAACTCTCAAATGGGGCCTAGGTTGAAGCTGAGCACCTATATCTATGTCCACAACAAGCCCGCAGCAAACGGCTCGCGGTAAAGGCACCCCAAATCCGTTGATAGTTGACCACTTGCTAAAAGTGGAGGTGACGATTGATGGGTGCTACCACTTCTTTTGGGCTAGGCACGTAGCATGGAGGGACACATGGGCTGCAAGATGGATGAGCGATCAGCATGGTTTTGTGCATATATCAGACAACACTCGAGTGACATATGTACTAGCGTCTGATTGTTATACTACAGCTGCTGATTGAGGATGATACCAGGCGGGAGCATCAGACTAGTGGTTGGAGGATGGTCGCGTGATGATTAGTGGTTGGAGGAGTATCAGACTAGTGACGACGGTGATGTTGGATGGGAGAGGACAGCATATGAGATGGTCAGGCCAGGAGTTCGTGCAGCATGGGCCATGGGCCACCTCGGCAGTGATTAGAGGATGGTCGCGTGATGATTAGACACAGTGGTTGGATTTTGGAGGATGCTACTGTGAGTGTACGCATACATGTACATATGGGGACATATTGGGGACAACCACCTGGATCTGATATTTCATCAGAAATGAGTGGCTATCCTAGGACACATGTTTGTAGTACTTTTCTTGATGATATAATTTGCCTTTCATCAAAAAAAAAAAACAACAAGCCTACCTCATCTCATATAAGATAAGCCCCAAGCATATCTTTCATTCATTTCATGTAAAGCATTACAGAGGTTACAAAAACAAAAAAAAACAAGACAAATATCAACCTTAGAAATTCACCACGTCCTTGTCTAGGAGATTGTCGGTGATATGAGCCAAGGAGATCGGGGGCAGAGGTTGATCCGTTGGAAGGAGGCAGGCCCTAGTTAGCTGCTATAGAGCGCCTGCCATTCCATGCTCCACCATACGGAGGAGGTGAGTTCCCACTAAGCTGTAAAACTCCTCTGAAGAGAGGAAGACCTTCTTCTGAGCTACCCAAAGAGATGCCTCCCTTGCCTGGTACTCCCGTAGCTCGACCTCCTTATGCTCCAACAGCTACCGCTGCACCCCCAGAGCTGTTCGAAGCTCTAGCACAGAGGAGTGGAGGATCTCCACTTCAGATTAGGTTGCCTATACCTTTGCATGAAGGCACTCCAGCTCAACAGACTAAACCTGATTCGACTCCTCGACCACCCTGGCAAATGCTCGGGATGATCGCAACGCACTCTCCAATGTAGCCAGCATTACCTCAAATGTCTCCCGCACTAACTCCAACTCCTACAACTAGCTCTCTGCCTTGGATCAATAGGACTCGACCTCTTCCTGAGTCGCCTTTAGTTCCACCTCTAAAAGGTGGAACTGTTGCTGGCTAGCCTCTAGCTCAGCACAAACCGCCTCTCTGACCGCTTCGAAGGAAGCCCATTTATGGGCCCCTCGCTCTAGTTCAATCTTTAGGTGCTTCACCTTCTTATTTTTCTTCTTTCCCTCTGCCTCTAAGGATTTGACCCGAGCCATCAAAGAGTCGATTTCATTCTGGCGTTGGCTCAGAGCATATTTGGTGTTCAAGACCAAGACCTTATTCTCATTTATTATTTTGTGAAGGCGCTTGATCTCGATCAGGCTCGATGATGGGTCTTCAGAAAGGGACTTTCTCTAGGCCACCTTCATCTTCGTACTAGTGATGGTGACCCGACCGATAGACAGTTGCGCAGATAAATCGGCCACCTGCATCCATAGTTTGAGGCAGCCATGCAAGAGCTCTAGATAGTGGCGACTGAAGACCATTTGCTTGGATATATGATAAGCGTCGGTCCCCATCAGCTCCTCTAGTAGAGCCCGCATGGGCATCCCCTCAGCTGCCGCCTCCCCATCTTGCCACCATGGTGGCCACTGAACCTAGCAGAGTGAGATCCAACCAGAAGTTAGAGGGCCCAAGGAGAGGAATTGATTGCTCTTTCGACAGGTACGAAGGATCGACCACCGCCTCTTCTCAAGCAATCAAGGAGAGAGATCCCAGGGAAGGGATGATGATATTGCGACCATCTTCGCCACATAAGAGCGGTCACCCAGACTTAACCAAAGAAAAAGAGGATCTAATGGCTTACTCGTAAGCTTGAAATGAGGAGACAACATGCACAAACCCTTTGGAGGAAGATGAAGATGATGGTGCTTGGACATCACTTACGCAGAAAACATATGCAACCAGAAAACCTCGCCTCCTCATGTTTACATACCCTGACGGGATATAGGATGACCGTTGGATCTAGGTTCTCTTCCCAAGGCAAAACCCCCAGTCATTCGATCGGAGACAAAAATCCCCACCAACTTCTGTACAATCATTGCACCTCGAAATGGCGCTTCATACTCTAATCCACGGTCTTGTCACAATTAAGGAAACGTAACCTCGGAAGGGATAAAGTGTATCCCGAGCATCGCAATCGAAGAACAGCAAATCATACCATCATTAATGTAGGCGTGGACAGAGATATTAATGCATGAATCTTGACAATCTCAAAACTGTAATAAGCAATGGACGTGTGGACACTCCCCCTTTGGCCACATTACGAGAAAGTCTAGTTAGTCAAACTCTTTGAGCCTCCTTCGACTATACTCAACTGGGAGGCTAGTGATGCCGGCGTGAGGTTTGCCAAACCAGCTAAGGAGGCCACGTTATCCTAAATGAAGTAGGCATTTCGCCCAAGTGGCAACCCCAGCTCAGATCACTCCACGTAAGACCCTGGCTAGCACACTCTGATCGAGAGCCCGAGATAAAGTCCCGACCTAAATTGGTGAGCAAATTTTTTCATCCTAAAGATAGGGTTAACTCCAGCTTGACCTCGAGCTCGACCTTTGAACGGTGGCCCAGCTCTTTAAAGCTCGAACCCCCGAGCTGTAGTTCAGCCCTTCTAGCTCGACCCTCGAGCTGGGAAGTCCTCATGCAAGCAACTTGGTCACGACTTGTATTCAACAAGAAGTTCGAGAGACCTCTCACTCCTGATGAAATAGCAACGACTCCAGAAAACATGAACTAAAATGGCAGACGAACGTGGTATTAAAGTCATTTTTAATGCACCATGAAGACCCACGTTTGAACGAGTAACATGGCGAAACTCACATAATCATGGGATAATGGTATCCTCTGACAATCCCTATAAAAAGGTATCCTCTCCGACAGGAGAAGAAGGTTTGAAAACTCTAATTAACTCCAAGTGCAATTAAAAATGGTATCCTCAGACCATCCTCCTAACTCATTTTCTCATTTTAGTACTCTTCAAAGGGATCACATCAGCCACCTTAACAAGCTAGTCCTCTTCTCCTGGAACAGATCACCGATGTGTTAGCGACCGAGGAGTTTATGCAGCATCACTGAATTTAATACATAACACAATATCAAAATCTATTTTAAAGAATACTTCTAATTTTCTTTTCCATGTTGTGAACTCCTCCTCGAATTTTGGTGGATGGATGCTTAATCCAGCTGTTACTTGATCCCCTTTTGTTGTTGCACAGTCGACGATTAGTCTTTCTAGCGGTCCAAGCTTTGATACCAATTGTAAGCACAATGGTAGTAGTTTGAATTGCTAGAGAAGAGGGGTGAATAGCGACATACAAATAAAATATTGATTTATCTTGTGACCGAACTAGAAAGGACACACACTTAGTTGATATGAAAATAACTTAAACATAAAAGGAAGAAGCTGAATTTAATTGATTTGCAACCATGAGGTTGCTAGTCCAAGACTATAAAAAGCTCCACTAAGATCTCTTTCTTCAAACATAAGTCGAACTAGAGAAGTCCCTTATGGCAGTTGAGTACACGACTAAATGAAAGAGCTAAAAGCAAGTGAATTAAACATGTGTGTTGGTTGAACTTCAAGCTTCAGTTCTCTATTTATAGCCTTCTTCAATCTGACCATTTGCTTACGTGACACTTTTTGGACGACTAGATTCGCCAAACTCTATCCATTATGGCAATGGTCCGCTAACGATTCTAAATGACTCCTCACTTCTAGGGAACTTAAAAGTGGTCTGGGTGCATAGAATCTACTGATGTATAGACGTTGTCCTGATATGTTTCAATAACGATTCTTATTGATGTGACGATAACATCCAGGTGCTTAGATAGGTTCCAGGGGGGCCTGGATAGGTTTTGGACGCTTAACTCTGGGCGCCTGAAATGATAAACATATGAACTTGACCATTTTCTTCTCCAGATGCTTTGGTGATTGTCTGGTCGCTCGGAATTGAGTTAATCCATTTTTCTCCTTGAGCATCTACCTTTCAGCTTCTTGTCTCTTAGATACATCTCGTGCATCCTTCACACTTCACCGGAGTATTCTTCTGCAACTTCTTGTCTCTCCAATGCACTAACCCCATCGGCTCAATCTCGTGATATCCTTTACAACTATTTGCGTCTTCTATAATTTCAAATGCTTATGTGTTAAATTTACAAGGTATACCTTAATCTTGTTGAACTCATGTCAAAACTATGGCTCAACCACTTGAGATACTTATAGTTAGAGCTCTAAATGAGGTTTTTTTAGTCCCTAATATACCACACAATATCACATTAGAAGCATAAAAACATATTACGCTTTCAACTATAAAAAATCTCTCAACATTTTTTTTGTGAGTCCTACGTTATTAAATATGTAAATTGCCTTTAAATCTTTATTTACATCTTAAACTTTTTTGTCAGTCCCAATATCAGAAAAAGTTCATTTCCACTTCGTACATGCAAACTTTTATTTGCTTTAACTCCCTAATACATACTAATTTACATAATTGCCCTTGTTGTTTTTAGGTTCAAAATATCCAAAATGAGGTATAATTCCTCTTAAATTCATATCATTTAACTAGAATCTAATATATTTTCTATTAAATTGATTACGACTCTTTTCAAACCCAGTTGATCGAGAATCGATCGAAGTTGCTCATAATCGATTGGACCTACTCCAATCGATTGAGGCAATCGATTGAGGAGTTCCGATTGATTAGAAATTGATCGATAATTGATCAGTTGTATTTGTCATGAGAGAATATCACCCTTATTTTTTATAGGTATAAAAAATCTAAAAGTAAGTATAATTTTTTCTAAATTCGCCATATTTAATTTAGAATTTAGTATATTTTCAATCAAATTGAGTATAACTTTTTTTCCATTTAATCAATTAATTAGGAGTTCTATTAAATTGATTATGACTCTTTTCAAACCCAGTTGATCGAGAATCGATCGAAGTTGCTCATAATCGATTGGACCTACTCCAATCGATTGAGGAGTTCCGATTGATTAGAAATTGATCGATAATTGATCAGTTGTATTTGTCATGAGAGAATATCACCCTTATTTTTTATAGGTATAAAAAATCTAAAAGTAAGTATAATTTTTTCTAAATTCACCATATTTAATTTAGAATTTAGTATATTTTCAATCAAATTGAGTATAACTTTTTTTCCATTTAATCAATTAATTAGGAGTTCATACTAATCAATTGACTTAGGATGAATCAATTGGGATGTCCTCAATTTGATAGAAAATATACTAGATTCTAGTTAAATAATGTTAAATTTAGAAGGAATTATACCTTATTTTAGATTGTTTATACCTAAAACAAATTGAGAATAATTAGATAAATCAGTAGTTTAAGCAAATAAAACTTTGCATGTAGAGAGTTAAAATAAATTTTTTCTAATACAGAGACTCATGAGGAGGACGTTGAGTTTGCTATTAGGGAGTTTTGGATAATTTTTCCTTATTAAATCGATCACACCTCTTTATTTGTTGTTTTTCATTTAATATATGAATGTATAATTTTTATTTAATATTTTAATTAATTATCATCTTTAATTTGATTTATTTTTAATTTCCATTTAATATACTAATAAAAATTTATATACTTTTTATTTTTTTATAAAAGGACCAAATACATATATTAGTAAAATAAAAATAATTTTGATCGTTTTATAAAATATTCATTAATTTTATAAAAAATAAAAAAGATTAAAAAAATCATTAATTACTTTGTCCCTACCTTCATTCTTAATTTTCAACGAAAAAAACTAATTTTAAAATTTCACTATTCTTTTAAACTAAAAATCTCACACCTGTCTTTATTAATTAAACTTTTTTTATTCAATTTTTTATTTTCACAATTAAATCTCTCCACAGGTGTTGCATTGCAATTGCCCCGGTAGGCCACCACAAATTCCACAATCAAAGATGAACAAACGAAAACCCCAAATTTACTCCTCTTTAATGACGTCATCGATCCCGACGACACTAAATGTAACACTGACACCAAATCTACTTTTTCTAACGGCGTTCAAATAAGTTTTAAAAGTTAATAATTTATTAAAAAATAATTAAATATATATTATTTTCTCTCATGCAAATCTTGACCAAATCTACTTTTCTATGTTTTGAACCTTCAGGTAAAGAATAACCAGATAAGTGATATTCGAGCCACTTCTAGATGGGGACGACTAAAAAGTTACATATGAATTGTTTTATTTTAAACGATTGAGCACACCAATCTAAGTCAGCCACCTCTAATTAACGGTTGGATGGTTAATCATCGAATTCTGTAGGATTATCTATCCTTCGTACTAATACCTATAAAATATCAAATATCTATCTTAAGAGGGCAGATCCTCTGGTCCGCACTTTTATAGATTAGGAGATGGTACACTCGTGATTACGACCGGATCGTGATCGCGATTCGACCGCAATTTATTACGATCCCCTCTAGGGTTCACCGTGCCCCCAGATTATAGTTTGGGTTCGAACGGGTGGCCTAAATCCTAAATCTTAAACCCTAAACCCTAAATCCTAAATCTGGATTTAGGGTTTAGGCCGTCGAGTGGCCTCCGGCCACCCGCCCGAAGCCAAACTATAACCTGGGGGCATGGTGAACCTAAAGGGGATCGTAACAAATTGCGGCCTGATCGCGATCACAATCCGGCCGCAATCGCAAGTGGACCATCCCCTGGTCCGCAAAAGTACGGACCAGAGGATCTGCCCCCCTATCTTATACCTCTACCTATTAATCAGGTATCTTTTATATTAATAATTTTTTTTATATCTATTCAACTATTATCAATCAACAAAATACATTAAAATTAATATCATATTAATATATATATATAATTAAAAAATAAATTAAATATCTATATAACCTACTTTTAATATCAACAAAAAATAGTTAGTGGGTTTAAGAAAAGATATTTTTTTTAATATATATATATATATATATATATATATATATATATATTTAATAGAGTATTCAAGTCGGATATCAAGTATTGATAGTCCCTCCATACCCTCCTCTATTCAGGTTGGATGTCGGATCCTTCATTTGGGCCGGAGAAAATTGTCATCCCTATCTAATTTTATGATTCTCGTTTCGAATGTGAGAGTTCGTGAGTTCATTTTTCGCAATCCCCATTGTAATATTATTTTTGGCTCTCATAGACTGACACAGTTAGTGTTGGGATACGTCGAGAGCTAGAAGAGGAGAGGAAAATAGCTCACTTCGCTTGTTATAGATTTGTTGCAGTGGAAGACTTGAAGCAAACGTGCACTAACACCTTGATTTATTTGGTATCTACCTTTTTGAGATGACTAATCGAAGGATCTACACCATGCATGCAGCACCATTATGAATACACTCCTCGAAAACAATCCAGAGATGGAGAAATCTCGTACAAACTCGTACCAAGAACTATCACAAGAATACAAAGTAAATACAAATGAAATCTTAAAATACGATTACAACAATTAACTTTTGCTTATCTTGCTTGCATTAGCCTTTTGAAGCTTGGAAAGTAAAACAACACTTCTCTTCCAACTTGTCAAGTACCAACGTGAATGGTGTAGTGAGCTCTATCTTCAATCTGCGTGAAAAACCTTTTTTCAAGATTTGCCACACGCCTCCAATCGATTCAACTTTCACCCAATCGATTGTCACATCGGATCTGACCTACAATGACTATTTATCAAACCCTAATCGATTGGTCAATAGATTAGGAGACTCTGAATCGATTGTCTAATCGATTTCGAGACTCTATACGTGAGAGTCATAGCCTAATTGATTAGACCAATCAATTAGGCTTAACCAAATTGGTTGGCCAATCGATTAGGCCTTTTTTTTTCTCTTCGTGAGAAACAAGCCCTAATCGATTGGCCAATTGGTTTAATTGATTGACTAATCGATTAGGCTAACCCAAATCAATTACCTAATCAATTTGGAATCTTTATATGTTCTCACAGTCTTAGCCTAGTAACTTGTTCATTCGACTGCCTAGTCAACCGGTTCAATCGATTACCTAATCCACAGATCACACCCTAAACCTAAAACATGGGTTTAGGGTTCCTTTGCCCAACCCAAAGTCTCCCATAATTTATTGGGACTTCTTCATCAAGTGTCTGGTCAACCATTAACCTGTTTAAATTTTCTTTTGCCTAGTTCCCAACTAGGACTTTATTCGTGCCAAGTGTTTAGCTCCTAGCTAACCCATCATGGTTTTAATTTAGTTCTTAACTAAGTTTGCTTAGTCTCACTATAACTTTACTTGTGTTTAGTGTTTAGCTCCCAACTTGGTCCTAATCTAATTCCCAACTAAGTTTACTTAGTCCTACTAGGTCTTTTGCTCGTGTTAAATATTTAGCTCCCAACTAACATATCTTAGGCTTAACCTAGTTCTCAACTTGGTTTGCTTATTCCTACTAAGATTTTTTTTCTACCTAACCTTCGAGTTAGGATTTTACTAGTCAATATTTGGTCAACTTTGACCTACTTAATTTATCATTCATATATTATCCAAATATTATTATCAAATATCGAAACTCAAACATGAACCCACTCAAATTTAATTAAATTGGCCGATCTTGATCCAAAAATAATTTCAACCGTTAGTACTTGTATTGATCTTTATTTCAATATATCTTTTCACAATGGAAATAAAATGTTCAATGTCTAATTTTTTTCATATAAAAACTTACTGTGTCCAGATAAAAATTTTCTTATCATTTATTTATCTATATTTTATTATAAATTTGATAATACTGGATCAATGGGGAGGAACAATATCAATTTTTTTTATAGATAAAATAGATGGACCCATGATTCGTATGACATGGGTGTTGGTGTAGCCCAGTGCAAATAAAATAATTATAAATTATTATTAAAATCGATGTCGCACTAAATAAATTTTAAAAGAGTATATTGTCATTTATCGTTCAAAATTTTTAATCATTCGGGCACACACTTCAAGGGCCGCAATTATTTCAAAATTTTTTATAAAAAATATTCATTTTTTTATTGATAGGGACAGTAGTCACACCTTAGCACCAGCATGGGAAATAACCTAAAAATTAATTTGTAAAAATTTATTAAAAAAATCCTTTTTTTACTATCATAAAAGAATATTCCTTTTTTTTATAAAAAAATACACCATATTTCAAAAATATTTTTATTTTAATATTTATTAAACCTTGCTCAAAACGTAGTTAGAGCAATTTTGATTCTAATAAATAATGTTTTAAATATGTATATATGTTAATTTAATATAGATTCTATCTGTCAATGAGATTTTCTAAATTATCCTCAATACAGGATAAAATTTTTAATATGTGAAATAATTTTATTGCCATGAATATTAATTATTGCATCCTATTATTGAAGAGAGTACGTTAGTCTGATCTCATCAATAATTTTTAAGATTTGAATAAACTTTTAAAAGCTTAAGTGGACTTAAAATTAATTACTCACTTGATAAGAAACGAATATTAGCTCTTAAAACATGGATAAAGCAAATTCAATTAAATAGTAAGATTAAGTATTAAATGTTTCATTACTTAATTTTTTAGTCCCATGTGGCAAGTCTAGCCACGTGAGCAGCCTACGTGTCGGCCCTATCAGTGGGCCCACGTGAGCTGTCCATTGACCACAGGTTGTTGTACGGCGTTAACGTCCATCGAACTGTTGGAGATTGGTGCATAGTGCCAAGACCACGGTTGACATGGTCGATCTTTGACTTTAGATGAACCCGTTGACTAGAATCCAAAGTCAATGTGGCCTTTTTGTCCTACAATATATAATAGATTAACCTAACGAGTCTCTTGATGAATATGTTCGTATCTTGGTTAAGAGATTACCTAAAGACATGTGCTACATGGGCAAAGAGATTATTGAAACACCAATGATCTCAATAGTTCACATATAGAAAGATTATTAGATTACAAGATACTTAGAGGTTAATCTTGAATCACTATTGAGAAAGTAGTAAAAGGAGTATCTATTAATGCTAGTTAAAGCTAGTGATTATGAAAGGAGGAACTGAATTAGCTATCGATAAGCTCGGTTGAGGTGGAGAGGAGTAAGATCGATAAAGATACATCGAGTTTCATCTTTTTACGAGTGCGCATCCATCCAATAAAGTCGAGCGCAAAGATCTTGTTGCGTAGCTCCAAGTTTTGAATCTTTTCGAAAAAAAAAAAATCGTTTTATATATACATTTTGGCACCGTGTGTAACAGATTAGGTTGTATTATGCTTTACTTAAGATGTAGATTAAGCTGGACGGGCACTAAACGTTTGTCTTATTTCCTCGTCTATACTTAATTAGAAGGACATTAATGAAGGCATTAGCTTGTAGGTTAGATTTGATTATAGATAATTATTCATATGTTGTACGTGTAATTTAAATTAAGTATGGTTCGTCGAACTTGGACCGGATATTGATGTGGTTCGAACCGGAGTCGGATTTGCGTTCTATTTTTCCGAATGATTCCAAAATTCCAATGGAAATTGGAGTCGCACCCAGAATTTAAACCCAGAGGAGAAGAGACGTCGGTCTCACTGAACACGGCGTGGGGCCACCCTCCTTGATTACGCTCTCGGCGGGTTACCGTTTCGAGACCCACTTTTTCTACCTACCTCCGCTCCGCTCGCTCAGCCCCTTTCAGTGAATGGATCGCGCAGGAACAGAGATCGAGCGACGCTGCGAGGTTTGTTAATTGGCAGCGGGTGAGGAGGTGGGTGATCTGAATTGCCTGCCTTGCTTCGTTCCTCGAGGTAGGGATCCGGGATGGAGTCCGGAGAAGGCGGCGCTTCCTCCTCTGCGCCGGCCGGCGAGCAGGATCCTCTGCCTCCGCCGCAACCGCCGCCGCCGCCGCCGCAGCAGCTGAGTCGGTACGAGTCGCAGAAGCGGCGGGACTGGAACACGTTCCTGCAGTACCTGAGGAACCACAAGCCGCCGCTGACGCTGGCGAGGTGCAGCGGCGCGCACGTGATCGAGTTCCTCAAGTACCTGGACCAGTTCGGGAAGACGAAGGTGCACGAGGCGGGGTGCGACTTCTTCGGCCAGCCCAACCCGCCGGCCTCCTGCGCCTGCCCGCTCCGCCAGGCCTGGGGCTCCCTCGACGCCCTCATCGGCCGCCTCCGCGCCGCCTACGAGGAGAACGGCGGCCGCCAGGAGTCCAACCCCTTCGCCGCCCGCGCCGTCCGCATCTACCTCCGCGAGGTCCGCGAGAGCCAGGCCAAGGCGCGCGGCATCCCCTACGAGAAGAAAAAGCGCAAGCGCACCGCCGTCGCCGTCGCCGCCGCTACTGCTCCCGCCGCAGGCGAGTCCTCTTCCGCTCCGCCCCCCTCCTCCTCCTCGCCGGCGCCGGATCCGCCCTGCGGCGGTTCGTCGTCGCCGGTCTCATAAACACCATCAACAATCATTCCTGTTTTCCATTCATCATATATATATTATATTATTTATGCTCCACCAAATTCCGCCATTATTACAAACTAACGATCGATCGAGCTCAACAATCACGGAACTCAGTCTCTCCTGCTCCTCCCTCAACTCCGAGGAGAAAAAAAAAAGAAAAAAAAAAAAAGGAGATCTAAATTTGGCGGTGCAGCTGCAAGAACTGACATGAGATTCCCGTCGTCTCACTGTTCATAGTACCGAATGCTTTAATTTCCTTGTTTACGTGCATTGTCACAGACTGCTGTCCTGATTCGCCCCCTCTGCTATCTTTTTCTTCAAATGTTCATCCTTTTTCTTTTACAGTAATGCTCTAATGGCAGACATTTTAAGTGGCAACGAGAGATCATATATCCTCCTCCCACACGTATTACATATATCTATATATATATATATATATATATATTTATATATATATATCACATATATATTACTGGTCCCCTGTTCTAGACGTAGAAGAATCTAAAGCTTGTTTTTGACCGCACGAGTGGCCACTGCAAGTGCAACTCGAGTCTCTCTCCTCTTCATGATCTTCTTCTACTGTTTCACCCAGTAGAAAGGGATGGATCGATCGCCCCCAAATCTAATTAATGCTGGTTTATCTCAATCTGAATTTGGTGTGCATGGATCAGGATTACTGTGCATGGGTACGTACGTCTGTTTCTAAAAATTTAAGCAGATATATTCCTAGAGAGACAGTACTGCACCAGTTGGATAGATTTTTTTTTTAATATATAATGTTATTGATCTATTGTCTTATCATTTCAATAAATTCGATACTGTGCAGGATGAGGTTGTTATTATTAGTAGAGCATTGGTTTTTGATCGACTAAGAAGGGTTGATTGATGAGAATCTGAGTTTATTTGTTTAATTTTTTAAATGAACCATAGGTTTAATGGCATTTATATGTTCTTAGGATGAGCTAGGTTTATCTCAATTATCAAATATGGATATCTTTTGACATATTTAGTAGATGATCTTCTTGGCTATGAAATATATGTAAAAAAAAGTATGATCTTTTTTTTTTTTAATTTAACATGTTTAGATCAATCTGATAAAGTTCATAACTTTAAGTGTGTGTGTGTATGAGAAGTTTGTCATATTATATTACAATCTTTATAAACTAACATGTCATATAATAGAATGTGTGATCATTTTAAACGTATAGCAAATAAAAAAAAATGTTAATTTGTGCGTAGTCATTTTGTTCATTTTAAAAAATATATATGTAAAATGATAATTAATTGTAGAGATATATAATCTAATAATTTATGGAGAAGTGTGATGTGTTTCATTCACAAAACTCTCTATAGATGTGCCAAATGAGTTGGGTTGGCCTAACACAAAATGGATCATGCGACTTAGTATCAAGAACAACATAACTTGTGGAGTTAGCTAGCTTAGTCCACTATAAATATAATTAAGTTCATTTTAATTTTTTAAAAAAAGTTTTGAAGTTTATCCATTGATATCAAATATGCTTAATAAATATATATTAGATAATATTATTTTAATTTTTAGTTTTTACCATATTTATAATTTTAAAATATTAGTTATACGATTTTAAATATATATTAGAAAACTGAATCAAGTCTAAGCCACTAGAGTCAAGATAAGTATTAGCTAAAAAGAGTCAAGTCGTGTGCCTAGTTCAACATTCTTCTTGATAAGGTAAGTGTTGAAGATGTGATAATGGATAACTATTAATTTTGTTAATTTGTGCATGATAATTGAAATCGATTATTGAATCCATTAATTCGCACATGAATACTGGAAGTCATCTTCAAAATTTGTTGATTTGTAGAAGAATACAGAAAGTAGGAAAATAACGGCCAAAAATAGCAGTAATCAAATTTGTCTTCAAAACATGACACATATATACATGACACATATATAGAGTCATATCCTAAAACTTGAGAAAAGGGGAAAAATCCTCATATATGAACCTTAATTCCTATCTTTTACATAAAAAAAAGAAACTTACCGAAAAAGAAATCTTCTTAACGGAGATCCTAATTATTTAAACAGAATGCTAATAAGGATAAATCCTAATCCGTATATACCAAAAATATTAAAAATAAATAAAATACCATAAAAACAGACATTACCAAAATAGTAAAAAAATATGTTCGGGGGCTCGGTTGAGGGCTTAGGCGATGGAATTTGGGCCCGAAACTTGGCACTTATGGTTCCCCATAATAAATGTAGATATTTGAAATACGCACGTGTGGCCACCAACAGGGTCTGATTCCGAGTTCCAAGTTGTTCGAATTTGGTGACCCGAATTCTGTTTAATCCGTTAATATTTATTAGATATTTTCTTATTAATATGTTAATTAACAGATTCTTTACAAATCTGTTAATTAATAGTTTTGTTATTAATTTTTTATTTGACTAAGTATTCTAAGGTCCCTATAAATTGTGTATCTCATAGACAAGTTGAATCAATCAATCAAGAAAGTTATTTGGTTATCTCTCTTCTTTCTTTTCTCTACCTCCTTTTTCTCTCTACTTCTCTTTACTTTATTATGGTATGAGAGTTGCCAACTTTGTATTCCACCGTTCTTAGTGATTTTTTTCTCCTCTGCCCGTGGTTTTTCCCGTCAAGGATTTTTCACGTAAATCTGGTGTGTTCTCTATTGTTATTGTTGTCGTTTTTCCGTTCTAATCTCGTAACACAAGTCAAAAGTTATAGCTTTCAAAAGATTGTGTTGTCGAACCTGCATCAAGATGGCTCGTATTTGGCCAACACGGGTGGCTTATATTTGGTCGACATGGGGCACGACTGTGCCATGAGGCATGACCTAGTTGTGTCATCCGCGGTGGCCATTGGCAAGGTCGTACCACCGAACATGACCTAGTTGTGTCAGTTGCGGTAGGCATAAGCACGACCATGCCACCGAACATGGGCTAGTCATGTTTGAGTTTGAGGAAAAGGGCATGCCGAGGGGCACAACTTAGCTATGCCTCGGCTAGAGGCGCTGGGAGTTTAGGGGTTTTTGGTTTATGTGGTATTTTTTGTTTAAAATAACATGTATTGCTTAATTGGGTTTTATATATAAGATTATTGTAACTCTAAATCTAATTATAATAGAGAGTTCTTGGCTATTTGTGGAGTGGACACATCATCAAACCATGGTAATTCGTTGTCGGTCTTCTCTCCTCTCTCAATTCTTCTTCCTCTTCGGTTTATTCTTCAATGATTCTTCTAGTTTGTTGTGGCACGATCTCAATAATTGGTATTAGAGTCAAAGTATTATGTCTGAGATCTCTTTTTTGATATGGTGAAGTTCTGTCGAACTGGAAATTTTGATTTGTGGCAGCGAAGGGTTAAAGATCTTCTGGTGCAACAAGGTATGGTGAAAGTGTTAGGTGAAAAGAACCAGAAGCGATGAAAAAATCAGATTGGGAAGAGCTACAAGCAAAGGTGGCAACGATCAAGCTTTATATAACAGATGATGTGATCTATCATGTTATGGACAAGGAATCACCAGTAGCAGTTTGATGGAACTAGCTAGAATGCCATTACATGTCCCAGTCATTGACAAATAAGCTCTATATATGTTAAGCGAAAATTGTTTGGGGTTAAGATGTTAGAGGGCACATATCCGAGTTAGCATGTCAACATCTTCAATTAAATTGTAAGTGATATGAAATAGGTTGATGTGAAAATCAAAGATGAAAATAAGGCGTTGATGCTATTGAATTCTCTATTGGCATCTCGTATGTACGAGAATTTGGTTACAACCCTGATATTGGGAAAGGAAACCCTAAAGGTAGAGGAAATCACAAGTGCTCTTTTAAGATTTCATCCGCGGATGAAAGCTAGACATCTCAAGGTGAAGAGCTTATGGTGAGAGGTAATCAAGAACATGGTTGGAGCAAGGCTTGATATGGGTCGGACAAAATAATAAGGCCCAATCTAGATTAAGAAGAAGGAGGTCGCGTGTTATAAGTGCGGGATAAAAAGCCACATCAAGAGAGATTATCCAGATAAAAAGAAAGCCAATGCAAAGAGTAAAAATGGTTTATCAAAATCTATAAATATAGTGGAAGAAGAAAATTTAAAGTGATGGTGATATGCTTTCTATTTCGTTTAGTTTAGAGTAATTGTCATATTCTTGGATCTTGGATTCAACATGCTCTTATCACATAACACCTAATAAGGATTAGTTCGACACCTACATATTAGTGAATTCTAGTTCTATTCTAATAGGTAATGATGCATCTTGTAAAGTAATTGGAATAGGGAATGTCAAAATCATTATATTTGATGGTGTCATTAGAATGTTGGGCAATGTCACACAAGTACCAGTTTTGAGGAAGAACCTAATTTCATTAGGTACACTAGATGGTAGCAATCACTATTACAAGTCTTTAAGTGGAGTAATGAAGGTCAGTAAAGGTGCTCTAATGGTGATTGAAGGACAGAAACTAGTAGGGAACATCTATAGATTGCTCAGTACCATAGTTGTAGGCGGAACGACTGTGATAGAATCTAAATATGACATTATTATTTTGTTGCATATGTGACTGAGTCATATGAATGAGCATGAGATGCTGGAGCTTCATAAAAGAGATTAATTGAAGGGCGTCAAAGCATCCAAACTTGACTTCTACAAGTTTTGTGTTCTTGAAAAATAAAACAGGGTGCAATTCAAAACAACCACATATAAGATGGAGGGGACTCTAGCCTATGTGTATATAGATCTCTAGGACTAGTAAGTGTAGCATCACAGGGTGGACATTTAATATTTTGTGAGTTACATCGACGACTACTCACAAAAAGACTGGTGTACTTCAAAGTCACAAGTCAGAAACTTTTTCAAAATTTAAGATGTAGAAAACTAATGTAGAAAATTAGACAGGTAGGGAACTTAAATGCCAGAGATCATACAATAAGACTAAGTACATAGATTCAAAGTTCTAAGAATTTTATAAGCATCATGGAATCAAGATACATTTCACGGTCTGTCGGACATTGCAACAAAACGATGTAGCGGAAAGAATGAACAATGTCATAATCGAGAAAGCTGGACATCTCAAGTTAAATGCAGAGCTTTCAAAGAACTTCTAAGTAGAGGTAGACTCGACCAAGGGTCGGGTCCAGCCTGGACTCGGCCTGGGTCAACGGGTCGGGTGGGCCGTTGACCTGGTTCGTGGGGTCGAACCGGAATCGACCCGACAGGATGCCGGGCTAGGTCTGGTTCCAACCCAAGTGGAACCGGCGGTTCGGAGCTGTTGGATATTTTTGTTTTTTTGGTTTTTTTTTTCAACGGTTAAGATCATTTGACCGTTATTTGATCAATGACTATGATTTAGTAACCGTTATAATCCAATCTCTATAAATAGGGAGTTCATTTCATCATTTTCACACACATCTTTGTTGAGGCAATCTGTGGTCCAGAGTGACCATGAGTTTTGATGTTTGGGCAAAGGGTTTAAGTTATGATTTCCCTTGTATACTAATATGTGTAATTGAGTGTGCAGGATTGTAGGTTTACACATATTGACTTGGCTGGACGGCTTCGGTATGGTGAAGGGTTGCATGAAGACAAGTTGGAGGCTTGTGTGCACCCGAGGGACCTTGGTATGGCAGGGATGATGAGCCGAGAAGCGCGGACTTCGAGGCGTACGTGAAGGATGACATGGAGACAAGCTGGAGGCTTGTGTGCATCCGAGGGACGAGGGTCGAAGACGAAGAGGGCGCTAAGGCAATAGTCAAGGCTGCTGGTGAAGAGTCAGCAAAGTCAAGAAGGGACAAGAGCCGAGGGAGGAGGACTCTAAGGGCAAACTGGGAAGTGGACTTCAAAGGGCACACGTGAAGGGTGGCATGGAGGCAAGTCGAGGACTTGCGTGCGCATCCGAGGGACGATAGCCGGTAGAAGAAGACTTTAAGGGGCAAGCCAAGGGAGTGGACCTGAAGCCACGCGTGGAGGAGGGTCAACGGAGTGAGTAGGAGTGCTAATGTAAGCTGGGCAGTCGATTGGGGATTATCCAGTCGACTACCAAAACTCACAGAATGTATTTGGCCCTGGACCAGTCGACTGGTGTGTAGCAAAATTCGAACGCTGGGGATGTCAGCGGTCGAATTTGAGTGGGGACAGTCAACTGACCTGGGAGCAGTCGACTACCAGCGAGGGTTTCCAGCCCGAGTTCTATTTAAAGAGAACTTGGTTTGGGCTGGGGGAGCTCTAGGAGCCTTTGGGATCTATGGTAAATGGATCTCAATGTTGGAACCCGGATGGCTATTGAGGGGGGGGGGTGAATATAGCCAATCACAATTTCTTTCAGCTTTTCAAATCTTTCTGCACTTCAAGAGTTAGGCAGCGGAAACAAACAACACAAGTGCAGAAACAAAAACAACAAACAGAAATCAAAACAATCACAGCAAACTAGACGACACAGCGATGTACAAGGTTCGGGGATAACTTGCCCCTACTCCTTGGCGTGCCCGTAAGGTGGGCGATCCCTTGATCGTCGGCAGATCAAGCCCCGGTGAACCCGGATAAGATAGAGCTGTTAGTGATATGAGAGAAGTGTCCTAAGGCAATCGCCTTATGATGTAAACATTTATATTAATAAATGATAATTCACTATTTGAGTATACATGTTTTGTGTATTTGATTGGGATCTTAAACTCATCTACTGAATGTCCGCAATACAATTCACAGCATAAGAGAATTTGTGATGGGATCACAACTAGTGATTATCTCTAAATGTGCAATTGTGAAGTATTGAAAATATCCCTAGTCGATGAATTGATAAAAACGGACATTCAATTCTGTTGAGACTAGCATGGGTTATTCTCTAATCAGCTGATTCTCACTGGCTGGTGACATTGGGATGTCCGGAGATAAACATGGATGCTAGTTAAGGGAACTAGTTCATTGGAGTGACTAGCTGTAAAACTTCATATGGTAATCTATATAGATATGTCAATGAAGTTCTTACTGCAGCTTAAGTGCGATGTTCCTTTGACTTGCGGTGTTCAAGTCATCTTGGTCATGGAGACTTATACTTTAACATCTTAAGCAAGCATCTCCAAGGAGGTGTGGACCCAGGATGATTGGGTATAAGCCGAAGTGCCCGAAGATGTTTGAACAGCCTACAAAGGATTCACCACTCCTTGCGAGGAGATGTATACCCAGGCCTATCGTCGGATTGTTACTCAAAGCCTCTGGCCAGAGCATATCATGTTTAGAGTGCGAGTCTCTTAAATACATGAGAGTAATTAGAAATCCAAAGGACGAGAAAGACACTACTTGGGCTAGGTGTGACGTAGTCAGCCTAGTGGGGACTGACACAAATAGACCGTGTCCTGAACCAAGTGGGTATAAGATGGTGAAGGGAATGGGGCACGATTCATTAGAGCTGCTGAAGGGTTTCAGAATTACTTCTGAGGTCAAACCGTTGATCTTTCGATTAATTGGGGGTCATGATGTACTACTAGGTGCCACTCATGATCGTTCTATAATTAGTTGATTATAGACGGCCAACATAAATCGAAAGCCTATTTAGTCACACGCACTACGAGTAATCCGAGGGATTTAAAACGAGTTGAAAATTGATTTTCCATCAAGAGAAATAAGTCGAATCTGAGTTAATCAGAGGCGCAACGGAAACTTAAAATGGCTAAGTCTTTTGAAGGCTTATTGGGCGAATTAAATGAGTTTAATTCGCGATCGGTTCGGTTTGGTTTGGCCGGCCAAAGAGGGTGCTAACCCCTTTGGTTTGGCCGGCCACAACAAGGGGAAGAAACCAATTTATTTGGTTTAATTAATAAAAAAATCTAGCGCGATTTGTTTTATAAATTATGGATAAATAAATTTGTGTAAAGAAATTTATATAAATAAATTTATAGAAATTTATTCTTTTATGGAAATTAAAATGATCCATGGAATGGTTTATTTTAATTTTATAAAATCAATTATGAATTGATTTTTCATAATAAGAAAGTTTATAAATTTCTTATAAAATTTATTCCATAATAAAGGAGAGAAGGTATTTGTTTTATTATAAAGTTAGTTATAATAAAACTTGGCTTAAACGGAATAATTAATAAGAGAATTTATAGGATAAATTTCTTATGAAAATTCCGTTAAGAGGGAGACTTGGCAAGGGAGAGGTTACTATATAAAGGAACCAAGGCTAGGCTTGAATTCCTTAATCAATTGAGTAATCAAGAGATTAATTCTCTCCCTCTCTCTTAATCTCTCCCTCTCCTTCTCTCTTCTCCTAGGGCCGGCGCCCACTTCTTCTTGCAAGAGCCGGCGCACCTCAACCCTAGGGCCGGCGCCTCCTCCCCTTAGGGCCGGCGCACCTCCCTCACATCACCTTGAGATTGGCGTGAGCAACCATCATCAAGAAGGAGCCAAACAAGAAGAAGAAGAAGCGGATCGCACTCCTTCCTTCCGGAATTTAGATTCCGTTTCTTGTTGGTTAGTTTCCATTCTTTTCTCTTGTTCTTCTAGTTGTGCCTTTAGAGAATCTAGTAGTTCTCGTCGGCACAAAACTCGTGACTTTGCGAAGTCATCCCGAAGAGAACTCGGCGTGGACGCGAATAGAGGCGGAGCTTCCAAGGGACGCTACGGTTGGATCTCGTCCCTTTCTTCGAGTTACGCGAGGTACAAAGTAAATTAGTTTACTTTTCCGCAAAGTTTTAATTTATGATTACGTCCACACATCATAAGGTCGCATGCTAGATACGTGGTTAAAATAATTTATGAAATTATTTTATGCTAATTCTTCCGCTGCACGTAAAATTTTAAAATATTACGAACCCGTATCCTTGTCAACATGCACCCGGTCCCAACAGTGGTATCAGAGCCGGTTAGTGTTCGACATAATCATATAATTGTTTTGCGGAAAACTTTGTCATAATCTCAATTTTGGAAAATTTTCAATTATGGAAACTTTCCAATTATTAAATTTTAGATTTAGGAATTTCAAAGTTTGGAAATCCTCATGAAATTTCGCAAACGTTTGAAATATCCTAGTTTCTGAAATTTTATAATAATTGTGAAAACTTCCCATCTTTGGAAACTTTCCAATTTTGGAAATTTTCTATTTTAGAAATTTTCCAATTTGGAAATATGTAAGTTTTCTTTGTACCAGAAACTTACAATTATTCTGAAAACCTATTATGAAATCTCGCAATTTTGGGCACTTTCTTTCAAGAAAGTCTAGACAAATTTATGGACAATTAATTGACAATTAAATTTGAATTGGTTTTTAAATTGACAACAAAATTCTTTATTTTGGATTGAGCCTCGGGGAGCCGTCCAATTTAAAGTTAGTTGTTGTAATTTAATTTCCCAATTTTAAATGAAATTGTCATGTTTAATTTGGTTGCGCTTCCGAAGCGGACCAAATTGGATTTACGACAAATTACTTTTCTTTGGGTATCTGAGCCTCGGGGAGCCACCCTTAGAAAACGATTTGTTGTAATTAATTAAATCCATGAATAAAATATGATTTAAGAGGTGATGCTCTTACATATTGTTGTCTCCAAAATTAATTAGGAAAATGGTTTCCTATAGAGTTTCTTAAATGAGATTTTCATGAAAATAATATGTGGTTGAATTAAGGGAATTGTCTCTTAATTTAATAAGATTTGATTTAGAGAAATCAAAGTCTTAAACATATTATTTCCGAAATTGATTATGACAATTTAGGAAATTGTTTCCCAAAACAATTCCTTTAATAAAGTATGAAATTAGAATTAGGAAATCCGGTTCCTAATTCAATTAATGAGACTTGATAAATTAAGTCACATACATACTTTATTAAGGAAATCGTTAGTCATGACATAATTATATGTCATGAATGTGCTTAGAAAAGAAAGGATGAGACCCAAAACCCCTTACAAAATATTAAGGCCAACACCTTCCATTAATATGGTTAGAATCGGAGTTTTGTTTCTCGTTTGGGTTGATGGACACATCCATGCCCAGCTTGAACCTCAACATGTTCAAACCATGGAATTAGTTTATGAATAATATAGTTGGAGTCAGAGGTCAATCCTTAGTTTTGGTTGTTGGACACATCCAAGCCTGACTAAACGGTTGAATGAGCTCCAACCATATTAAAACTATTTCTTGATTAATGGGTCAGCCTTAAGCTTGGAGCATCGATTTGTTGTGCCACAGCCAAGGTCGATGTAAAGAGAGGTGCAGTTGGGTGCTATGTATAATGTCGCATACTTGTTAATGAGTTAACAACCCAATGATTTATGCAAACATTCAATTAGTTGATAGCATAAAGTGATAGTTACATATATGTGATATGTAATCGGTATAATTACCTACCTTCATAGCTAAGAATAACTTGATGGCCACAGCCATGGTGGTTCTTATCTATGGTTGGATATCAACCTATTTGGAGATGTTCCTACGATCTCCCGAATTGATAAAAAGGGTTATTCAATTTGAAAAATAAATAGGATTTTTATTAATGTATGTTGATACATTCTTTAATCATTCTTCTCACATAAGCTCAATTTGTATTTCTAGGAATCACTCGATCATGTCTTCTCTGAATTGCGTTCCATTTTGGACACCAATAAACTGACTGGGCCAAACTTCATGGACTGGCTTCGAAACCTGAGGATAGTCCTCAAGGCAGAGAAGCTTGCTATGTCCTT
>JAGFNQ010006400.1:95310-151703 GCA_024364735.1 Boesenbergia rotunda
AAATTTAATCTATTCTACAGAGCACAATCCTAACTGCTGAATTAAAGATATTCATAAACTAGTCAACTGAGAGTAGTCAATATAGTCATAAGTCAGACACAGTCAACCCTACTGAGTAGGGGCAGTCAAATGCTGGTACAATAGTAAGTAGATCTAAGATGAGGGACCGGGATGATCAGAGGAGCCTGGCTACCAGGATCGAAATAGGGTCATCATCTCATGATACTCTGCCTCTCTGGCCTCCCTCTCGGCTCGAAGGGCGCTCATGTAACTGTTGTAGTAGCCCAAATTTATCTCCATATTTTCGGCGTGATTGACCTCCACTTCCTCTCGGAGGCTCTGAACATGTGTCTCTAGCTGAGCCACTCGATCGTGGAGTGTCGGTGGAGCTGGCTCATCGATGTGCGCTCGGGCTGCTGCTGCTAGATCTCCGACGTCGACCTCAACCTCCTCGTCTGAATCAATCAGAGGAACTGCTCTCTGACATCTCCAGGACAAGACCCCGGTACCGGACACCTCTATACCAGCTAGGGCAAAGTTTCTATAGCCTATTTCATCGTAATCAGTCAAGGCAGCCATTTCTCCCTCGGTAATGTTTCTACCGTGGTGATGTAATATGGTTGTGATGATGTGGCAATGGGGTGTGTGTACCCGCCCTTGCGTGGTAACACTGGATGCGTGTAGGATAGCATGAAACATATGAAGTCCTATGTCGATGTCTAGCTGGTGAATCAAGGCGTACAAGAGAAAGGCGTGGAATGGTCACATAGTGGTGACGTCCCTGGTGGATAGTGGCAGAATACATCGGACTACGACCCTGTATAGAGCGTAGTCCTGGACCTCTAATTCGACAGACTGAAAGCGTCGGACCTGGGGTTGCCTAAAGAAATATGAGTGCAATGTATCTAAGGTAATGTGAGAGTAGGGAGCATCAAAGGGAGGCTCCCTAGGAGGGTAACAACAGAAGGTAGACTGCGAGAGTCGTAGTCCAAAGAAGCAGTTGAGTAAAGTTGGTGTGATAGTCAAGGGGATTCCTTGAACAGTGGAAGAGAACATGAGATTATCCTATCTAATTATATTATTGTAAAATTCTGCACATAAGGAAGTATTAATTGGGTGGGTGCAGAATACGAGATTGTCAAGTTGGTAAAAGTTTATAGTGTTCATTGCTAAGGGACAAGATTGGGTGAAAAATTGTCTATTCAAGTAGCTCGTCTTGATCGGTTTATAGGTGGTACGAGCAAACATGTTACACAAGTCTAAATTTAGAAACCTAGGATCAGAACTAGGTTGGGTACCGGGTTCTGCCTAGTTTGGTCGGCGTCTTCGGGCAGCTCGGGGAGGCTTTATTGATGATGAGAGCTTGAGAGGGTTGCAAGATCTCTTGGAGAGTAGAGAGTTGAGGAGAAGAAAATGGTTTGAGTGTGAAGAGAAGAAGGGGAATGAGATCCCTTTTTATAGGCAGCTTCGGGCGCCCTTTATCGGGAGGGCACCCTGCCTGGCGAGGGGGCCCTGCATGGGGAGGGCGCCCTGCCCAGGCCTGCAGCTGCTTTTTGGCAGCTTTCTGTGGTTAAAGGACTGTGGGAGGGCGCTCTTCATGACGAGGGCGCCTTCATCGGGACTGCAGCTGCCGTTTGGCAGCTTTCTGCCGTTGAAGGACTGTTGGAGGGCGCCCTGCCTGATGAGGGCACCCTAACCGTGGCTGCAGCTGCCTTTTGGCAGCTTTTGACCAACCTTGGGGCGCCCTCAACAGATTGGGCGCCCTAAGGGCTACTTTTGACCCTAGAGGAGTGTCTTTGACCGGATTTGACCTAATTTAAGTGTTTTGACCAAGGTTTGTCTATATTGTCCGAGGTTTGACTGCTTTGACTGTAGTTTGACTTCTTTGACCATAGTTTGATTATGTTGACCATGGTTTAAGATATAGGATTTAACTACAATACAAGTATTAAGGGAATCATAATTGAGTTTTAATTTTACTGTCTCACCCAAGTCTAGGGTTTCCAATCACGTTAGCCTTATAGGTTTCGTGAGACAGTTTTGATAGTTAAGATTATTTTGAAAAATTTGATTAATTTTGAAAACATAATTGATTTTGAATACTTAATTAATTTTGAAATTGAAAAGATGTTTAAATCTATAAATAACTGAAATTTTGTGTTAGATTCGAATTTGACAAAAAATAATTTGAATTTGAATTTCAGAAATTGGCTTCCAGGTCTTGGCAAGGCACTAGGCCTTCTTTGGTCGTAGCCTTATGGGATCATCCACCCTTTCCTTGACAAAGCCTTTTAATGAAATTTCATTTTCAAAATTATTCTTTGAAAAATTTCTGGTCTAACTAGTTTGAGTCTTGGATCGGTAGCTTCGGCTAGTTCCGCCAAATTGGCTTCCCTAACGTACTATCATCTCACCTCCACCCAATACTATGTTTTCAAGTTTCAGTTATGTTTGTTTTGTCCTTAAGCTAACCTAAGTCTAAGCATGGTTAATTGCAGAAATTAAATAAACAAACAAACAATCATATTTCAGGCAAATATTAATTCTCATCTAACAATAAATATAGTTTTCAGTTTGGCTCCCCCTGGACTAAAGCCGCGGTGATGGTTAGGCAAGATGTGAATCTTGTCCTTGAGAATCCAATACTGATTTGATCCAGTCGGTTTGTTCAGGCACAGTTTGGGTACCCATGCCTGAATTTTACCTCTGGATTGATTAAGTACAGCAAGGTAAGATCTTTGTCGGGATTTGGTTCTATAGCCAAGTCCGGATCGATTTAGAACGGACTTCTACTTTCAAGGATCATGTCAAGACCCTTGGACCCAGAAGTGAATCGCTCTAAAGCTGCTCTTAGATCCTTAACTTGAGTTTTCAGGGAGGAGTTCTCCTTCTCAAGTTTTTCAACTTGAGTAGGAGTTCCTTCTTGAACTTTCTCGGTTGAGGGTTCAGAGTCAGGTCCCTCTTTCAGGAGTTTTACTTCCTGTCGGAGGGACTCGATTCGGAGTTTGGCTTTCGCCAAATCTCGAGACAGGTATGAAATTAAACCATTTAAATGACTTCTATTGAAACCACTCACCTTGATTTCGCCATCTTCTGAGAAGGTCAGCTTACCGTCGTCTTGTTCTAACTCTGACTCGGTTCCGACTTCTTCTGAGGCGGTTAGGGCTAGAAGGTTGGACTGGGGTGCCTCTTCTTCTTCTTCGGAGGAAGATTCATCCCAGGTTGCTTGCAGTGCCTTCTTTCTTCTCGTCTTTTTAGTTTCCTTTAGACTAGGACACTCTGACTTATAGTGGCCCTTTTTCTTGCACTCATAGCAGGTCACGTTGGGCTTGTTTACGGGTTCAGTTGGTTCATCCTTTCTTCGGCCGGCTTTCCGTCGGTTGGTTTGGTTCTTAAGCTCTTTGTAATAGCTTCGGGCTAGTCGGACCAGCTTAGTTTGTTCTCCTTCATCTTCTGTATCTGAGTCTGATTTAGACTAAGGTTCAGTTTGCGATTACTTCTTTGTTGATTTTCCAGATTTTCCTGCAAAGAAAGCAATCCCTTTCTCGACCATATTGGAGTTAGTTTGTTCGTGCAGTTCTAATTCGGAAAATAATTCGTCTAACTTTATTTTAGAAAGATCCCTTGATACCTTGTATGCATCTACCATAGATGCCCACAAGGTGTTTCTAGGGAAGGCGTTTAGAGCATACCTTATCAGGTCACGGTTTTCGACCTTGTGACCTATTGTGTGAAGACCGTTCATCAACTCTTGGATTCGTGCGTGGAGTTGGGCTGCTGTTTCGTTATCGGCCATCTTGATGGTGTAGAGTTTGTTCAGAAGCAGATCCCTCTTACTGATCCGAGTATCAGATGTCCCTTCGTGCAGCTCGATCAGTTTTGCCCAAAGTTCCTTGGCACTGTTGAAGGGGCCCACGCGGTTCAGCTCCTCTTTTGTCAGGCCGCATTGTAGGGTTTGTGTTGCTTTTGCATCGGCTTCTATTTTGAGCTTGAGGGTATTGTCCCATTCTGAATAGCTTTGAGGAAGTCCTTCGGCGTTTCTGGGGATCTCCAGACCGGACTGGATAATGATCCACATGTCCACCTGAGTTTTCAGGTGGACCTCCATGCGACTTTTCCAATAAGAAAAGTCCTCCACTGAACAGTGGAGGTCTGGCGGTGCTAAAACCTTCTTGCATGGCCATTTAATTTGAAACAGAAAACTTAACAGAAAATAAATTTTCCAAGACTAGGTCTTGGATTAGTAGTGCTGAATGAATAAAATAACGAGGGGTGTTGCACCAACCTCGCTTAATGAAAAAAAATCGAACGAACTATTTAACGAAAAATTAAAAAAAATAAAAAATAAAGATCCGAAAAAAATTTCAAACTGGTGGTTGCACCAGGTTTGAACTTCCCCGCTCAGATACCACTTGTTGGATCGATAGAACCGATAGAGGGGGGGGGTGAATATCGGTATTCGTTTTTCAGAAAATTAAGAGCAGGTGCACAGTGGAAAATAAGAAACAATAATAACACAGAGACGCAGTCGTTTTTACTTGGTTCGGAGCCTGGGTCGACTCCTACTCCAAGGCCCACAGTCGTTGACCGTTTACTTTGGGCAATTCTATATCAGGCGCAAAGTCGTTTACAAAAGATTACAGAATTAGAATTAAGTACAGTAAACGTTAAAATAACTCTTTTACCGACGTCCGGGGTGAATCGACATTTTCTGAGCAGCGGGACGTCGTCGGCACGAGTTGGAATGACTCTGAGGCGAGGCGCGAGTGCAGAAGCATGTAGAAGAGTTGATTCAGAAGTTGTGTTCAGAAGCCTGGGCGTTGGGGGCTATTTATAGCACCTAGGGGCGCCCTGGACGTCGGGGGCGCCCTGCCACGTGTCAAGCGATCCGCACTTTGCTCGGTCAAGCTTTATCCCACCCGAATAGGGATGAGGTTTGACCCTGGGGGCGCCCTGGTCGCTGAGGGCGCCTTGCTTGACTTTTTCCGCGCGGTCTTCTCGGCTGGATAGAGTTGATCGGCTTCGCTAGCATAGGTGCGGGGCGCTTTGCTGCTGAGGGCGCCCTGGGAGCTGAGGGCGCCCTGGCTGCTGAGGGCGCCCTGGCTGCTGAGGGCGCCCCGGCCAGTAGTCAGCCGAAGCTCCTTCTTGCTTCTCTTGTTTCTTGTTCACCTTGGGGGCGCCCTACTCAGCTGCTGCCTCACTCCTTTGAGGCTCTCTGAGCTGCAGACACACGTTCCTTTGGTCCTGCATCCAGGGTTAGTCCGAAAACAATATAAAGCATTAATCTGTTAGTTTATACAGCCTTAGCTGTCTTGGTTCTAACTTTGGTCTCCAAAATGGAGCCCTAGGTCGAACCGACGCCTACTGTTCCCTCGACGGAGAACGCGTCCTCACCTACTCCTCTCGGGAGAATTTACCTGAGGCCAACCGGTCCTTTGGTTGGACTTTTGCCTGACGGTCCTTTGCCAGGTCTTGGATGCCGAGCCATGCTTCGCCCGGTGCCTAGCATTCCTTCGCTAGGGCTTGAATACTGGCAGTCCTTCGCCAGTTGCCTAGTAGTCCTTCGCTAGGGCTTGGATACTGGCAGTCCTTCACCAGTTGCCTAGCAGTCCTTCGCTAAGCCTTTTCCTGCACACTCGAGTAACTTGTTAGATCACAACTAAAACTTAACTTTTGAACCCTGTTGTCATTATCAAAACACAGGTTTGACTTTGGTGCCTTCTGCACCAACACCTAGCAGCCCTTCGCCAGGTCTTCGATGCCTAGCAGCCCTTCGTTAGGTGCCCAACAGCCCTTCGCCAGGTCATAGGGTTTCGATGCCTAGCAGCCCTTCGCTAGGTGCCCAACAACCCTTTGCCAGGTCTTGGGGTTTCGATGCCTAGCTGCCCTTCGCTAGGTGCCCAGTAGCCCTTCGCCAGGTCTTAGGGTTTCGATGCCTAGCAGTCCTTCGCTAGGTGCCCAGCAGCCCTTCGCCAGGTCTTAGGGTTTCGATACCTAGGTTAATTAGGACTTTTCTTCCAATATATCACTGACTTAAGTGTATTGTCAAACATTAAAATACTTAGAAGAGAACATCATTGATGCAACTTGCACCAACATATATCTCTTCAAAATTAATTTTTTTCAAAATAATTATAAATAGATATATAAAATAGAGATAAAAGATAAAGGAAATATATAAAAAGATAAAGAAGATAAAAATATAAATGAATTATATTATATATGATATTTTTTTTCAAAATATAAAATATATTATAACTATAAATATATAATGTATACATAATAATTAAATTGAATTATATACAATAATATACAATGTATATATTACAATTCATTTATAATATATTCATTTATATTTCTATATTCTTTATCCCTTTAAATATTTCCTTTATCTTTTATATCTATTTTATATATTTATTTATGTTTATTTTAAAAAAAAATTGATTTTGAATATCAAAGGGCATGATATTGACGGACTTCAAACCCTTTGATATCCAAACTCGATTTTTAATTTCAAAGAACATGATATTCTTTGATAGTTCCAATCGGACTTTTATTTTAATTTTAATTTTATATATTTTTAATATATACAATTCTAGTAACTCTATTTCTTTTTTTACATTTTTATATACCTTCATATTTTTATTTTATTTATTTTTTTATATTTTACATTTTTAGATCCAATGTAACACCCAATAATTTCCTGGTATTATTAGGGATTTTTAGGAATTTTTCTAGCATTTTTCGGAATATTATAGCATTTTTCGGATCAAAATAAGAAAAAAAATTATATAAGAGGTCGGGGGAGATTTGATCCCGCGACCTCTCCATTTCATGGCTAAAGCAGAAACCAGCTGGGCAAGGGTATCAAGCAGAGAAAAGGATGAAACGAAATAATATTATAGTTGATTTAGCACGTTTCATGAAAAGGTATTAAAACTTCCACTTAAGTTGGGTTAAGACCCCATTAGGGTTTCGGGAGGCCGCGCGAGCAGAGGAAAGGGGCTGTGAAAATGGGGAGAAAGGGGGAGTTTTCTTCTTCCTCTTGAAGTAGTAAACCTAGGGCTTCTTCCCTAGGGCCAAGGGTGGAGATTTCTTGCAAAGGAAGAGGAAAAGAGCCCTACACTAGGAATTTCGAGATACTTAGTGAGTTTTCTTCAAGAAAAGAGTAAGTAAATCACTCACCTGCAATAGGAGTAGCTTCGCATATAGTTTTCTCGTTGTAGAACCTTGATTTTGTGATTTATATGCATGCTTGGAGAATATTGTTTATTGTGTGATTAAGTTTCTCAAGAATACATATTTTTAATCATAGAACTTGAATTGTAGTAGATTTTTATATATGTGATCTAAGTATGGGAGACCAAGTTCTTGAAAAGTCCCAAAATTGAGTTTTGGGTTAAGGGCACGCAAGGTGCTCGATGGAAGTTCCAAGTAAGAAAAGGTAAAGGTTTATAGTGGAAAGTTTATGAAAAAAAAAAGTTAGCTTGATAAATACAAGCATTATGAGTAAGAAAGTATTTTACTTTTGTAAAAGGACATGTACCGGGCAAAAGAGAGGCCCACAGAAAGTTAGAAAGAAGCTCTAATATGGTGCGGTGGCTAGCTACCCCGAAACCTATTAGGGATGCGCGCATTGGTACACTGATACCAGGTACATTGTCAAGGCCTGAGAAAGGTGATTATTATTTTGAAGTATATAAGTATATGTAAGTGTTTCAATTTCCTTAAGTGTATGTTTTGTTATGTATAATAACATGGTTATGTTACAATCATGTTAAAGAGAAAGAGCAAAGAAGTTAGTGTTTGAAAGTGTGGAAATGTATCATTAGTAAGTTTGCAAAAGAAATCATGAGCATGTTAAGTTTACAAGTGTTTTGATGCTAGTAAATGTTTTTAAGCATGATTGAGCATGATAAGTGTATGAAAGTTCTCATGTGTAATTATTTCCAAGTGCATGTGTTTTGAAGCAAGCATTACTTGAAAAGAGCATGTTTATCCCTTATCGTTGGATTTGTGAGTTAGGATTTACTTACTAAGCATTTTGCTTATTAGTTGCATTTCCTTCTATTGCAGACAAAGGTAAAGAAAAAGCATAAGTTAAGGAGGCGAAGGGACTTGCATTGATGTTCAGTGGCGGCGGAACCGTGGAAGAGATCATTGGGCTAAGTCTTGTAGAACATGTGTTTTGGTGTTTCGAAGTGGTAGAATGAATGACTTTGTTTAAACCTTGCATAGATACAAAATTTGGTACAAACTCTAGAGTGTTTTGTTTATATTTCGATAGTTTTGTTAAATTCCGCAAAAGTCCTAATTTCAAGTTTATGAAATTGTTTTGATTGGCTAAGATGTTTAGAAAACTAGTATAGAGTATAGAAATGGTGTTATGTCTTTGTATGGCTTGAAAGTATGTGAATTGTGGACCTTTGAAACAAGTTTTCAGGTCTGAAATGCAGGTTTTCAGGCGTGCCAGTCGACTGGTTCAGAACCAGTCGACTGCCCTATCGAACAGTAGCTTCTGTTCGATGCACCAGTTGACTGCCAAGAGGCCAGTCGACTGGTGCCGCGCCTAGAAATTTGCTGTGGCCGATACCAGTCGACTGGTACCATTAAAAAGAAGTTGTGTAGAGCAGCTGGTTAGTGCTTTAGTGTTACAACTAAGAGGTCCAGGGGTCAAATCCTTGCAATGCAAATAAAATGAAAGTTGTTTTGTTTTTTTGGAAAAAAAAGAGAAGGAAGAAAAAAAAAATTTAGAGCGAGTTAATGGAAGTCAAGTAGTAGTAACTTAAAGCTTATGTTAGTAACGAAAGGTGGGTCGTCACAGAGTGGTATCAGAGCAAAAGGTTCCACCCTTCCGCCACACTGACATCAAGCATCAATCCTGCCGCTTCCAAGTAAGATGTTCATATGTTATAGTTTTGCATGCTTTCATTATTGACTGCTAGTATCAGTAAGTGTATGATGAAGAAGTTCACATTTTGTAGTTTTTGCATGCTTTTAATTATTGATTGTTAGTATCAGGAATGCATGATGATAAGAAAGTATGTTAGTATTATTGCATACTAATATGTGCATGGAGATAATAAAGTAAGTTAGTAAGGAAGTATGTTAGTATTATTGCATGCTAATATGTACATGGAGATAATGAAGTAAGATAGTAAGAGATAATGAGCTCTTATTTTTGTGTGCTATAGAGTAAGAGGATGCCAAGAGGACGCCCTAGAATTGTCCGGAATGAGGAGCAAGCTCCTAGAAAACAGGAGTCAACAGAGTCAGTACCACCACCAGACCTTCAAGGAGTGGTGGCCCAGCTTCAGAGGCAACTTGCTGAACAACAACAAGTCATTGCCACCTTGATGGCTAACCAGCAGGCCACTAATCAGCAGGCCACTTCTGCTACCCCTCCAGTGGCGCCAGTAGCGCAAGTAGCAGCACCAGTAGCGACAGAGGTTCCCCCAGTACCTCCGACAAGAGAAGTAAGGCAAGAGGCATATCTGATTCAGTGGCAGAGACTGAAGCCTGAGAATTTTTCTGGCACAGGTGAACCATGGGATGCTCAGGCATGGTTCAAAACAGTGGAGAGTATAATGGAGTTACTGGACTGGCCCGAGGTGGAGAAGATAAAGTGCACATCTTTCTGCCTTACTGGAGATGCTAGGATGTGGTGGGAAAGAGTGAAAGCTAAGAGGAATGTGAATCAGATGACCTGGGCTGACCTTGAAGCAGAATTTCTGGAAGAATACTTTCACATGAAAGTGACAAACAAGCACTATGATGAATTTACTGAGTTCCGTCAAGGAGATCTAACTGTGGATGAAGCAGTGAAGATGTTCAATCGATTAGCTCGCTTGTGCCCGGAGTTAGTCAGTACTGAAAAGGAAAGGGTCAGGTTAATGCTCAAGATGCTGAGGCCTCAGATAGCTCTGAATGTGGCTGGCGGTGGTAATAGACCGCAAACTTTAGAAGAACTAGTAAGTAGTGCTCTGATCACTGAACACTACTTAAACAGTATAAAGGCCACACGTGTGCAACAACAACAGGCATCAGCCCAGAAGTCTCAAGGAAATCCTCAAAACCAACAAAATTGGAAAGGAAATTCAGGCAAGAGGAAGCAGTGGGATCAGAAGTCTTCTGAGGGCAACAAAGGGGGCACGTCAAGCAAGCAGCTCAAGTATCCCCCTTGCCCAAAGTGTGGGAAAGCACATCCTGGAGTATGTCGTCAGGGCATGAGCGGATGCCATATTTGTGGAGCAGAAGGGCATATGATGAAGACTTGCCCTAACCGGTCGAGGTTTGGCCGGTGTTATATATGTGGAGTGGTAGGGCACATGGCCAAGGCGTGCCCTAAAGCAAAGCCGCCTCCACCACAGCTTCTTCAGTACGGGGGTGGACCTGCTCAGCTGCACCAGATGCAGCCAGTTATGGAGGGATCTTATTACAGTCAGGCGAGGATGGAAGCCCCACCAGTCATGACCAACGCCAGGGTTTTCGGCATCACCAAGGAAGAGGTGGCAAATGCTCCTAACATGGTCACAGGTCGAATACTCACCTCATCTCAATATGCTATTGTGTTATTCGATACTGTGGCAACCCATTCTTTTGTATCCATGCTTTTCTCTAAAAAGCTAGGGATCCCACCAGAAAGTTTGGGTCAGAAATTTTTGACAACCTTACCGTCAGGGGAAGTAATGGCCTCTACCCAGAGGCTAAGGGCAGTACCAATCTGGATTTCCAACCGAGAGCTCTACAGTGACTTGGTAGTCCTTGAGATGAAGGATTATGATGTCATTTTAGGGATGGATTTCTTGAGCAAGTACAATGCTTCTATAGACTGCCGCAAGAGAAAAGTCAAGTTCACACCAGAAGCAAAACCTTCATTTGAGTTTATTGGAGACCCAAGGAGAAAGACAAAGAGGTTCCTATCTACCTTGCAAGCTTAGAGAATGTTAGAGAAGGGGTGCTCTGGTTTTCTAGCTCATATAGTGGATGCAAGTCAAGGAGAAGGATTGAAGAGAGAAGAAGTAAGGGTAGTCTGTGACTATCCTGAGGTGTTTCCTGAAGAGTTACCAGGACTCCCTCCCAATCGGGAAATTGAGTTTGAAATTGAGTTGGCCCCAGGAACCAACCCAATTTCGAAGGCACCTTATCGCATGGCGCCAGCAGAACTGAAAGAATTGCAAGAACAGTTGCAAGAGCTGCTTGACAAGGGTTTTATCCGCCCTAGTCATTCACCTTGGGGAGCTCCTGTATTGTTCGTCAAGAAGAAAGATGGATCTATGCGAATGTGCATAGATTATCGAGCTTTGAATAAAGTAACCATCAAGAACAGATATCCTTTGCCAAGGATAGATGATTTATTTGATCAGCTGAAGTGAGCCACAGTGTTCTCCAAGATAGATCTGCGATCGGGGTACCATCAGCTAAGAGTGAAGGAGAGTGATGTGCCAAGGACTGCTTTCAGTACAAAATATGGGCACTATGAGTTTGTGGTCATGCCCTTTGGAGTGACAAACGCCCCTGCGACGTTTATGGATCTAATGAATAGAGTGTTCAAGGATTTTCTGGACAAGTTCGTCATTGTCTTCATTGATGATATCCTAGTGTATTCAAAGACTCAGAAAGAACATGAAGAACACCTGAAGATAGGGTTGTAAACCTTACACCAGAAGGAGTTGTACGCCAAATTCTCAAAGTGTGAGTTTTGGCTTGATCAGGTGGCCTTCCTAGGCCACATTATTTCAAAGGAAGGTATTATGGTAGACCCAGCCAAGATTGAAGCAGTTAGTAACTGGAGTCAACCAAAGAATGCTAGTGAGATCAGAAGTTTTCTGGGTTT
Organism: Boesenbergia rotunda; assembly: GCA_024364735.1. Lineage (NCBI taxonomy): Eukaryota > Viridiplantae > Streptophyta > Magnoliopsida > Zingiberales > Zingiberaceae > Boesenbergia > Boesenbergia rotunda. The sequence continues at coordinate 107,147 of JAGFNQ010006400.1, forward strand.
GGCAGGGTATTACAGAAGGTTTGTAGAGGACTTTTCAAAGATAGCTTCTCCACTTACAGCCCTTACCAGAAAGAATAAGAAGTATGAGTGGACTAAAGACTGTGAGCAGAGTTTCCTTCAGCTGAAGAAGAGACTGACCAGCGCTCCAATGCTTACAGTACCCGAAGGTGATAAGAGCTTTGATATATACAGTGATGCATCAAAGCTAGGACTAGGAGCAGTCCTTATGCAAGAAGGCAAAGTCATAGCTTATGCTTCCAGGCAACTCAAGGACTATGAAAAGAATTACCCCACTCATGATCTGGAGTTGGCAGCTGTAGTCTTTGCTCTAAAGATATGGAGGCATTACCTGTATGGAGTGCAGTGTAAGATTTATACAGATCACCAGAGTTTGAAATATTTCTTCACTCAGAAAGACCTCAATATGAGACAGCGAAGGTGGCTCGAGTTAGTGAAGGACTATGACTGTGAGATTCTTTACCACCCTGGTAAGGCAAATAGAGTAGCAGATGCACTGAGTAGAAAGACTTCTGCCACTTTGATGTCCTTATCATCATTGGCACCACCATTACAGAAGGAGATAGTAGATTATGGAGTGGAGATTATTGATGGGCAGCTAGCTCTATTGACACTAGAGTCGACTTTGCTTGAAGAGATACAGAAAGAGCAAGCTGAGGATTCTGATCTCCAAAGGATCAAGCAGGAGATGCAAGAAGGAGAGAGTAAAGAGTTTAGAGTATCGGACAGTGGGATACTCTACTATGGTGACCGTTTATGTGTCCCCAATCATGAAGAGCTGAGAAAGAAGATTCTTGAAGAAGCCCATGGAACTCCCTACTCAATGCATCCTGGTGCCACTAAGATGTACCAGGATTTGAAAGGAAGATTTTGGTGGTCAGGAATGAAGAGAGACATAGCTAAGTATGTCAGCACCTGCCTGACATGTCAGAGAGTTAAAGCAGAACACCAGAGACCAGGAGGTGTCCTACAGCCCATTCAGATTCCAGAGTGGAAATGGGAAGACATAGCCATGGATTTCATAGTTGGTCTACCAAAGACAACTAATGGCTATGATGCTATTTGGGTGATAGTAGACAGATTGACCAAGTCTGCCCACTTTTTGGCAATCAGAGTGTCTTACTCAATTGAAAAGTTAGCCCAATTATATGTGCAGGAAGTGATCCGACTACACGGAGTCCCGAAGACCATTATCTCTGATAGGGATGGTCGTTTCACTTCACACTTTTGGGAGTGTGTACAGACAGCGTTATGCACCAAATTGAAATTCAGCACAGCTTTCCATCCCCAGACTGATGGACAGACAGAGAGAGTGAATCAGGTTCTAGAAGATAAGCTCAGAGCTTGTGCATTGGACTTCAAGGGCAGTTGGTGCAAGTATTTATGTTTAGCTGAGTTTGCCTACAATAACAGTTACCAAGCCACTATTGGTATGACACCCTATGAAGCTCTTTATGGTAGGAAGTGTAGATCTCCCCTCTGTTGGTATGAAGGTAGTGAGAAGAAAGAAATGGGGTCACAGACTGATCTCATAGAGGATACCACAGAAGCTATAAGGAGTATCCGCCAGAGAATAGAGACTGCTCAGAGTAGGCAGAAGAGCTACGCCGATGTACGCCGTAGGCCGTTAGAGTTTGAAGCTGGGGATACAGTTTTCCTCAAAGTAGCTCCTATGAACGGTGTGATGAGATTTGGAAAGAAAGGCAAGCTAAGTCCTCGATACGTAGGGCCCTACCCAGTGACGAAAAGAGTTGGCAATGTAGCTTATGAGTTGGAGCTACCCTCAGAGATGTCAGCAATACACAATGTGTTCCATGTCTCAATGCTAAAGAAGCATATCCTAGATGCCAACCAAGTGATTGAGCCACATATGGTACAAGTGCAAGAAGATCTCAGTTATGAAAGTCGACCTATTCAGATAATAGATCGAGCAGATAAGAAGCTGAGGAACAAAGTGGTACCATTAGTGAAAGTCTTATGGCTGAATCAGAAGTATGAAGAGGCAACTTGGGAATCAGAAGATAGCATGAGGCAAAGGTATCCAGAGCTGTTCTAAGTTCGAGGACGAACTTTTTATAAGGTAGGGAGGATTGTAACACCCAATAATTTCCTGGTATTATTAGGGATTTTTAGGAATTTTTCTAGCATTTTTCGGAATATTATAGCATTTTTTCGGATCAAAATAAGAAAAAAAAATATATAAGAGGTCGGGCAAGATTTGATCCCGCGACCTCTCCAGTTCATGGCTAAAGCAGAAACCAGCTGGGCTAGGGTATCAAGCAAAGAAAAGGATGAAACGAAATAATATTATAGTTGATTTAGCACGTTTCATGAAGAGGTATTAAAACTTCCACTTAAGTTGGGTTAAGACCCCATTAGGGTTTCAGGAGGCCGCGCGAGCAGAGGAATGGGGCTGCGAAAATGGGGAGAAAGGGGGAGTTTTCTTCTTCCTTCTTCTTCCTCTTGAAGTAGAAAACCTAGGGCTTCTTCCCTAGGGCCAAGGGTGGAGATTTCTTGCAAAGGAAGAGGAAAAGAGCCCTACACTAGGAATTTCGAGATACTTAGTGAGTTTTCTTCAAGAAAAGAGTAAGTAAATCACTCACCTGCAATAGGAGTAGCTTCGCATATAGTTTTCTTGTTGTAGAACCTTGATTTTGTGATTTAAATGCATGCTTGGAGAATATTATTTATTGTGTGATTAAGTTTCTCAAGAATACATGTTTTTAATCATAGAACTTGAATTGTAGTAGATTTTTATATATGTGATCTAAGTATGGGAGACCAAGTTCTTGAGAAGTCCCAAAATTGAGTTTTGGGTTAAGGGCACGCAAGGTGCTCGATGGAAGTTCCAAGTAAGAAAAGGTAAAGGTTTATAGTGGAAAGTTTATGAAAAAAAAAGTTATCTTGATAAATACAAGCATTATGAGTAAGAAAGTATTTTACTTTTATAAAAGGACATGTACCGGGCAAAAGAGAGGCCCACAGAAAGTTAGAAAGAAGCTCTAATAGGTTGCGGTGGCTAGCTACCCCGAAACCTATTAGGGATGCGCGCATTGGTACACTGATACCAGGTACATTGTCAAGGCCTGAGAAAGTTGATTATTATTTTGAAGTATATAAGTATATGTAAGTGTTTCAATTTCCTTAAGTGTATGTTTTGTTATGTATGATAACATGGTTATGTTAAAGAGAAAGAGCAAAGAAGTTAGTGTTTGAAAGTGTGGAAATGTATCATTAGTAAGTTTGCAAAAGAAATCATGAGCATGTTAAGTTTGCAAGTGTTTTGATGCTAGTAAATGTTTTTAAGCATGATTGAGCATGATAAGTGTATGAAAGTTCTCATGTGTAATTATTTCCAAGTGCATGTGTTTTGAAGCAAGCATTACTTGAAAAGAGCATGTTTATCCCTTATCGTTGGATTTGTGAGTTAGGATTTACTTACTAAGCATTTTGCTTATTAGTTGCATTTCCTTCTATTGCAGACAAAGGTAAAGAAAAAGCATAAGTTAAGGAGGCGAAGGGACTTGCATTGATGTTCAGTGGCGGCGGAACCGTGGAAGAGATCATTGGGCTAAGTCTTGTAGAACATGTGTTTTGGTGTTTCGAAGTGGTAGAATGAATAACTTTGTTTAAACCTTGCATAGATACAAAATTTGGTACAAACTCTAGAGTGTTTTGTTTATATTTCGATAGTTTTGTTAAATTCCGCAAAAGTCCTAATTTCAAGTTTATGAAATTGTTTTGATTGGCTAAAATGTTTAGAAAACTAGTATAGAGTATAGAAATGGTGTTATGTCTTTGTATGGCTTGAAAGTATGTGAATTGTGGACCTTTGAAATAAGTTTTCAGGTCTTAAATGTAGGTTTTCAGGCGTGCCAGTCGACTGGTTCAGAACTAGTCAACTGCCCTATCAAACAGTAGCTTCTGTTCGATGCACCAGTTGACTACCAAGAGGCCAGTCGACTGGTGCCGCGCCTAGAAACTTGCTGTGGCCGATACCAGTCGACTGGCTATATAGCAGTCGACTGGTATCATTAAAAAGAAGTTGTGTAGAGCAGCTGGTTAGTGCTTTAGTGTTACAACTAAGAGGTCTAGGGGTCAAATCCTTGTAAAGCAAATAAAATGAAAGTTGTTTTGTTTTTTTGGAAAAAAAAGAGAATGAAGAAAAAAAAAATTTAGAGCGAGTTAATGGAAGTCAAGTAGTAGTAACTTAAAGCTTATGTTAGTAACGAAAGGTGGGTCGTCACATCCAAAGAGGGCTTTTATATTCTTAGATAGTTTCAATGGGACTTTTATATTTTTTTATATATCCTTTATATTTTTATATTTATATTTTAATAATTTTTCCTATAATTTATAATCTCTCATAATTTTTACAAATAAATTTTATTTTAATATCTATTTTATATATTTCTAATATATACAATTATGTAAACAGTATTTTTTTATAAAAGAAATAGAGTTTGTACAATTCTACAATTCTACAAACTCTTTATATATTTACTTTGTCTTTCTCTCTTTTATATATATTATTTTATTATTTATTCATATTATATATTTTTTTACTTTTATTATTTAGTCTACTTTATTCTTTATTCCTATTAAATCTTTATTTAAATCTCTATTTTTTATATTTTACTTTATTTATTTTAATTTAACCTTTTTTTTAAATTTTATATATGAAACTAGTGTCTAATCTAGTTTCATATCTTGAAAAAACTAAAGAAGGTCTGATATATCAAAATTATTATATTTTATATATCTTTTCTCATTTTTATTTTATTTTTTTTATATTTTACAATTTTAGGACCAAAGAGGGTCTAAAATGAATTATTTCAGACCCTCATTGGGTCTGAAATCAAATATTTTGAATGAAATCAAATCCAATCAATTTTTAATAATTTTTTTTGACGATATCTAATCTATTTTACTATCTTAATTTCCATATATAAATTTTATTTTAATTTCTATGTTATATATTTCTAATATATACAATTTATAAACTCTAGTTTTTTTATATTTTATATATCTTTCTTTATTTTGATTTGTTTATATTTTTTAGTATTTTACAATATCTATTTATATCCTTTTTCAATTATTTATAATTATTTTGAAAAAATAATTTCAATTTTGAATATCAAAGGGTTTTATATTTTCATATTTCAAACTCACGTTGGGCCTGATATTCTAGGATTTCAAGCCCAACGTAGCCTGATATTTATTCTATTTTAAAAATATATTTTTAAAATATATAAGAATAATTTATTATTTTTTATATGATAATCTTTTAATTATTTCTTAATTTTTTTCATAATTGCTGGAAAATATAATAAAAGGTTCGAGATGAGTCAAGTTGTACAAGGCAGGAATAGATATATAGGGTGAGAGAGGATGAGAATACCTCCATCCCTATATCCGAATCATAATTTATTATTTTAAAATCAAATTATGAAAATGTGGTTCGGATGTCTTAAAAAAGTGAACTACGAAAAGGAGTAAATGACGGGAGGTGTATAAGAAGAATGAGCTGATTTTATATGCGTTCTTTGGTAAAAAATAAACCATAGGATATTTTTTGATAAATATAGATTCTTACGCACGCCCTTTGGTAAAACGCCACATTTAACTCTAAATAAAAATGAAAAAACGGGCATGGCTAAAATGATCTCATTCCATGATGGAAAAGTTGCATCAAATGTTATGATGGGAAAAAACAACGACATTTTACCAAAGGGCACATGTAATTTTTCAAATTAACCAAAAGGCGCAAGATACTTTGATGTTTACCAAAAAATATTTTTTTTTCAGTACTCTTTCCATTTTACCCTTCTGTCAAATCTAACGTATATGCATGCAATCACTTTTTCCTTTCCTCTCTCTCTTATGCTTGCAACCTATCTTCTCTTTCATCTCCTCTCTTCTCATTCCTCCCTTTTTTTCATGTATTTTCTTTCTCTTTCCTCTTCTCTTTCTTTCCTCTTTTAGATGGATGCATGCATAACATGGGAAAAATATCAGGCCCACGTTGGGCCTGATATTTTTCATATCAGGCACAATATGAGCCTGATATGAAAGTTGTTCGACTTCGATAGGACTATCGTCGACTGTGACAGTGACGACGGCTGGGACATCGACCAATTGGGGCTATGAGAGATCTCCGACCAGCTTTATCCAGTGGCGCATCAATCCACTCATATTATTTTTGCATTGTTCTTGAAGTTCTCTACCTTTTAATTTTGACTCGAGTTTTTTCTTCGAAAATAAATTTTAAGAATTAAAAAGAAAATAAAATAAAATAAAATTTTATTATCAAATAGTTAAAATGAGTTGAAACATGTGTACTTTTTAGATTTATATTTGAATATTAATATTTAAATTAATTAAAATATTCTTTCATTTAATTAAAACTAAAAGATCATATCAGGCCCACGTTGGGCCTGATAAGCAATCCACATCAGGCTCAACAACCCTAATATGTGATCTTCTTGATTCTTCCTTATTCCATTTTAATACATCGGAGAAGTCCAAATAAAAAATAGATAGCATATTTAAACTCCTTGTAACCTCAGAAATCCACGAGAACTGAAATTTTTATAATCGGAGCTCTCTAGGTCAAATCAGATTGACTTAGAGATCTCTGATTTCACAAATTTTAATTTTAATGGATTTATGAGGTTACAAGGAGTTCAAATATGTTATCAATTGTTTATTTGGACTACTCCGAGATTTTAAAAAGTAATACGAAGAATCAAGCCAAAAATTTAATCTTGGGCCCATTGGGCCTGATATGGATTTCATATGAAGCCCACATGGGCCTGATATGGAATCCATATCAAGTCCAATGGGCCCAATATTAGATTTTTTTTCTCGATTCTCCATTATTACATTTTAATATCTTAGAGAGGTCGAAAAAAACAATCGATAGCATATTTGAATTCCTTGTTACCTCAGAAATCCACAGGAACTAAAATTTTTGCAATCGAAACTCTCTATGCCAAATCAGTAGATTTTGACCAAAAACTACTGATTTGACAAAGAGAGCTTTGATTGCAAAATTATTAGTTTTCGTGGATTTCAGAGGCTACAAGGAGTTTAAATATGTTATCCATTATTTATTTCAACCTCTTCGAGGTGTTAAAATATAATAACGAATAATCGAGAAAAAAATCACACATTGGGGTCGTTGGACCTGATATGGATTTCATATTAATAACGTAATATTAGATTTTTTTTCTCGATTCTTCGTTATTACATTTTAACACCTCAGAGAAGTCCAAATAAATAATGGATAGCATATTTAAACTCCTTGTAATCTTAGAAGTCCTTGGGAACTGATATTTGTGAAATTGGAGCTCTCTAGGTCAATCATTGGATTTTGGTCAAAATCCACTGATTTAATCTAGAGAGCTTCGATTGTAAAATTTTCAGTTCTCGTGGATTTCTAAGATTACAAGGAGTTCAAATATATTATCTATCGTTTATTTGGACTTCTCCAAGGTGTTAAAATATAATAAGGAAGAATCAAGAGGATCACACATTGAGGTTGTTGGGCTTGAAATGGATTGCATATCGGGCCCACGTTGGGCCTGATATGGAATCATATCAGGCCCAACGTGGGACTGATATGATATTTTAGTATTAATTTAATAAAAAAATAATTAAATTAATTTAAATATTAATATTCATATCTAAATCTAATTCTAAAAACTACGTAGGTTTCAACTCATTTTAATAATTTGATGATAAATTTTTATTTCATTTTATTTTTCTTTTAATTCTTAAAATTTGTTTTCGAAAAAAGTGTTGGTGCAAGTTGCATCAATGATATTCCTCTTTAATTATTTTAATGTTTGACAATACACTTAAGTCAGTGATACATTGAACAGACAAAGGGGAGTAAGAGAGAAGTAACCAAAGCTGAAGAAAAGTCCTAGTTAATCTAGGCATCGAAACCCTAAGTCCCAGCGAAGGGCTGCTGGGCACCTAGCGAAGGGCTGCTAGGTATCGTAACCTTAAGACCTAGCGAAGGACTCCTAGGTATTGAAACCCTAAGACCTAACGAAGGGCTGTTAGGCACCTAGCGAAGGGCTGCTAGGTATCGTAACCCCAAGACCTAATGAAGGGTTGTTAGGCATCTAGCGAAGGGCTGCTAGGTATCGTAACCCTAAGACCTAGTGAAGGGCTGCTAGGCACCTAGTGAAGGACTACTAGGCATAGAAGACCTAGCGAAGGGCTGCTAGGCACCTAGCGAAGGGCTGCTAGGCATAGAAGATCTAGCGAAGGGCTGCTAGGCACTTGGCGAAGGACTGCTAGGGAAAGAAGACCTGGCGAAGGACTGCTAGGCACCTGGCAAAGGATTGCTAGGGAATGAAGTCTTAGTCTGAGGGACTAAGCAACTTAGCTGAGCGATGACTAAGGACAGGAGTAGAGACGGTTCAGGGTTTGGGCGTCTCGAGGTCCGGAAGTATCGGAAGCTAAGCAAAAGTCCACCCGAAGGGCTGGGTGGCAATTATCTCCTGAAAGGAGTAGGTGAAGGGCAAGTTCTCGGGGATGGGAACTTGTGCCGGTTCGACCTAGGGTTTCGTGGAGATCCGAAGTCCGAACCAAGTCCTTAAGCTTAATATTTCATGTATATATGCTTTGTGTTTGTGTATCTTGCAGGTACCAAGAACCGGAGACAAAGCAAGTAAACAAGTGAGGCTGGAAGGCATCATCAAGGGCGCCCCCATGCAACCAGGGCGCCCCAATAGTGGGGGCCCCCCAGACAAAGCTAAAAAGCTAGTTTTGGTGAAGCAGGCAGAACAGGTGTCAAGCGGGGCACCCGGAGCGTCCGGGGCGCCCGGAGGTTCCGGGGCGCCCGGGTTCGAACCTGTTTATGCTGTTTCGTGTCAGAAACACAGATAAGCCACCATGAGGGCGCCCGGAAGGTCTGGGGCACCCTGGTCAAAGCTGTTATCAGCTGCGGTGAGGTAGGCGCAGGGATAAAGTTTGACTGAGTCTTCCGGGGCGCCCCCAGCGTCCAGGGCGCCCCCAGGAGGCCTATATAAGGGGTCTCGACCCCTATGCTTCAACATCAACTGCCCAGTACCATTCCAAGCATTCTGACCGATGACAACGCGCTAGAGACGAGGCTCTACGACCGGGAGGCTCCAGGAGGAAGTGTGCGGCACTTCGGAGGTCCAGATCAGCCGAGTTTCATATTTTTGTTCGGTTCGCTTTTATTTATTCCGCACTTAAATTTCATATTATTGTTTGTAATCTTGCACTGTAAGTCGGGTTTCTCCGCCTCCGGAAAGTCCGGGAAGGAGACCAATAGTGGACGGGCGTTCCCGTGCATAGGCCTTGGATGTACTGACCCTGGGGGGTCGGGAACCATGTAAAAATTCGCTGTGTCACTGTCTTGCTTTATTTCTTTTATTTACTTTTCCGTTGTGCTACTAATATTTTAAGTCTAGAACGATCCGAGTTTTCCACGAGGTTTCCGCGAAAGATTTTTCACGGTGGATATTCACCCTCCCCTCTATCGACGGCACCGATCCTACAAGTGGTATCAGAGCCGAGTCGCTCTTCACCGGACTAACCGCCGACGGAGCAAAGATGCCAGGAATTGAGGGGGAGCCAAGGGGTGAATCAGGTATATTTTATTTAAAATGTCCATTTGTAAATTCCATATTATTTGTTTCACGTGCAGGGATAGAGGGCACTATAAAAATCAGTGCCCTACGCGTAAGATTCGGTCTACATCACCGGCGAAGGAGGCACCAGCACCAGGAAACCGGAGGGACAAAAGTCACGTATAATGCTTCAAATGCAAGAAGTACGGACATTTTAAAAACAAGTGTCCGGCGAAGGTACACAAGATTTATGTTCCAAATATTTTACAAGTTCCTGCACTGCCATGTGATAATGGAGTTAATTTTTCTGATAAAATAGATTTACAGCATAGTAAAATTAACTTTTTGCATGTTAAATTACAAAACGTGAATATGACCAAAATATTAAAAATTAATTGTTTAATTCAGAATATCAATTCAGAAATTGATAAAATCAACTTTGATAATTTATCTGATAAAATTAACTCTGATAATTTTTTTGATAAAATTAACTCTGATAATTTTTCTGATAAAATTAATTCTGATAATTTATTTAATAAAATTAATTCTGATAATTTATCTGATAAAATTAATTCTGATAATTTATCTGATAAAATTAATTCTGATAATTTACCTGATAATTTTAATTCAGACAAAATTAATCTTAAGGATAATTCAGAATTCAAATTTGAAAATCCTAAGGATAAATCCGAATTCAAATTTGAATATCTTTAGGATAATTCAGAAATCAATTATGAAAATCTCAAGATTAATTCAGAAATTAATTCTGAAAATCTTAAAGATAATCTAGAGAGTAATGTTGAAAATATTGAAAATATATCTGAGGATAATTTTGAAGATAAAATTCTCCTAGATAATAATTTAATTATAGATAATATTAAAGATTATTACAAAACCTTAATTAGTGGCCCAAATTACTCCACCTACTGTAAGGATATTGAAAAACCTAATCTTGAGGAGGATATAGAACTATCTAAGATAAAGGTCATAGTTAATAAAAATTACAAAAATTCAAATAAATCAAAATTATTAGAAAAACTTGAAAAGAAAGATAAAAATGAAGAAGAAATTTTTGAAATAATGAAAATGATGAATTTAAACCGACAATTATTAATTAATCATTATAATCTTAATTAAATCTTAATTAAATCTTAATTAAATTCAAATTAAATTAAATTCAAATCAAATTAAATTCAAATCAAATTAAATTCAAATTAAATAAAATTAAAATCAAATTAAATTAAATTCAAATTAAATTAAATTCAAATTAAACTAAATTTAAATTCAATTCAATTAAATTAAATTCAAATTAAATTAAATTCAAATTAAATTAAATTCAAATTAAATTCAAATTTAATTAAATTCAAATTAAATTAAATTTAAATTAAACTAAATTCAAATTAAATTAAATTAAAATTAAATTAAATTCAAATTAAATTAAATTAAATTTAAATTAAATCTAAATTAAATAAAATTCAAATTAAATTAAATTAAATTTAAATTAAATTAAATTCAAATTAAATTAAATTAAAATTAAATTAAATTAAATTCAAATTAAATTAAATTTAAATTAAATTCAAATTAAATTAAATTAAATTCAAATTAAATTAAATTTAAATTAAATTCAATTCAATTAAAACTTTAATTAAGTCAATTAAATCAATTTAATTCAAATAAATCAATCTACTTCGAATAAATTCAACTTTAATTGATTCAAATCAATTCAATCTTAATTAATTAATTTTCAAATTAATTCAAACTTCAATTAACTCAACTTCAAATCTTAAATAACTTACACTCAAACTAAAATAAAATTTTACGCAAACTATAATAATTAAAATTAATAACATTAAATATGTCAAAGTGGGTTGGCATATTCGCGGGTTCACACGACATGTATCAAATCGGAAATTTGATACATTTTTAGAAACTTAAATAAAATGCTTTGGACTTGTTTGACTCATGCATAATTGTCATGTCATGCATCTGCTACTTCTTTTTATATGACATGTCATTCATATTTAAATTTTATGCGTATATTAGAACGGCTATAGGAAAAAGAATAATTGAAACTTGATCAACCTAGTATTGGGTGGCGGTGAGATGATAGTACGTTAGGGAAGCCAATTCTAATAAGGTCAAGTATACTTGGTCTCTTTAGACTGGTGAAACTAGCTGAAGCTACCGATCCAAGACCCAAACTAGTTAGACCAAAATTTTTCAAAAAGTAATTTTGAAAATGAAATTTCATTAAAAGGCTTTGTCAAGGAAAGGGTTGATGATCCAATAAGGCTATGACCAAAGAAGGCCTAGTGCCTCGCCAAGACCTGGAAGCCAATTTTTGAAATTCAAATTCAAGTTACTTCTTGTCAAATTCAAATCTAACACAAGCTTCAATTAAATCTTAGAGTTAATAATAAATTAAGAAAAATAATTCAAGCATCTCACAATACACCTATAAGGCAACCATGCTTGTTGTATTGATACATCTAAAATGGGTGAGATGTTAAGGACTAATGAATTGAAAAATATTTTTCAAAATTGTTTTTCAAAATTGTTAGAATATTTTTCTAAAAATATATTTTCAAAATAGTGTTTCAACATAATAATGTTTTTATAGAATTCATGCTTATCTGATTGAATATACTGTTATACGTTTTTCAAAAATTATATCTTTTCAAAATTATTTGACTCACGCAATTAGACACAAGCCTCTTAGGACAACACTAAAGTTTCTTAAGGCACTTAGATAGAGTCAAACGGTATCGGATACAGGGGGAGTGATTTTCATTTTTTTAATGGCTTTCGAAAACTACACTGTAAAAATTACTATTATTTGAAAATACTTTTCGAAAACTGAGCTTTAAATCGTTATCACTTGTGTTTTTCGAAAAAGGTTTATGTTGTAAAATTTATCTATCTTGTTTGATTTTGATAAACCCTAAAGACACAGAGGAAAGTCCACTTCATAATCTACAAGGACTCCTAGGATGTGTCAACTTTAGGGGGAGTATAAATCAAACTTCTGAAATAATTTTGTTTAATTAATTATTTTGAAATTATTAGATAGTTTCTTTAATTTGAATCAAACCTTAAGACTTAGAGGAAGAGTACTTGTGGTCAACAAGCTTCCCAGGACTGGGTCAAGTTTAGGGGGAGATCAAATTAAAAGAATTATTGAATATCTCAAATGTTTTCATGCACTGTATTTTCAAATCTTGCTAGAAACATAAGTAGTTTTTCAAAATAATATTAGTTTATTGTTTTCGTGTGACCTATGAAATTATCTTTGAAACAATATTTACTTGAGATTGAAGAAATTCCAGGACACTTAGGAAATGTCCTTGTAGTCAACAAGGTTTCCCAGGATTGTGTCAGACTGTAAAAGAAACATAGTCAAGTAAAAGATTATATTTCTCAGGATTTACTTATATTTCTTAAAGTCTCATCTCTTTTCAAAAATAATTAGTACTTGCAAAATAGGCATAATATTTATATTTTCCAAAATAACATTTTTTTTTCAAAAGTTATGTATTTTCCAAAAAGTACTTTATATTTTTCAAAAAAGTACAAATTCTTTCAAAAGTACTTACATGTCGTTAAAGATCATTTTCAAAGTACTTGTATTTTTCAAAGTGAATAACATCTTTTTCAAAATTATGCATTTTTTTCAAAAATGCAATATATCATTCAAAATACAATGCTTTCAAAATTTCTGCACCAAGTATTTTTCAAAAAGAATCAAAATTTCTCATTGTTGGTGCAAGTATTTTCTTGTGTTTTTGATGAATGACAAAGGGGGAGAGGTATGCTTAAGTTAGAAATTTTTTCTTACTTTTCCTAGACGATCAAAAATATGTTCAAAACCAAAGTCAATTTTTCCCCAAGGATAGTAAGTTAGCCCCTTAAACCAATCTAACTTAAGTTATTGTTAAACATCAAAAAGGGGGAGATTGTTGATGCAAGTTGCATCAATGATATTCCTCTTTAAGTGTTTTAATGTTTGACAATACACTTAAGTCAGTGATACATTGAACAGACAAAGGGGAGTAAGAGAGAAGTAACCAAAGCTGAAGAAAAGTCCTAGTTAATCTAGGCATCGAAACCCTAAGTCCCAGCGAAGGGCTGCTGGGCACCTAGCGAAGGGCTGCTAGGTATCGTAACCTTAAGACCTAGTGAAGGACTGCTAGGTATTGAAACCCTAAGACCTAACGAAGGGCTGTTAGGCACCTAGCGAAGGGCTACTAGGTATCGTAACCCCAAGACCTAACGAAGGGCTGTTAGGCACCTAGCGAAGGGCTGCTAGGTATCGTAACCCTAAGACCTAGCGAAGGGCTGCTAGGCACCTAGTGAAGGGCTACTAGGCATAGAAGACCTAAGGAAGGGCTGCTAGGCACCTAGCGAAGGGCTGCTAGGCATAGAAGACCTAGCGAAGGGCTGCTAGGCACCTGGCGAAGGACTGCTAGGGAAAGAAGACCTGGCGAAGGACTGCTAGGCACCTGATGAAGGATTGCTAGGGAATGAAGTCTTGGTCCGAGGGACTAAGCAACTTAGCTGAGCGATGAATAAGGACAGGAGTAGAGACGGGTCAAGGTTTGGGCGTCTCGAGGTCCGGAAGTATCGGAAGCTAAGCAAAAGTCCACCCGAAGGGCTAGGTGGCAATTGTCTCCTGAAAGGAGTAGGTGAAGGGCAAGTTCTTGGGGATGGGAACTTGTGCCGGTTCGACCTAGGGATTCGTGGAGATTCGAAGTCCAAACCAAGTCCTTAAGCTTAATATTTCATGTATATATGCTTTGTGTTTGTGTATCTTGCAGGTACCAAGAACCGGAGACAAAGCAGGTAAACAAGTGAGGTTGGAAGGCAACATCCAGGGCGCCCCCATGCAACCAGGGAGCCCCCAACAGTGGGGGCACCCCCAGACAAAGCTAAAAAGCTGGTTTTGGTGAAGCAGAGAGAACAGGTGTCAAGCAGGGCGCCCGGAGCGTCCGGGGCGCCCGGGTTCGAGCCTGTTTTTGCTGTTTCGTGTCAGAAACACAGATAAGCCTTTATGAGGGCACCCGAAAGCTCCAGGGTGCCCTGGTCAAAGCTGTTATCAGCTGCGGCGAGGTAGGCGCAGGGATAAAGTTTGACCGAGTCTTCCGGGGCGCCCCCAGCGTCCAGGGCGCCCCCAGCGTCCAGGGCGCCCCCAGGAGGCCTATATAAGGGGTCTCGACCCCTCTGCTTCATCATCAACTGCCAAGTACCATTCCAAGCATTCTGACTGACGAAAATGCGCTAGAGACGAGGCTCTATGACCGGGAGGCTCCAGGAGGAAGTGCGCGGCACTTCGAAGGTCCAGATCGGTCGAGTTTCAGATTTTTGTTCGGTTCGCTTTTATTTATTCCGCACTTAAATTTCATATTATTGTTTGTAATCTTGCACTGTAAGTCGGGTTTCTCCGCATCTGGAAAGTCTGGGAAGGAGACCAATAGTGGACGGGCGTTCCCGTGCATAGGCCTTGGATGTACTGACCCTGTGGGGTCGGGAACCAAGTAAAAAACCACTGTGTCACTATCTTACTTTATTTCTTTTATTTACTTTTCCGCTGTGCTACTAATATTTTAAGTCTAGAACGATCCGAGTTTTCCATGAGGTTTCCGCGAAAGATTTTTCACGATCGATATTCACCCCCCCCTCTATCGACGGCACTGGTCCTACAAAAAGAACTCGAGTCAAAATTAAAAAGTAGAGAACTTCAAAAACAAATCAAAAACAACGTCGGTGGATCAATGCGCCACTATACGATGCTGGTCGGAGATCTCTCATATCCCCAATTGGTCGACATCCTAGCCATCGTCGTTGTCGCAGTAGATGATGGTCCTATCGAAGTCGAACAACTTTCATATGAGGCCCAATGTGTACTTCATATTTTCCCATGTTATGCATGCATCCATCTAAAAGATAAAAGAAAGAGAAGAGGAAAGAGAAAGAAAATGCATTAAAAAGAGGGAGGAATGAGAAGAGGGGTGAGGAAATAGAAGATCGGTTGCATGCATAAGAGAGAGGCAAGGAAAAAGAGATTGTATGTATATAAATTAGTTTTGACAGAAGGGTAAAATGTTAAGAGTATTAAAAGAAGTATACTTTTTGGTAAACTCCAAAGTAACTTACGCATTTGGTTAATTCGAAAAGTTACGTACGTCCTTTGGTAAAATGCCCAAAAAAAACAAAGTGTAGATTAACAAATTTTTTTTAAAAATTATAGGTTGTAAATTGATATTTTGATATTTAAGAGAAGCCACTCACAAAATAAAATAATACTAGCAAATCATATCAATCAAACACTTTCATATCAATCGCTTCTTGCCACCACGTATCCCATGATAATGATCTCATTCCATTTCAACAACAATACATATGTGACCTTGCTTTAGGTTAACCAACACTGTGGAATCATTTAGAATCGATAGAGGGGGTGAATATGGATAAAATCTTTTCGGATTAAAAATAAGAGCAATTATGCAGCGGAAAATTCACAACAATGCTAACACGGTTTTCTTTTACTTGGTTCGGAGTCTAGATTGGCTCCTACTCCAAGGCCCACGGTCCTTGACCATTTACGTTGGGCAATTCTATATTTCACAAAAAATAGTTACAAGTTTGAAGTTCAAATACAGAATTTAAGTACAACAATTAATTAAAAAAATACTGACGACCGGAGAAGATTCGAAGAACCGAGCCGCGAATCGTCGTTGGTCCTTGAGACTTGAGCATGGAGCGTTTGGAGCAAAGTACTTGAACTTTTTCGTTGGAAGCAATTGTGTCTGGAAGCAAGGGGGTGAACCCGTTTATATAAGGTCTTCTTGGGCGCCTGTGTTGAAGGGGGCACCTGACACGTGGCCCTTTCTGCGCAAATCCTCATTCACAGACTTGGCCAGTGTTTATCCCTTCAACTGGGACACCTGAGTCGACTGGGGCACATGTATCAACACAGACGCCTCCTTTGCTGACGTGGAGGCTTTGCTTCGAGACTACTAGAAAACCTTCATCTGGGGTGCCTGTATCAACGCAGGCGCCTGTATGATCAGGCGCCTGACTCCATTCAGGATCCTGGGAAGCAGAACACTTCAACCTTTGTTCCTGCTGTTAGTATTATGAGAGAAGTGTCCTAAGGCAATCGCCTTATGATTGTAAGCATTTACTTTAATAAATGAATATTCACTATTTGAGTATACATATTCATGTATTTGATCGAGATCTTGAACTCATTTACTGAATGTCCGCAATACAATTCACAGCATGAGAGAATTTGTGATGAATTCACAACTAGTGATTATCTCTACACGTGCAATTGTGAAGTATTGAAAATGTCCCTAGTCGATGAATTGATAAATATGGACACTGTCAATTCTGTTGAGACTAGCATGGGGTTATTCTCTAATCAGCTGATTCTCACTGGCTGGTGACATTGGGATGCCCGGAGATAAACATGGATGCTAGTTAAGGGAACTAGTTCATTGAAGTAACTGACTGTAAAACTTCATATGGTAATCTACATATAGATATGTCAATGAAGTTCTTACTGCAGCTTCAATACGATGTTCCTTTGACTTGCGGTGTTCAAGTCATCTTGGTCATGAAGACTTATACTTTGACATCTTAAGCAAGCATCTCTAAGGAGGTGTGGACCCAGGATGGTTGGGTATAAGCCGAAGTGCCCGAAGATGTTTGAACAGCCTACAAAGGATTCACCACTCCTTGCGAGGGGATGTATACCCAAGGCCTATCGTCGGATTGTTACTCAAAGCCTCTGGCCAGAGCATGACATGTTCAGAGTATGAGTCTCTGAAATACATGAGAGTAATTAGAATCCGTTGGACGAGAAAGACATTACTTGGGTTAGGTGTGACGTAGTCAGCCTAGTGGGGACTGACACACATAGACCATGTCCTGAACCAAGTGGGTATAAGATGGTGAAGGGAATGAGGCACAACTCATTATAGCTGCTGAAGGGTTTCAGAATTATTTCTGAGGTCAACCGTTGATCTTTCGATTAATTGGGGATCATGATGTACTACTAGGTGCCACTCATGATCGTTCTATAATTGGTTAATTATAGACGACCAACATAAATCGAAAGCCTATTTAGTCACACGCACTACGAGTAATCCGAGAGATTTAAAACGAGTTGAAAATTGGATTTTCTGATCAAGAGAAATAAGTCGAATCTGAATTTATCAGAGGCGCACCGGAAGCTTAAAATGGCTAAGTCTTTTGAAGGCTTATTGGACGAATTAAATGAGTTTAATTCACAAGGAGACGGCTTGGTTTGGCCGGCCAAAGAGGGTCCCCACCCTCTTTGGTTTGGCCGGCCACAATGAGGAGGGAAACCAAATTATTTGGTTTAAATTATAAAATAAATCAAACGCGATTTGTTTTATAAAATTATGGATAAAGAAATTTATATAAAGAAATTTATATAAAGAGATTTATTTTCATAGAAAATAAAATAAACCTTGGATTGATTTATTTTATTTTAAAAATCAATTATGAATTGATTTTTCCATGATAAGAAAAATTTATATAATAAATTTCTTGTGAAAATTTATTCCATAATAAAAGGGGGAGATGTGTTTGTTTTTATTATAAATTTAGTTATAATAAAACTTGGCTTAACGGAATAATTCATAGGAAATTTTATAAGATAAATTTCTTATGAAAATTTATTCCGTTAAAAGGGAGACTTGGCGATGAAGAGGCTACTATATAAAGGAACCAAGGCAAGGCTTGAATTCCAATCAAGATATTAAGAAGCAAGTCCTCTCTCTCTCTCCTTCTCTCCCTCTACCTCCTCTAGGGCCGGCGCCCTCTCCCTCATCTAGGGCCGGCGCCCCTTCTAGTTGCCGTGAGCCACATCCACCAAGGAGGTGCCGAAGAAGAAGAAGAAGCGGGTCGCAACTCCTTCCTTTCCCCGAAATCTTGATTCCGTTACTTGGTGGTTAGTTTCCATCTCTCTCTCTTGATATTCTTGTCGTGCCTTTGGAGAATCTAGTAGTTTTTGTCGGCACGAAACTCGTGACTTTGCAAAGTCATCCCAAAGAGAACTCGGCATGGACTCGAATAGAGGCGGAGCTTCCAAGGGACGCTACGGTTGGATCTCGTCCCTTTCTACGAGTTACGCGAGGTATTAAGTAAATTAGTTTACTTTATGCAAAATTTTAAATGTATGATCATGTCTCCACAACATAAGGTTGTATGCTAGATACGTGGTTAAAATAATTTGAGAAATTATTTATGTTAAACCTTCCGTTGCACGTAATTAAATTTTAAAATTACGAACCCGTATCCATGTCAACATGCACCCTGTCCCAACAGTGGTATCAGAGCAGGTTAGTGTTCGACATATTCATATAATTGTTTTTCAAAAAACTTTGTCATAATCTCAATTTTTGGAAAATTTTCCAATTATGGAAACTTTCCAATTATGATAAATTTTAGATTTAGGAATTTCAAAGTTTGGAAATCCTCATGAAATTTCGTAAACTTTTGAAATATCCTAGTTTCTGAAATGTTATGATAATTGTGAAAACTTCTCATCTTTGGAAACTTTCCAATTTTGAAATTTTCCTATTTTGGAAATTTTCCAATTTTGAAAATATGTAAGTTTTCTTTGTAACAGAAACTTACAATTATTCTGAAAACATATTATGAAATCTCGCAATTTTGGGCACTTTCTTTCAAGAAATTCTAAACAAATTTATGGATCATTAATTGATAATTAAATTCGAATTGGTTTTAAATTATTAACAAAATTCTTTATTTTGGATTGAGCCTTGGGGAGCCGTCCAATTTAAAGTTAGTTGTTGTAATTTAATTTCCCATTTTGAATAAAATTGTCATGTTTAATTTGGTTATGCCTCGGGGAGCGGACCAAATTGGATTTACGACAAATTTCTTTTCTTTGGGTATCTGAGCCTCGGGGAGCCACCCTTAGAAAACAATTTGTTGTAATTAATTAATCCATAAATAAAATATGTGATCAAATCTTAGAAATTTAGGATAATTTCCTTATTTTATTTAAGAGGTGATGCTCTTACATATTGTTGTCTCCAAAATTAATTAGGAAAATGATTTCCTATAGAGTTTTCTTAAATAAGATTTTCATGAAAATAATATGTGGTTGAATTAAGAGAATCAGTCTCTTAATTTAATAAGATTTGATTTAGAGAAATCAAAGTCTTAAACATATTATTTCCGAAATTGATTATGACAATTTAGGAAATTATTTCCCAAAACAATTCCTTGAATAAAGTATGAAATCAGGATTAGGAAATCCGGTTCCTAATCCAATTTATGAGACTTGATAAATTAAGTCACATACATACTTTATTAAGGAAATCATTAGTTATGACATAATTATATATCATGAATGTGCTTTGAAAAGAAAGGATGAGACCCAAAACCCCTTACAAAATATTAAGGCTAACACCTTCCATTAATATGGTTAGAACCGTAGTTTTGTTTCTCGTTTGGGTTGATGGACACATCCATGCCCGGCTTGAACCTCAACATGTTCAAACCATGGAATTAGTTTATGAATAATATAGTTAGAGTCAGAGGTCAATCCTTAGTTTTGGTTGTTGGACACATCCAAGCCTAACTAAACGGTTGAATGAGCTCCAACCATATTAAAACTATTTCTTGATTAATGGGTCAGCCTTAAGCTTGGAGCATCGATTTGTTGTGCCACAGCCAAGGTCGATGTAAGGAGAGGTGCAGTTGGGTGCTATGTATATTGTTGCATACTTGTTAATGAGTTAACAACCCAATGATTTATGCAAACATTCAATTAGTTGATAGCATAAAGTGATAGTTACATATATATGATATGTAATCGGTATAATTACCTACCTTCATAGCTAAGAATAACTTGATGGCCACAGCCATGGTTGTCCTTATCTATGGTTGGATATCAACCTATTTGGAGGTGTTCCTACAATCTCTCGAATTGATAAAAAGGGTTATTCAATTCAAAAATTAAATAGGATTTAATTAATGTATATTGATGCATTCTTTATCATTCTTCTCACATAAGCTCAATTTGTATTTCTAGGATAATCACTCGATCATGACTTCTCTGAATTTGCGTTCCATTTTGGACACCAATAAACTGACTGGGCCAAACTTCATGGACTGGCTTCGAAACCTGAGGATAGTTCTCAAGGCAGAGAAGCTTGCTTATGTCCTTGAAGATCAACTTCCCAACCGTCCTCCAGAAGATGCAACTCCAGACCAGTTAGTGGCCTATCAGAAACATGTGACCGATTCTGAACTTGCGAGTTGCATCATGCTAGCCTCTATGGTACCTGAGCTGCAAAAGCAGCATGAGCATATGGATGCTTATACCATCATCTTCCATCTTCATGAGTTATTTGAAGAGCAGGCGAGATCCGAAAGGTTCGAAGTCTCCAGACTCCTCTTCACCTCTAGGATGCAGGAAGGCACTTCTGCCTCACAGTTTGTGTTAAAGATGTTGAGGTACATTGAGCGACTGAGCACACTCGGTTTTGCAAAGGATCATGAACTAAGTATTGACTTAATTCTGCATTGTTTGCCCAAAAGTTATTCACAATTTGTGATGAACTATTAGATGAACAAGCTGGAGACTACCATTCTTGATTTGCTCAACCTGCTGAAGACTATAGAGTCTTCTGTAAAGCAGGATTAGAAGATGGTACTGTTAGTTGGTTCCTCGAAGAAAGGTTCTAAGAGGAAGACCAAAGAACAGAATAAAGGAAAGAAGAAAAAAGCCAAAAAGATTGAAAAGACACCAAAAGGCACTTGCCATCATTGTGGCAAGGAGGGTCACTGGCGAAGAAACTGCAAGGTTTATCTTGAGTCTTTGAAGAAGAAGGCATCCGATGCCCCATCCTCTTCAGGTATCTTCGTTATTGAATGTCACTCTATTTCCTCAGATACCTGGGTACTTGATACTGGGTGTAGCTCACATATATGTAATGACATACAGGGGCTAAGGAATAGAAAAAGACTCGTCAAGGGAGAAACGAATTTACGAGTTGGAAATGGAGCAAAGATTGCTGCTGTTGCCATCGGAACATATTTGCTAAAGCTCCCTACTGGACGTGTCTTAGAATTGGATAATTGTTATTTTGTTCCTTCGTTAATAAAGAACATTGTATCTATTTCATGTTTGAATGAAAAGGGTTATCATTTAACTTTTAGTAATAATTGTTGTTACATAACTTTAAATGGTGTTCTTTATGGGACCGGAACTTTGTGCAATGGTATCTACACGTTAGATTTATCCGGTGACGTTTTCAATATCGAAGTCAGCAACAAACGTGCTCGAATAGATAATCGAATAGACTCCTACACATGGCATTATCATCTTGGCCATGTAAGTAAGAAACGCATGACCGAATTACACCGATGTGGAATTCTGGAATCATTTGAACCTGGTTCATTTGATACATGCGAATCATGCTTAAAAGGCAAGATGACCAAATTATCCTTGTCCGAAAAGGGTAATCCAGTGGGAGAATTGCTTGGTCTAATACATACTGATGTATGTGGACCAATGTCAACTCTTGCACAAGGAGGTTATAGCTACTTCATCACCTTTATCGATGATCACTCACGATCGGGTATGTGTTCTTGATGAAACACAAATCTGAAGCTTTTGAGAAATTCAAAGAGTTCAGAAATGAAGTAGAGAAACAGCTTGGAAAAAGTATTAAGATACTTCGATCCGATCGGGGTGGTGAATACTTGAGTCAGGAGTTTCAAGATTATCTTAGGGACAATGGGATATTGTCTCAATGGACTCCGCCGTATACACCACAGCATAATGGTGTATCTGAGAGGCATAACCGAACCTTGATGGACATGGTTAGATCCATGATGAATCATGCAACTCTTCCAAAATCCTTTTGGGGCTATGCACTTAATGTTAGTGATATGAGAGAAGTGTCCTAAGGTAATCGCCTTATGATTGTAAATATTTATTTTAATAAATGATAATTCATTATTTGAGTATACATGCTTGTGTATTTGATTGGGATCTTAAACTCATCTACTGAATGTCCGCAATACAACTCACAGCATAAGAGAATTTGTGATGGGATCACAACTAGTGATTATCTCTAAATGTGCAAATGTGAAGTATTGAAAATATCCCTAGTCGATGAATTGATAAATACGGATACTATCAATTCTGTTGAGACTAGCATGGGTTATTCTCTAATCAGCTGATTCTCACTGGCTGGTGACATTGGGATGTCCGGAGATAAACATGGATGCTAATTAAGGGAACTAGTTCATTGGAGTGACTAGTTGTAAAACTTCATATGGAATCTATATATAGAAATGTCAATGAAGTTCTTACTACGGCTTAAGTGCGATGTTCCTTTGACTTGCGGTGTTCAAGTCATCTTGGTCATGGAGACTTATACTTTAACATCTTAAGCAAGCATCTCCAAGGAGGTGTGGACCCAGGATGATTGGGTATAAGCCAAGTGCCCGAAGATGTTTGAACAGCCTACAAAGGATTCACCACTCCTTGTGAGGAGATGTATACCCAGGCCTATCGTCGGATTGTTACTCAAAGCCTCTGGCCAGAGCATATCATGTTTAGAGTGCGAGTCTCTAAAATACATGAGAGTAATTAGAAATTCAAAGGACGAGAAAGATACTACTTGGGCTAGGTGTGACGTAATCAGTTTAGTGGGGACAGACACAAATAGACCATGTCCTGAACCAAGTGGGTATAAGATGGTGAAGGGAATGAGGCACGATTCATTAGAGCTGCTGAAGGGTTTCAGAATTCTTTCTGAGGTCAACCGTTGATCTTTCGATTAATTGGGGGTCATGATGTACTACTAGGTGCCACTCATGATCGTTCTATAATTTGTTGATTATAGACGGCCAACATAAATCGAAAGCCTATTTAGTCACACGCACTACGAGTAATCCGAAGGATTTAAAACGAGTTGAAAATTAAATTTTCCGATCAAGAGAAATAAGACGAATCTGAATTTATCAGAGGCGCAATGGAAGCTAAAAATGACTAAGTTTTTTGAAGGCTTATTGGGCGAATTAAATGAGTTTAATTCGCGATGGGATCGGCTTGGTTTGGCCGGCCAAAGAGGGTGTCCACCCTCTTGGTTTAGCCGGCCATTAAAAGGGGAATAAACCAATTTAATTGGCTTAATTAATAAAATAAATCTAGCACGATTTGTTTTATAAATTATGGATAAATAAATTGATATATAAAGAAATTTATATAAAGAGATTTATAAAGAAATTTGTAAAAATTTATTCTTTTTATGGAAATTAAAATGAACCATGAAATGGTTTAATTTTAATTTATAAAATCAATTATGAATTGATTTTTCCATGATAAGAAAATTTTATACAAATTTTATTCCATAATTAAAAGGAGAGAAGGATTGGTTTTATGGATAAATAAATTTGTATAAAGAAATTTATATAAATAAATTTATAGAAATTTATTCTTTTTATGGAAATTAAAATGATCCATGGAATGGTTTATTTTAATTTTATAAAATCAATTATGAATTGATTTTTCCATAATAAGAAAGTTTATAAATTTCTTATAAAATTTATTCCATAATAAAAGGAGAAGAAGTATTTGTTTTATTATAAAGTTAGTTATAATAAAACTTGGCTTAAATGGAATAATTAATAAGAGAATTTATAGGATAAATTTCTTATGAAAAATTCCGTTAAAGAGGAGACTTGGCAAGGGAGAAGCAACTATATAAAGGAATCAAAGGCAAGCCCTTAATCCCATCAATTAATCAAGAGATAGTTGCTCCCTCTCTCTCTCTCTCTACACGCCTCTCTCTCTAGGGCCGGCTCTTTCTCTCTCCTCCCCTAGGGCCGGCGCAACTCCCAAGGTGGGCGTGAGCTACTTCCACCAAGAAGACCCCGAAGAAGAAGAAGCGGATCGCGTCTCCTTCCTTCCCTTCCCGGAATTTGGATTCCGTTAACTTGGTGGTTAGTTTCCTATTTTATCTCTTGTTCTTCTAGTTGTGCCTTTGGAGAATCTAGTAGTTCTCGTCAGCACAAAACTCATGACTTTGCGAAGTCATCCCTAAGAGAACTCGGCGTGGACGCGAATAGAGGCGGAGCTTCCAAGGGACGCTACGGTTGGATCTCGTCCCTTACTTCGAGTTACGCGAGGTACTTAGTAAATTAGTTTACTTTTTCCGTAAAGTTTTAATTTATGATCATGTCCACACATCATAAGGTTGCATGCTAGATACGTGGTTAAAATAATTTAAGAAATTATTTTATGCTAATTCTTCCGCTGTACGTAAATATTTTAAAATTTACGAACCCGTATCCTTGTCAACATGCACCCGGTCCCAACACTTAAGACAGCTGTTTACTTGCTAAACAGAGTCCCGACCAAGGTAGTCTCTACTACTCCATATGAGAGGTGGAATAGTAAGAAACCCCACTTAACTCACCTTAAGATATGGGGTTGTCCTGCTTATGTGAAGCGGACTGTATCAGACAAATTGGATGCTAAGTCTGATAAATGTCTATTTATTGGATACCCTAAGGAAACGAAGGGTTACCAATTCTATCATCCCTTGGAACAAAAGGTGTTTGATTCAAGGCATGCTGTATTTCTGAAAAAAAAATTTCTTTTACAAGAAAACAGTGGGAGTGGCATTGAACTTGATGAAGTTTAAGAAACTCCAATAGACATTACAGAGACACCTAGTCTAGACCCACAACCAATAACTCATAATGATGAGCTATCAGTTGAACCTAAAACAACACCACCTCTTCGTAGGTCTGATAGGACACGCAATATTCCAGAGAGATACGGATTTCTCATAAGTGAATCGAACGACGTGTTACTCATAAGCGATGACGAACCTATCAGTTATGAAGATGTTCTGAAAAGTTCAGAAAGGCACAAATGGCTTGAAGCCATGAAGTCGGAAATGGATTCCATGTACGAAAATCAAGTATGGGACTTGGTTAACCCACCTGAAGGGATTAAGCCCATAGGGTGCAAGTGGGTTTTCAAGAAGAAAACCAACATGGAAGGTAATGTTGTTACCTTTAAGGCTAGATTAGTGGCAAAAGGATATCGTCAGAAACAAGGAATTGATTATGACGAAACCTATTCGCCAGTAGCTATGCTTAAATCCATTCGGATGCTCCTGGCCATAGCAGCTCATTATGATTATGAGATATGGCAAATGAATGTGAAAATAGCTTTCCTTAATGGAAACCTGCTTGAGGATGTATACATGATACAACCTGAAGGTTTCACATCGGTTGATAAAACCAAAATATGCAAGCTTCGGCGATCCATATATGGACTGAAGCAAGCATCCAGGAGCTACAACATCCGTTTTGATGAGACAATCAAAGAGTTTGATTTCTCACAAAATCCAGACGAACCTTGTGTGTACAAGAAGATTAGTGGGAGTGCAGTCGTATTCCTAGTATTATATGTCTATGACATATTACTTATAGGAAACGATATATCAGTCTTGCAGTCAGTTAAAATTTGGTTGTCCAAAACTTTCTCCATGAAAAACCTGGGAGAAGCAACCTATATCTTGGGATTAGAATCTATAGAGATAGATCAAAACGGTTGCTTGGTCTTTCGCAGTCTACATATATAGACCGAGTGCTAAAAAGGTTTAGCATGTCGGAATCCAAGAAAGGTTACCTTCCCATCAAGCATGGGATCAACCTTTCAAAGTCTATGTGTCCGCGCACAAAAGACGAGAGGATTTGCATGAATAAGATTCCTTATGCATCCGCGATAGGATCTATCATGTATGCTATGTTATGTACTAGGCCTGACGTATCGTATGCTTTGAGCGTCACGAGCAGATACCAGTCTGATCCAGGAATGGATCATTGGGCGGCAGTCAAGACAATCCTTATGTACTTAAGAAGAACTAAGGATGTGTTCCTAATATATGGAGAAGGAGATATGGTAATACGTGGGTATACAGATGCCAGTTTCCAGACAGATAAGGATGACTGATAGGCCCAAATGGACTGTCACGAATGTGGGTCTACCAAATTTAAATATAAATGAATGCTGGAAACCCTTTTTTTTGCAATCAAAATATGAAAACGTAGTAAAGGGGCCAGAGGTCGTATTTTTCCAAGGGACTAGTTGACGTTGTGTGATTCGTGCTTGTATTTATGTGTCGTTTGTGAATTTGGGTTTCGAATGTGATTTGGGCTTGGATTACAATTATGAATGAAAATGAATTGAAAGGAAAGAAGACTTAACTCATGACTAACCAAATGATGGCATTTAATGATTCAACCAACTTACCACTTAATCAACTAAAACTCTTGCCCAATTTCTGGAAAAGGAATCTGATTTCAAGTGTTAAACGAATGCTAATCAATGAACAAAAAGCAGTTGACTTTTGATTGAAACTATGCAAGATAGACCAATGCTAGCAATCTAGGTGCCACAAGAACTGATACTAAATTCCGACTTGGCACTGATCAATCAGCTTGGGAAATACATCCCTTAGAGAAGTGCTATGCAAGGTTGAATGAAGGAAATGAGAACTGACACAGAATTTCAAAACAGGGAATGCTGGAATTCAGAGATGAAAGGAGAAATGCTGATACAAATTGGATGCAAGTCAATTTAAGCTACTGATTTCAAATGCTCGAGATTAGCTTCCGAATTGATAAACTTAGAATTGCTGAGATGAAGTTGCCCAATTCAGAAACAACTACATGTAGAAATGGATTTAGAAATGTAGAATATGGAAAGTTGCAGCAACAAGATGAATGCAGTAATACCAACTGACGCAACACATTAACAAGCAAACCAAATGCTAAAACTATGCAAGACAGACCAAATTGCTAAAATCGCAACTAACACTCAGGAGAAATATCCGAAACTGATTCTCACCAATTCACAATTCAGAGACGGAATTGTACTCCTGTAGAAATGGAGTTTGATGCATGATATGAATTGAATTCAATTGAAGCTGCAAATCTGAGAATTCAAGTTGGCACGCATGAGCAGAATTCAGAAACGCTGAAGAAATCTGGCAGAAAACAGAATCTGAATGCAGACATTCAGAATCAAGCAATTTCAGATCAGTTCTGAACAAATTAAATGCAGAAACAACAATCAAACTCAGACCTAAGGTTGTTGATCCATACGTGCCAAAATAAGAAGCTGCAGAATTGGATTTTGATACGCACAAGCTGATTTTAATTTCAGAAATAAAACCGACTGAGAAATGAACTCGAATCTAATACATTAACAAACTAATTGTGATCTCTGATTGCAAGAATTAAGCGAGACATAAGTCGAATTGAAACACAAGCTGAAAAATTCAGAAACCAACTTGAAATCTGCAGCCAAAGGCTGATACGCAAAATGAGCTATAACATGAACTGATACGCAAGGAATTTGACAGGAAATAAACTGAAATCTCAAACTAATGTTCACTAAACAAGTTCACTAACTAACTACTTGCCAAATTAAACCTAATTAAGCAGCAACGAATTCAGAAATGGAAACTAAGTAGCTGATACGAAAAATGTAGTAATGAAGTGGCACGCAAGCTTTTAAGCTGAAATTAACTGAAATTAAACACAACTATCCACTAGAAAAGCTTCCTAAACTACTCAACTTGAAAGACATAAACCTAATTAAACAGAAACAAGTAGGAAACGAAATTAACCAATCTGAAACCAAGACAGAAATTAAACCAAGTGCAGAAACGAAATTTTACAGCTATAAACAATATGAAACTAGCTAGCTAAACTACTCCTCAATCTTCCCTAAGCTCAAAATCTTCTTGGTTGTCAATCAAGAGCTGGCTTCGAACCCCTAGGCTCAGCAAATCAGTGGAAAATCATTTCTGAATTCAAATCTGCACAAATCTGCACTTGGTTGGGGTTTACAATTCGAATCTCTCTATCTCAATTGGTGGAGCTGCGATGATGAATTGGGAAGCTTCTGAGCTCACCTGAGAACCCCTACAAATGGCTCAAAAGCTTGGAAATGGATCGTGGTTCAGAAGAAAGTGGTCGGACTGAGGAATTGCCAAAACCCTCAAACAATCCCTGTTCCAGCTCAAATGGAGCTGAATTCTTCAAGAAACTATCGCCAAAGACTCAGAATTTGATCCAAGGTAGAGATTGAGTGGTCGCGCCTCGAATTGGAGAAGAAATTGAAGCAAAATGAAGAAAACGAAGAAGATGCTACTGTTTCGGCGAAGACGCGACGAGGAGAAGCTGCTGGGAAAATCTGGTTAAATAGCTAACAATGGACGGCCCAGATTGATCGGATGAAATCCAACAGCTGATCTTGCTCTGATTTGAGCCAAACTTTCCGGATGTTGATCAATGGTCAGGATCTGCCTCGTGGTAGCTCCGATCCTCTAGATGTGCAACGGATGGTCCAGATCAACTTAATCTTTGAATGGACGATCTAGAGCCCTCCAAGCTTGATCCAACGGTTGATTGAGCTCTGATTGGGATGAAACCTTCAGATCTTGATCAGAGTGCTTGATCAACCCTAACCCTAGCTCGGATTGCTTCAGATGATCCCGGATGGCTCAGATCTAGCCGCTCTTGAATCGGACGGCCCGGATTAATCGTAAGCTTGATAATTCGATCCGGTTCACATCCGACTCAAGTTTGACCCAGTATGGCCTAGGTCCATGAACCTTTTATGCCTACAAAAATATATCAAAAAATTAGTGGCCAAATAATACAAAAAATGTGCAAATTTGCAATTAAGTCCAAATTAAGAGGAAATCCTAAAACCTAGGGCAATTTCACAATTAAACAATAAAAACATAGGTCAAACATGGATTTTAGCAATTAAAAATAATCAATAAAATGGTACTTATCAACTCCCCCACACTTAACCTTGAGCATCTCGCGAAAACAGTAAATAAGTATCCCCTAGATTTTCTTAAACATAATTAGAAGCAAATGAAAAGAAATTACCTAAGGTTGTCAATTCTCATAAATCTAAGCCCTATGGATTAGTATCTTGTCCTTAAATCAACAACTTAGCATTTTCATCCATCATGAGTCATTGAGATGAATCTAACTTATAGCCTTTCAAGGAAAATTTTGGTGGCTCTCTCCTTAAGTTCTAACTTGATGATGGAAGTGGAGCTTGATAAGTACCATTTTTGTTGATTATTTTGATTGTTAAAATCCATGTTTGACCTATGTTTTTATTGCTTAATTATGATTTTACCCTAGGTTTTAGGATTTCCTCTTATTTTGGACTTAATTGCAAATTTACACATTTTTGGATTATTTGGCCACTAATTTTCTGATATATTTTTGTATGCATGAAAGGATCCTAAACCTAGGGCATACTGGGTCAAACTTGAGTCGGATGTGAACCGGATCGAATTATCAAGCTTACAATTAATCCGGGCCGTCCGATTCAAGAGCGGCTAGATCTGAGCCATTCGGGACGATCTGAAGCAATCCGAGCTAGGGTTAGGGTTGATCAAGCTCTATGATCAAGATCTGAAGGTTTCATTCCAATCAGAGCTTAATCAACCGTTGGATCAAGCAAGGAGGGCTCTAGAGCGTCCATTCACAGATTAAGTTGATCTGGACCATCCGTTACACATCTGGAGGATCCGACCTACCACGAGGCAGATCCTGACCCCAGATCATCATCATAAAAATTTGGATCAAATCAGAGCAAGATCAGCCGTTGGATTTCATCCGATCAATCTGAGCCGTCCATTATTTCCTATTTATTCAGAAACGCTGCCCAGCTTCCCCTTGGTCGCGTCTTCTTCGTCGCAAACTTTTCCTTCAGCTGTTCTTAGTTTTCTTCAGTAGATTTCTCCAATCCAAAGGGGCGCGACCCCTCATTTCTTGTTTAGATCGAATCTTAGGTCATTGGGAAGGCTCCTCGGTGAATTTCCAGCTCTCAATTGCCCAAGAACAGAGCTTTTGTGAGGTCTCCGGAGCTCTGCCGTTTGGTTTCGTCAACATTGGTTGCGCATCATTTCATCATCCTGAGCAGTTCATAGGGGTTCCCTGGAGTGCTCGGATCAATTCCAATCCATCATCGCAGCTGAGTTGAAGGAATTGGATGGGTTTCGGATTTGAGCATATGTGAGCTGATTTTGAATCGCAGATGCCGTTTTCCATCGACTTGCTAAGCTTGCGGGTTCGAGGCTCACACTTGCGTGACGAACAAGGAGGATTCGAGCTAGGGAAGCATTGAGGAGTAGATTTCTTTAGCTAATTTTCATTGTTTGTAGCTGTAAATTTCGTTTCTGCACTTGGTTTAATTTCTGTTTTTGTATACAAATTAGTTAACCTCGTTTTCTGAGTTGTTCCAGCTTTAATTAGTGTTTCAATGCTTCATGTAGATAGTTAAATTGCTTGTTAGTGAATTCTTAGACTTAATTTCAGTTTGCTTCTTGTTTAATTGTTGCGTGCCATTTCCTTAGCTTGCGTATCAGTCCCATTTCAGCCCTGCTTTACACATTTCTGTTCAGTTCGAATCTTCAGCTTATTTCAATTCAATTCTTGTCTTGTTTAATTCCCTGAAGTTAAAGATAGCATTTAGTTTGTTAATGCATTAAATCTGCTCTTGTTTTCCATTCAATTCTATTTCTGAAACTTTTGATCAGCTTGAGTTAATTCTGCATATCAAACCTCATTTCTGAATTTCTAAACTTTTCATGTATAACTTTTGATTATTAGCTTTGCGTTCCCAAGTGGATTGATCCGTTTTCGTGTTGGAATCGTCTGTTTATAGTTTGTGCACATAAGTATCAGCTCAGCACACAAAATCTTCTGCGTATCATTTGCTTACTTGCAAACCAATTCATCAATTCAGCAACTTATATTAGTTTCTGAAAATTACAGTTTCTGCAATTTATAGTTATCAGAATTGGATTGGTGAGCTTGGAACTAGGGGATTGAATTCAAACATTCAATTTGAGTACTTATTATCAGTTTTATCTGTTGTTCTGCATTCAGAATCAACTTGTTTTGCATTGATTTCAATATCTGCGGTTCAGTTTCCATTCATGCAATTAAAGTCATTTCTGAACTTTTTTTTTTAGTTTGTGGTTGCTCGAATTTGTATCAGAGAAGCTCAGTATTGGAATTAATCTGAAATTGAAGTCAGCTGTTTTGCATCAAGTTTTCATCAAATTTGGATTTCATGTCTGCTATTAAGTTTAAAGCCCTGCATGAGTTTCATTCGAATTTTCAGCCCTGCAGTATCCTGTTTTTGTGCAATTTCTGATTTCAATTCTCTTTCAGCTATCTCGGAAATTCTTGGAACAATTTCTGAAGTTCACAATTGATCTTTGCTTTGCATCCAAGTAGGTTTCTAAAATTTTGTATGTGATCCCTGCATTTCTGGAATTCTGCATTCAGATTTTAATTTTGCACAACTGTTCCTGCATTAAGTTTTCTTGACTGATCAGATTTGGATCTTACTTCACTGGTACTATCATTTCCAAGCTAGATTGGTTAGTTTCAGCATGAATTGTCATGGTTTCAATAAGCATTCAATACTAGTTTCGGCACATAAGCTTCCTTCACTTGCTTATCAAGTTTGACTTAATCCCTCACCTTGTATCAAGTTGAATTTCGACCTGGGATTACAACTCCTGGAGTTCAACACCAATTGCAATGTACTCTAGCATTAGAGTTTAAGTTCCTTCCTCTTGGTAGCAAGTTTACTTCATTTCTTTTGCATGTGGCACGCAAGTGAAATCATGGCTCGATTTCTGTATCAATTTGGTTTTAGATTGCTTGCATTTGGACTGTCTCGAGTTTGATTTTTGTTGTTTCATTGATTGGCACTTGCTCCGCATATTGAATCAAATTCGTTTTCCAAAAATTGCTTAAGTGCTTTAGATGAGTAAGTGATCCGTTTGGTTGAATGATAATATTCTATCACTTGTTAAGTTCCATGGTTGAGTTTCCTTCTTTCTATTGTGTTTTCATTTCCCAATTGCAACCCAAAACCCAAAATTGATTCGAAACCCCCAAAAATTAACAAACGACACCTAAATACGAGCGCGAATCAAACGAACATCAACTAGCCCCGAGAAAAATAAGACCTGTGGCCCCTATATTACATTTTCATACTTTTGATTGTAAAAGGGTTTCCAGCTATTCATTCACATTTAAATCTGATGAGCCCACACTTTCGTGACAACTTTAATTAGTATATTTGGGTGTATCAGAGCTCACTCAAACACACAGGCTTCTTGCACTACAATAGGCTTGCTTATTTTCTACTCTCCACCATTAATCATGATTGGGATCAATATCTATAAAAACAAGTGAAAACATGGAAAATGATAAGAAATAGAATAAAAGCAAAGAAAATAGTAAAATTGATAAAGTGGAAGACTTGAGTGCTCAAGTATGTTTCTGATGAACTTTGCCCTCTTTACAGTCCTCTAATGATCTCAAAAGTGTTGTGAAGTCGAACTATGGCATTGTCCTTCAAGAATTTGATAAAAAACCCTTCCTTGGTCTAATGTGCCAAATTGCCTTTTGTGTGCCAACTTGCTTCCTTTTTTTTCTCATATTTTTTTTTCTTTCCATTTTTCTGAAGTCTTCAAATGGAACATTTTGATCTAATTTACATTCCAAACCAATTCCTCCACTCAGCAGTTTGTATCAAACAGAAATGGATTATCCTTTCCATTCATTCCTCCTTCACAGCAATTGCATTAATGATAGTGGAGAATTTGGTGCTCCACTTCGAAACTTCTAGCAGTCATTTGTTTTTCTTAGATCCGAAATTGAATGTGCACCTTCAACTTCAGATACATTTTACACTTCAAATGGAATGCAGTTCAGCTTTTGGGCAGTTCACAAGCTTCACTCAGACTCATTTCCAGAATTCAATTCAGATTGTTTTCTAAATGTACAGCTGCAGTTCATATTGTTTCTGCTGCAACCATTCCATTCCAGCATAGACTTTGCTTGTATCATTCAGTATCTCCCAGATGCACCACTCGGCAGCAACAAATACAACTCAGATTTCTTCCATTGTTAGCAAACCTTGCATTAAATTTCAATTCCTGCACAGCTGAATTCCAGAATTTCTTACAATGTTTCTGATTTTTTCCACAGCTACGTTTAGACTCCATTCAGATTATTTTCAGCTGTCATTAGGATCCTAGCAGGTTGTTACTGACCTTCCTAGCCAAGAGCAGTTGCAGAAATGAGTTCAGATACATTAGTTCCTGCATTTTCTTCTACAGCTTCAGAAATTTTGTCCAACTTCACTGCATTTCCTTCTTCCTCTATTTGGCACAAGTTTTTCTTTTGTTCTGATCAGCATTGGATGCAATCATCACTCTTTGATACATTCATATCTTTGTTCCCTTAATTCTAAGCCTAGCAATCCTAATTCAGCTTCAACTTTGCACAGATTTTCCATTGGTTTCAGATTTTCCTACATTTTTTTTCTTTTCAATTCAGAATTCATTTTAGCTTCCCAAGAAGTTGAATGCAGCTGAAAACCATACTGCCAGTTTGTTGAAACCAAGCCAAGCATTTCCTGATTTAAGAAAACCAAATTCAGTTTAGATTGATACAATTCTGTGCCAAGATTGCATTCCATCTGATTTATCCTCTTCTCTCTTGTTTTCTCAGCTTGCATCCTCAATTTAAATGCTCTCCATGACCTCTGATAGCTGTCGGGTGATTTTGATTAATTCTGCTCAGCAATCCTTTGCATAAAACTCAGTATTAGCTCACACTAGTCCAGCTACACTCCAATAACTAAATCTGCACAGATTTTCTCTCTTCTATCCTGGCACCAATTCAGCAGCTCCAAGTTGAGTTGTAAAGCATGCAATTCATCTTCTAGCAGGGTGAACTTTGGCACAACTTTCTTTTTTCAAAGTAGAAATATCTCAGCTTCAATTCAGCTTCTTTTCAGATTTCATTAGCCTCCAAATTCCAGCACTCGGCATAGCAGTATCAAGCTCTCCGTTGCTGCAGTTCAGAATTGCTCAGCTCTGTTCAGTCTTCCAGAATTGCTCAGAATTTCTGCATTTGTCCCACTACAATTCAACTCAGATTTTTAGCTTTTTTACAGCTTCTATGCAGCTGTAATTCTCTGCAATCTTTTGATACTTTCAGCTTGTGCCAGCTTCTGTCAACTTACAGCTTACTCCCTTTTTAGTTTCCTCATTTCAGAAGCTATCAGATGTGATACTCGGCAGCTACAATTACAACGCAGTTCAGATTTGTGCAGTTTCAGCATTTTCTAGAATTCAATTCAGATTGTCTTCAAACTTCATTAAACTTCGGTTTAACTTATTTCCAGATTTCCTCACAGCTGCCAGTCAAAACCTTAAAACCTTAGCACAGAATTTGGCTTCAATTTAATGGTTGCGTGCCACTTAATCCTTGGCACACAATTTCTTCTTCATCAACCAATTTGAGCTTGGTCATGTAAGCTTGGATAATCTAGATGCCTCCATTTGCTTCCATCCTCTTGCTCATTTCCGAA
Source organism: Boesenbergia rotunda (assembly GCA_024364735.1). Taxonomy (NCBI): domain Eukaryota; kingdom Viridiplantae; phylum Streptophyta; class Magnoliopsida; order Zingiberales; family Zingiberaceae; genus Boesenbergia; species Boesenbergia rotunda. Next base: position 142,313 of record JAGFNQ010006400.1, read on the forward strand.
ATTCAAATTCAACTCACTTGGCACCTTTTGGCTTCAACTTGGCAAATGAAAACGCAGAAAAAAATTTTCGTGACATGAATTGCCTCTTTTAATACAAATTGATTCCAAATCACTAATCACTCCCCCACACTTAAATCTTTGTCCGTCTCGGGCAAAGTAGCATCAAGAAAATATCCCAAGCAAACAAATCCATAGAAAAATTAGGGTTAAGATTAGCAATAAGGAAAGGTAAATAGAATAGACATGATTTGCCAAAATTGATTTGGAAAGGTAAACAAAGTGATTAGTCTCTATAGACATGATCCAATCATCGAAATATGGTTTTGAAAGAACCTAAGCAAGTTCTAGAGTACAATAACATATGTGTATCACAAATATAAGGCTAAATCTCACTAGGTAAAAATAATCCATCTCAAATCCTCAATTAAGAATCTAAAGCAAAATTGTACTCAAGCATCCAAGATTTCATTCATGAACTCAAACCCTAAGTTTTGACAACCAAATTTAATTTATTTTCAAGAGATTCTAAAATGACATGAAGATAACTAGAGGGATACATTTATTCCTAATCATGCAAGAAAAAGTGCTAAAAGAAATAACATGCATTTATCGACAAGGACTCAGTTTAAAAGAAAATTCTACTTCTAAAAAGCATAAAAATTGAAACATGCAATAAAAGAAATTACAAGAAAGAACAATCTCTCCTTTTTATTCTGGTGGATGGAGTCTATCCAGAAGTAGCCTCCATCGTGGTAGTGGAGGAACGTGTGTGGCTGAGAGAATTAGGACTCCCCCACACTTGAACTTTACAAAACTTTGCTCCGGTGGCCGAAGGCGATTTAGGTTCAAAATTCATTGAAGGAATGAAGTGCTTCGAATTAGAGTAAAATCATCTACTCCTTCTTTCTGCCTTTTAGAAGTCCTTCCAGGAGGTTGAAGTCTGTTCAGTTGGAGCACCCACTCCTGAAGTCTTCTGGACCCTGCAAAACAATGTAATACCTCTCTCAAGCGTGCAGGGTCAGAAAGAAATAAAATAATATCAGTCTCTGCATAAAATGAATCCAAAACTGCATCATATTCAATTAAATCAATTTGTGGTGCCTCAATGAATTTTTCAAAATTATTTTCAACAATATTTGCATTCAGAAATTTATCACAAATAATGAAATCAATTTTAGGTGCCTCAATGAATTTTTCACAATTATTTTCAGCATATGATATATCAAAAGACTCATCACAACAATTAACAACACTAGGCACTTCTAAAAAATTTTCACACTCAGCATTGGCATCTGATGTAGTACAACATGCTTCATTTTCAGCAAATTCAACACTAGGTACCTCTAGGGATTTTTCACAATTATTTTCAACAAGAGATGCATCCCTAGGTGTATTAAAAACAATAAAATCAGTTTGAGGTACCTCTATGCAATTTTCAGACAAAATAGGAGGAGTATTTACCTGATCATGCTGAAAACTACCTGGAGGTTCTACAGAAGTAGATGTATCCGTGCTCTCCTCCTGGTCGAATATATACTCCACTTCAGGTTCGGGTTCTGGTGGACACTCAACTGGAACGGGTGATCCTTGGGTTCTTGCTTCCACCATGCATGCCCCTACACTTTCTGGTAATTGTGGTGGTCCCTGGGGCTTAGTGCAATCCCCTACACCTATGGAATCATCTCCTATGCATGTTCCCTCAACCATTCCTGTATCAACCAAATTAGAAAAATTAGGATCATCAATAGCAATATCCTTACAAAATAAAAGTTTAGAAGGGTCCTGTAAAGTCTCAGAGTCGAAGTCAAGGTTGTTACAAGCCCTACTATCCATCTCCTCCCAGGCCTCTAAATCAGTAGGAATGGGTGATTCTTGGGGCTCAGTGCAATCCCCTACACTCTCAATCCTATCCTCTGAATTTTCTGATGCATCAATCAATATAGGTGGTTCCTGGGGCTCTGTGCAATCCCCTACACCTATAGATTCATCTGATTGTCCTAATCTTTGGGCTTGTATCTGATTCAATTGATCAACCAATTTTCCAAAGTGTTCTTCGATGACTTGCCGTTGTTTTTGTAAAATTTGCTGTTGTTGTACGACTTGTTGACACATCACCATCATCCTTTGTTGTTGAGCCTCAAGCTCTTGTTGGTCTTGAAAAGTAACATAAGGCTGCTGAAGACCAAGAGGAGGCTGTGCATTCTGAAATGGAAATTGTTGGGGCTGATCAAATGGATGAATGGACTGATTTAACTGCTGAAAACTTGGCTCACAACTTGGTGGAGATGGCTGAAAATTTTGATTCTGGAAACTCTGATCATAGGGCTGAAATTGTTGGTTGGAAGTTTGGATCGGTTGCTGAAAATTCTGATCCTGGAATTGAAAACTCTGGAATGGTTGGGACTGAAAATTTTAGTTTTGAAATTGAAAATTTTGATCATATGGCTGTGAATGTTGAAACGGTTGTTGAGAATTCTGTATGGGTTGAAATTCTTGCTGTCATGGCTGAGGTTGAGGCTGAAATTGATTATTTTGGGGCTGAAAACTTTCAAAAGGCTGCTGGAAATTTTGTGGTTGCTGAAATTGTTGTAATGGTGGCTGAAAAAACTGATTGGGTTGCTGAAAATTCGAATGTGATTGCTGAAATGGTTGCTCAAAACCCTGGAATTGTGGCTGCCCACTCTGAATTTGTGGCTGGAAATTTGGTTGATTTTGCTGGAAATTTTGGAAAGGCTAAAAAAACTGATTTGTTGACTGATTGAATGGTTGGTTCTGCTGAAACTGTGGACACGGCTGCTGGTAAGTAGATGAAAACATTTTGAACCTGCAGCCCTTGCCACAAAACAAACAAGAAAAATGGCAGTACCCGTATACAAAAGATAAAGAAAAAGAACATAGAATCAAATGATATGCCCAAAAGTATACAAGCAAAAATCAAACAAATCAACTAGTTGCTTCCCCGGCAACGGCGCCAAAAATTTGATAGGCCCAAATGGACTGTCACGAATGTGGGTCTACCAAATTTAAATATAAATGAATGCTGAAAACCCTTTTTTTTTGCAATCAAAATATGAAAACGTAGTAAAGGGGCCACAGGTTGTATTTTTCCAAGGGACTAGTTGATGTTGTGTGATTCGTGCTTGTATTTATGTGTCGTTTGTGAATTTGGGTTTCGAATGTGATTTGGGCTTGGATTACAATTATGAATGAAAATGAATTGAAAGGAAAGAAGACTTAACTCATGACTAACCAAATGATGGCATTTAATGATTCAACCAATTTACCACTTAATCAACTAAAACTCTTGCCCAATTTCTGGAAAAGGAATCTGATTTCAAGTGTTAAACGAATGCTAATCAATGAACAAACAGCAGTTGACTTTTGATTGAAACTATGCAAGACAGACCAATGCTAGCAATCTAGGTGCCACAAGAACTGATACTAAATTCTGACTTGGCACTGATCAATCAGCTTGGGAAATACATCCCTTAGAGAAGTGCTATGCAAGGTTGAATGAAGGAAATGAGAACTGACACAGAATTTCAAAACAGGGAAGGCTGGAATTCAGAGATGAAAGGAGAAATACTGATACAAATTGGATGCAAGTCAATTTAAGCTACTGATTTCAAATGCTCGAGATTAGCTTCCGAATTGATAAACTTAGAATTGCTGAGATGAAGTTGCCCAATTCAGAAACAACTACATGTAGAAATGGATTTAGAAATGCAGAATATGGAAAGTTGCAGCAACAAGATGAATGCAGTAATGCCAACTGACGCAACACATTAACAAGCAAACCAAATGCTAAAACTATGCAAGACAGACCAAATTGCTAAAATCGCAACTAACACTCAGGAGAAATATCCGAAACTGATTCTCACCAATTCACAATTCAGAGACGGAATTGTACTCCTGTAGAAATGGAGTTTGATGCATGATATGAATTGAATTCAATTGAAGCTGCAAATCTGAGAATTCAAGTTGGCACGCATGAGCAGAATTCAGAAACGTTGAAGAAATCTGGTAGAAAACAGAATCTGAATGCAGACATTCAGAATCAAGCAATTTCAGATCAGTTCTGAACAAATTAAATGCAGAAACAACAATCAAACTCAGACCTAAGGTTGTTGATCCATACGTGCCAAAATAAGAAGCTGCAGAATTGGATTTTGATACGCACAAGCTGATTTTAATTTCAGAAATAAAATCGACTGAGAAATGAACTCGAATCTAATACATTAACAAACTAATTGTGATCTCTGATTGCAAGAATTAAGCGAGACATAAGTCGAATTGAAACACAAGCTGAAAAATTCAGAAACCAACTTGAAATCTGCAGCCAAAGGCTGATACGCAAACTGAGCTATAACATGAACTGATACGCAAGGAATTTGACAGGAAATAAACTGAAATCTCAAACTAATGTTCACTAAACAAGTTCACTAACTAACTACTTGCCAAATTAAACCTAATTAAGCAGCAACGAATTCGAAAATGGAAACTAAGTAGCTGATACGAAAAATGCAGTAGTGAAGTGGCACGCAAGCTTTTAAGCTGAAATTAACTAAAAATAAACACAACTATCCACTAGAAAAGCTTCCTAAACTACTCAACTTGAAAGACATAAACCTAATTAAACAGAAACAAGTAGGAAACGTAATTAACCAATCTGAAACCAAGACAGAAATTAAACCAAGTGCAGAAACGAAATTTTACAGCTACAAACAATATGAAACTAGCTAGCTAAACTACTCCTCAATCATCCCTAAGCTCAAAATCTTCTTGGTTGTCAATCAAGAGCTGGCTTCGAACCCCTAGGCTCAGCAAATCAGTGGAAAATCATTTCTGAATTCAAATCTGCTCAAATCTGCACTTGGTTGGAGTTTACAATCCGAATCTCTCTATCTCAATTGGTGGAGCTGCGATGATGAATTGGGAAGCTTCTGAGCTCACGTGAGAACCCCTACAAATGGCTCAAAAGCTAGGAAATGGATCGTGGTTGAGAAGAAAGTGGTCGGACTGAGGAATTGCCGAAAACCTCAAACAATCCCTGTTCCAACGCAAATGGAGCTGAATTCTTCAAGAAACTATCGCCAAAGACTCAGAATTTGATCCAAGGTAGAGATTGAGTGGTCGCGCCTCGAATTGGAGAAGAAATTGAAGCAAAACGAAGAAAACGAAGAAGATGCTACTGTTGCGGCGAAGACGCGATGAGGAGAAGCTGCTGGGAAAATCTGGTTAAATAGCTAACAATGGACGGCCCAGATTGATCGGATGAAATCCAACGGCTGATCTTGCTCTGATTTGAGCCAAACTTTTCAGATGTTGATCAATGGTCAGGATCTGCCTCGTGGTAGCTCGGATCCTCCAGATGTGCAACGGATGGTCCAGATCAACTTAATCTTTGAATGGACGATCTAGAGCCCTCCAAGCTTGATCCAACGGTTGATTGAGCTCTGATTGGGATGAAACCTTCAGATCTTGATCAGAGTGCTTGATCAACCCTAACCTAGCTCGGATTGCTTCAGATGATCCCGGATGGCTCAGATCTAGCCGCTCTTGAATCGGACGGCCCGGATTAATCGTAAGCTTGATAATTCGATCCGGTTCACTTCCGACTCAAGTTTGACCCAGTATGCCCTAGGTCCATGAACCTTTTATGCCTACAAAAATATATCAGAAAATTAGTGGCCAAATAATACAAAAAATGTTGTGCAAATTTGCAATTAAGTCCAAATTAAGAGGAAATCCTAAAACCTAGGGCAATTTCACAATTAAACAATAAAAACATAGGTCAAACATGGATTTTAGCAATTAAAAATAATCAATAAAATGATACTTATCAATGACTCCAAATCTCAGTCTGGATACGTATTTACTTTGAATGGAGGCGCAATAAGTTGGAAGAGTTCCAAATAAGACACCGTTGCATATTTAACCACGGAAGCGGAGTATATTGTGTAGCGACCCGCCGTCTCTACCTTAGACGGACCGTTACTTGTCTACTTCTTGACTCTAATGCACGACTAAAAATGCGAAACTTTCTTTAACCTTTTTTTTTAAAATCTATCTAAGAATGATGTTCTAACTTTAACAGTCATGCATGATACAATGGCACACTTCCTTTCTCTAAAATTCTAAACATTTAAACTCATCACACAAGGTTCTATAACATTACTAAAGAATTATGGAATATGAATGCAACTTTTCTAAGTATATTTAAAGCAATAAAAACTTAATTCAAATGGAGACTAACAACATCTTGGCACATGCATCAAATGGCTCTATCAAAGTATCAATATTCAAAACTACTCACGCTCATACCCATCCAATGCAATCATAAGGATATGTACACTAAATAGAATGACATGGAATCTTTACTCGTGGTTTTAAGACATGCAAAATATCTAAAATGCAAATACTCGGATAAATTCGATGTGATCTAACTTAAACTAAGAATCTGTAACAAATGTACTTTAAGTCTTTTATTCATCTCGTCCCAAGGACCTCTCCAAGGTCAGCCACCACACACACGTTACTCAGCACCGCCTCGTCGCCTTCCTTCAGAATTGCTTGCCTTTACCTTTACCTGCAGCAAGAGGAAATGCAACTAATAAGCATAAAGCTTAGCAAGTACTATCTAGCTCACAAAATATCGAAATGCGCAAGCATGTTTTTTTTTTAACAATGTGAAATCACATGAGATACTTTTATGCTTAAAGGAAACACTAAAACATGTATAACTCGAAACATGCATATTCAAGCATTAATAAGTCTTAACTCACTTTTTCTTGGCTTAACTTGAAACTTTAGCAATTCTTTAACTTTAAATCTTTCTATAACTTTTAGAAAACTTCCTTAACTTTTAGAAAAACTTTGCTAAAGCATATACTTGAAAATAATAACTCACTTGGATCCACTTAAGACGTAAGTACCATCTTATGCGCGTTCCCTAAAAGGTTGGGGTAGCGAGCCACCAATCCTAATAGAGCAGACCTTGGTCTACCAGGGCCAAGACCTTGGAATTGGACACCTAGATTTCTTTAACGACGCCCTTGGACGCCGGGTACTGGCCTTGGAAAATAAAATACTTACTTTTTCTTATCCTGAATGCCTTGTCATTTTAACGAGCACCTTGTGCGCCCAAATCCCTAAGTCTTGACTTTTGGGGATTTCTTAAGGCCTTGGCCTTTTTCTTTTCTTATCTTTATCTTCTCTTTCCTTTTCTCATAACATTTCTTAGCCCCTAACCTCATATAGGGTACTTAATCAAACTTATACAAGCATGGATTAAACTAGGATTACATGCAAAATCATAAACTAAAGGAAAATTGCATTTTTAACATTCTAACGGGAAAAACTTGCGGAAAACCGCCTCTTACTGCAGGTGAGCAGTACTTACATTGATATCTTGGACTTACAACCAAGAACGGCGTCGAAGGTTCCGGAGAAACTCGGGGTCTCGGAGATTTCTTCGCGCTCACGCGTTCCTCTCGTCGCGGGGATTCCGAATATTGGAAGATCTCTCGGAGGAGAGCCTTGGCCGGCGCCCCCTTAGAAGAGGAGAGGGGGTTGGGTGTCGGCGTGCGCACGAGAGAGGGGGGAGAGGGGCGGCGTCCGGCTGGTTTGGGCGAGGAAGGGTTTGAGTTGAGAGAAAATAAAACTTCTCTCTTTAATTATCTATTTATACTTAGGGTATTTAAGTCCAACTTATAACTTAACTTAATATCTCTCTATCTTCTTTCAGCACACCCCTGCTGGGGCTCTTGGTTAACCCGACCAACTTAAGTTGTTGATCCCATGGGAGGTCTCCGATTCAAAACTCATCCAGGCAACTTTTTGCCGAAAATTCTATTTCTTTTAATAAAATACTAAACGGACTCGGAAAATTCCATAAAAATATTCTAAAAATTCCTAAAAATATTTAGAATATTTCTAAAACATTTTTAAATAGTTCTAAGGACTTTAAGAACTTCAATATGGAAATTTCAGGGTGTTACAATCCCCCATACCTTATAAAAAGTTCGTCCTCGAACTTAAAATAATTCTGGATATTTTTCTCTCATGCTGTCTTCACGTTCCCAAGTAGCTTCCTCATGCTTTTGATTCTGCCAGATGACCTTCACTAATGGCACTTCTTTATTTCTTAATCTTTTAACTTCTTTGTCCACTATCTGTGTCGGTCTGCTCTCATAGCTACGATCTTCTTGGATCTGTACTGACTGAGGCTGAATCACTTGGCTAGGATCGTGAATACACTTCTTTAGCATAGAGACATGAAATGTACTGTGGATAGCTGACATATCCTCTGGTAAGTCCAGCTCATATGCTACCTTACCAACCCTCTTTATGATCTTGTAGGGTCCTATGTAGCGAGGACTTAGCTTGCCCTTTTTGCCAAATCTCATCACTCCCTTCATAGGAGCGACCTTGAGGAATACTGAATCTCCAACTTGGAATTCCAGTGGCCTACGGCGTGTGTCAGCATAACTTTTCTGTCTACTCTGGGCAGTCTCAATCCTCTGGCGGATCGTCTGGATAGCCTGAGTGGTCTCATCTACAAGTTCAGTCTGGCTGCCTATTTCTGACTCCGTCTCTTTCTTTTCACCAGCTTCTTGCCAACATATGGGTGATCTGCATTTTCTGCCATACAATGCCTCATAAGGTGCCATCCTGATGGTGGCCTGATAGCTATTGTTGTAGGCAAACTCAGCTAAGCACAGAAATTTGCACCAACTACCTTTAAAGTCCAACGCACAAGCCCTGAGCATGTCTTCTAAAATCTGATTTACTCTCTCTGTTTGTCCATCTGTCTGGGGATGGAAAGCTGTGCTGAACTGAAGTCTGGTGCCTAGGGCGTCCTGAACACACCTCCAAAAATGGGAGATGAACCACCCATCTCTGTCAGAAACGATTGACTTCGGAACTCCGTGAAGCCTGATCACTTCTTTCACGTACAGCTGTGCTAACTGCTCTACCGAATGCGATAACTTGATGGCTAGGAAGTGGGCAGACTTGGTCAATCTGTCCACTATCACCCATATTGCATCGTGTCCATGGGTGGTCCTTGGGAGACCTGTGATAAAATCCATAGATATCTCTTCCCACTTCCACTCTGGAATGGGAAGAGGCTACAGAACTCCTCCTGGTCTTTGGTGCTCTGCTTTGACTCTCCGGCAGGTCAAGCAGGTACTGATATATCTGGCCACGTCTCGCTTGAGTCCAGACCACCAGAACCTTTGCTTTAAATCTTGGTACATCTTGGTAGAACCAGGATGCATAGAGTACGGGGTACTGTGGGCTTCTTCTAAAATATTCTTTCTTAGTTCCTCGTCATTGGGGACGCAAAGGCGGTCTCCAAGATAGAGGATGCCTATCTGATCTCGAACTA
>JAGFNQ010006400.1:153132-193132 GCA_024364735.1 Boesenbergia rotunda
TTTATTAGTTTACCTGGTGGTAGAGGATTTCACAGTCATAATCTTTGACCAACTCTAGCCACCTGCGCTGCCTCATATCAGATCCTTCTGAGTGAAGAAGTACTTCAAACTCTGATGGTCTGTGAAGATTCTGCACTGCACTCCATACAGGTAGTGTCTCCAGAGCTTCAGTGCAAAAACCACAGCTGCTAGCTCAAGGTCATGAGTAGGGTAATTCTTCTCATAGTCCTTGAGTTGTCTGGAGGCATATGCTATTACTTTACCATCTTGCATGAGGACAGCTCCAAGGCCCATCTTGGATGCATCACTGTAGATGTCAAAGGCCTTGTCACTCTCTGGAACAGTCAGGATGGGAGCACTAGTCAATCTTTTCTTCAGTTCTAGGAAGCTGTGCTCGCATTTATCTGACCACTCAAACTTCAGATTCTTTCTGGTCAGGGCTGTGAGTGGAGAGGCTATTCTGGAAAAGTCCTCCACAAACTTTCTGTAATATCCTGCCAGGCCTAAGAAGCTTCTGATTTCACTGGCATTCTTGGGTCTACACCAGTTGCTGACTGCTTCTATCTTGGCTGGATGAACTTGAATGCCTTCTTTGGATACAATGTGACCTAGGAAGGTCACCTGATCTAGCCAAAACTCACACTTTGAGAATTTTGCATAGAGCTTCTCCTGCTGAAGGATCTGCAGCACTATCCTCAAGTGTGTAGCATGGTCTTCTGGAGTCTGTGAGTATATGAGAATATCATCAATAAATACAATGACGAATTTATCGAGATACTCCCTGAAGATGTGGTTCATCAGCTCCATGAAGACTGCTGGAGCATTGGTCACTCCAAAAGGCATCACTACAAATTCGTAGTGGCCGTATCTTGTCCTGAAGGCCGTCCTGGGGATGTCACTTTCTTTAACCTTTAGCTGATGATACCCAGAACGCAGATCTATCTTCGAGAACACTGTAGCCCCTTTGAGTTGATCAAATAAATCATCTATTCTAGGAAGGGGGTACTTGTTCTTGATGGTTACCTTGTTCAGAGCTCTGTAGTCTATGCACAGACGCATAGACCCATCCTTCTTCTTGACGAAAAGTACAGGAGTTCCCCAGGGTGAATGACTCGGGCGAATGAAGCCCTTGTCTAGTAGCTCCTGGAGTTGCTCTTGTAATTCCTTCAACTCTGCTGGAGGCATACGATATGGGGCCTTCGAGACCGGACCGGTACATGGTACTAGCTCGATCTCGAATTCCACTTCTCTATTGGGAGGTAGTCCAGGTAGTTCTTCTGGGAATACTTCTGGATACTCACAGACTACCTGTACATCCTCCTGCTTGCGCTCTTCCTTTGCTTCTATGTCCACTATGCGTGCAAGAAAACCAGCACACCCTTGTTCTAGCATCTGGTGGGCTGCCAAGGCTGAGAGGAATTTCTGAGTCTTCCTCCTTGGGGCTCCTTGAAATTCGAACGGTGGTTCTCCTTCTGGACTGAAAACCACCTTCCTCCGGCGACAGTCCACTGAAGCGCTGTACTTACTGAGGAAATCCATGCCCAGTATGACGTCGAAGTCTTGCATCGCAAGGACTATTAGATCGACATGTAGCTCTCGGTCTGAAATCTTGATTGACACAGCCCGGAGCCGCTGGGTGGATTCCATGATTTCCCCTGAAGGGAGAGTTGTCAGGAATCTGGACTCCCAACTCTCTGCAGGCACCTGTAACTTACTAGCAAAAGGTACTGATACGAAAGAATGGGTCGCCCCAGTGTCAAACAGTGTAGTAGCTAAATGCTGAAAAATAACTATTTGACCTGTTACGACCGTGGAGGCGCTGGCAGCTTCTTCCTTCGTGAGGGAAAAGACTCTGGCATTGGTTGAAACTGGTGCTGCTTCCAACCCTCCCTGACTGATCTGAGGTCCCTCCAGTATAGTAGGCATGTAATGTAACTGAGGCTTGCCTCCATACTGTACGGACTGCTGAGGAAGTACCTTAAACTTGTTTGGGCAGTCTTTGGATCTGTGTCCCTCTTGTCCACATGAGTAGCATCCAGTTACACCCAAAAGGCATGCTCCTGGATGGGTCCTCCCACACTTAGGACAAGGTGGATACCTAGCTTGCTTGTTCTCTGGGTTTCCTTTTTGGCTGCCAGGCCATTGCTTCCTTTTGTGGTTCTTGTTCTTCCAGTTCTGGTTATTTGGCTGAGGCTTCTGGCCTCCTGTTGTCTTATTCTCAATCAGGACTGGCTTCTGCTGTGCTTGTTGTGCCTTGATGCTATTCAGATAGAGCTCTGAGATTAGAGCACTACTGACCAACTCCTCGCTGATCTGGGGTCGGTGCGTCCCGCTGTTCACGTTGAGTGCTATTTCAGGGTTCAGCATGCGGAGCATCAGTCTGACTCGCTCCTTCTCTGTGCTGACTAGCTCTGGGCAGAGGCGAGCTAGTCTGTTGAACTTCGCGACTGCTTCTCCCACTGGTAGGTTACCTTGTCTGAACTCCATGAAGTCCTCGTAGTGCTTGTTGGTAACCCGCATGTGGAAGAACTCCTCATAGAACTCTTGCTCGAAATCTGTCCAGCTCATCTGGTTGACTATCCTCTTACTCTTGACCCGCTCCCACCACATACGAGCATCTCCAGTTAGGCAGAAGGAGGCACATTTGACCTTCTCGACTTCTGGCCAGTCAAGAAGCTTCATTGTGCTCTCTAAAGTCTTAAACCAAGCCTGGGCATCCCAGGGCTCCATCGTGCCTGAGAAGCTTTCAGGTTTCAGCCTCTGCCACTGGACGAGGTATGCTTCTTGTCTTTGGTTCACGGCAGGGGTCTCCTGTGTGCCTGGTGGGACTTCAGCCACCACTAGAGTTTCCACTCCTGCTGTGGGTGGTGTAGGGGGCACTGGGTGCTGATTTGCCATCAGTGTGGCGATAGTCTTCTGTTGCTCTGAAATCTGAGCTTGCATTTGGGCAATGACTGCCATCAGGTTTGGCTGTTCTGCGCCAGGCTCATTGTCATCTTGAACTAGAGTTCCGCCCCTTGCATTAGGAACTCGGCCTCTTCTTGCCATCTAATAATGCATAAGGGAACAAGAAATCACTACTACATCTCTAGGTATAACCCTGTCTTCTTACTTAGCAACCTAATATCCATTCTAGGGATTAAACATGTTTCCGTGATACTAAGGTATTAAACATGCTTCCTTGTTCTATGCACATATGAGAAAGTACTTAAGCATTTCTCTATACTGCAATTAAATAAAGGAGCAATAGAAACTGAAACTTAAAGCTTTCTTACTTGAAGACGGCAAGGTTGATGCTGATGTGTGTGTGATGCTGGAGAATGGGAACTGCTCTGATACCAACTGTAGCGACCCGCCGTCTCTACCTTAGACGGACCGTTACTTGTCTACTTCTTGACTCTAATGCACGACTAAAAATGCGAAACTTTCTTTTCTTTTTTTTTTTAAATCTATCTAAGAATGATGTTCTAACTTTAACAGTCATGCATGATATAATGGCACACTTCCTTTCTCTAAAATTCTAAACATTTAAACTCATCACACAAGGTTCTATAACATTACTAAAGCATTATGGAATATGAATGTAACTTTTCTAAGCATATTTACAGCAATAAAAACTTAATTCAAAAGGAGACTAACAACATCTTGGCACATGCATCAAATGGCTCCATCAAAGTATCGATATTCAAAACTACTCACGCTCATACTCATCCAATGCAATCATAAGGATATGTACACTAAATAGAATGACATGGAATCTTTACTCGTGGTTTTAAGACATGCAAAATATCTAAAACGCAAATACTCGGATAAATTCGATGTGATCTAACTTAAACTAAGAATCTGTAACAAATGCACTTTAAGTCTTTTATTCATCTCGTCCCAAGGACCTCTCCAAGGTCAGCCACCATACACACGTTACTCAGCACCGCCTCGTCGCCTTCCTTCAGAATTGCTTGCCTTTACCTTTACCTGCAGCAAGAGGAAATGCAACTAATAAGCATAAAGCTTAGCAAGTACTATCTAGCTCACAAAATCTCGAAATGCGCAAGCATGCTTTTTAAACAATGTGAAATCACATGAGATACTTTTATGCTTAAAGGAAACACTAAAACATGTATAACTCGAAACATGCATACTCAAGCATTAATAAGTCTTAACTCACTTTTTCTTGGCTTAACTTGAAACTTTAGCAATTCTTTAACTTTAAATCTTTCTTTAACTTTTAGAAAACTTCCTTAAATTTTAGAAAAACTTTGCTAAAGCATATACTTGAAAATAATAACTCATTTGGATCCACTTAAGACGTAAGTACCATCTTATGCGCGTTCCCTAAAAGGTTGGGGTAGCGAGCCACCAATCCTAATAGAGCAGACCTTGGTCTACCAGGGCCAAGACCTTGGAATTGGACACCTGGATTTCTTTAACGACGCCCTTGGACGCCGGGTACTGGCCTTGGAAAATAAAATACTTACTTTTTCTTATCTTGAATGCCTTGGCATTTTAACGAGCACCTTGTGTGCCCAAATCCCTAAGTCTTGACTTTTAGGGATTTCTTAAGGCCTTGGCCTTTTCTTTTCTTATCATTATCTTCTCTTTTCTCTTCTCATAACTTTTCTTAGCCCCTAACCTCATATAGGGTACTTAATCAAACTTATACAAGCATGGATTAAACTAGAGTTACATGCAAAATCATAAACTAAAGGAAAATTACATTTTTAACTTTCTAACGGGAGAAACTTGCGGAAAACCGCCTCTTACTGCAGGTGAGCAGTACTTACTTCGATATCTTGGACTTACAACCAAGAACGGCGTCGGAGGTTCCGGAGAAACTCGGAGTCTCGGAGATTTCTTCGCGCTCACGCGTTCCTCTCGTCGCGGGGATCCCGAATATCGGAAAATCTCTCGGAGGAGAGCCTTGGCCGGCCACCGGAGGAAAGTCCTAGGGCTTGGTGTGGTTTCGCCCAAGAGAGGAGAGAGGGGGCGGCGTGCGTGGGCTTGGGCGAGGAAGAGGAGAGAAAATAAAAATTTCTCTCTTTAATTATCTATTTATACTTAGGGTATTTAAGTCCAACTTATAACTTAACTTAATATCTCTCTATTTTCTTTTAGCACACCCCTGCTGGGGCTCCTGGTTAACCCGACCAACTTAAGTCGTTGGTCCCATGGGAGGTCTCGGGTTCAAAACTCATCCAGGCAACTTTTGCCGAAGACTCTATTTCTTTTAATAAAAATACTAAACGGGCTCGGAAAAGTCCATAAAAATATTCTAAAAATTCCTAAAAATATCTAGAATATTTCTAAAACATTTTTAAATAGTTCTAAGGACTTTAAGAACTTCAATATGGAAATTTTGGGGCATTACATCATATGGAGTTCGTTGATGATCTCCTTTACCCTTCCATGCAACAGGCTCACAGTCTCATTGGTCTTCATGGATAGTGATTGGAGTTGGGCAACGAGTAGATTCTTCTTTGCCCATCTTGACTCGCTGAACCCTTCATTGAGTTCAATGAGTTTCTCCCATAGTTCTTTGGCGCTCTTGAATGACCCCACATTGTTGAGTTGCTCCTTTGAGAGCCCACACTGTAGTGTGGTGGTGGCCTTCACGTTGGCTTGCGCCTTCTTCATGACTTCCTTGGACCATGCTCTCATAGGTAGTGGCTCTCCTCTTTCGTCGACAGGTGCATCGAATCCATCAGCAACACTTATCCAGTTTTCAATATCATTCATCAAATAATATTGTATTCTACCTTTCCAGTAAGCGAAGTCATTCCCGTCGAAGAAAGGAGGTCGTGCAGTGCTGTAACCCTCTTGAAATGTTATTTTCTTTTACTCCGGTCGACGGTGAGTTCTCCCGAAGCGAACCGGCTCTGATACCAATTGTACGATTGAAGGCATTGCTAGAGGGGGGTGAATAACACTTTTTTCGAATTCTCTACAAGATTGTTAGCGCAATACAACAAAAATATAATGAAAAATAAGAAAGCAATGCTAACACAGCAATTGTACGATCGAAGGCATTGCTAGAGGGGGGTGAATAGCACATTTTCCGAATTCTCTACAAGATTGTTAGCGCAATACAACAAAAATATAATGAAAAATAAGAAAGCAATGCTAACACAGGAATTTTACTTGGTATCCACCCGAACGGGTGACTAATCTAAGGATCCACGCGGTTGCACACTCTCCACTATGAAATCCTCCTTCAAAGGTGGAGAAACCATTACAAGCGTTGTCTTCCTCTTTACAGAATGCGATGAAGAACGAGAGGATGATCGGATGACTAGTCGCATGAACAACACTTCATTACAGTAGAAAAACCGTACCGTTCACGTGTGAAAAAGTCTCCTTTTTATAAGAGAACAGGACAACTTCGCAAGCTGTCCAGACCCGCATTAATTGCTAGGCAGTCGACTGGCCTAGCATTAATTACTAGCCAACGGCTAGTTTTGGGGGGTCACCAGTCGACTGCCCCTGGGGCAGTCGACTGGTCCGAGGCTGTAAACTCTCTGTGAGTTTTAGCAGTCGACTGTCCTCAGGCCAGTCGACGGCCCTGCCTCTCAACTCACTTACAGCCACTCCGGATACTCTCCTTCACGTGTGCCTTCAGGTCTGCTCCCTTGGCTTGCCCCTTGAAGTCTTCTTTCTCTGGCTATCGCCCCTCGGATGCCCACACAAGCCTTCCCTTGGCTTGCCTCCATGCCACCCTTTACGTGTGCCCTTGAAGTCCACTTCCCGACTTGCCCTTGAGTCCACCTCCCTCAGCTCTCGTCCCTCAGATGTGTTCTCCATGTGTGATTCTCCAAGTCCTGCAAACTCAATCACTCATATCAAATACAACATAATACCATAACCTTAAACTTATTGGCACACATCAAAACCATGATCTTCCCAATCATTCTTGGGTCGATTGCCTCAACAATTAGATCACGGTTCTCTACCTTGTGACCTATTGTGTGCAGCCCATTCATCAACTCCTGGATTCTGGCGTGGAGTTGTGCTGCTGATTCCCCTTCATTCATCTTTATCGTGTAGAGTCTGTTCAGCAACAGATCCCTTTTGCTGATTCTGGTGTCGGAGGTACTTTCATGCAGCTCAATCAGCTTGTTCCAATGTTCTTTGGCGATGCTGAAAGGTCCCACCCGGTTCAGCTCTTCCTTGGTCAATCCGCATTGCAACGTTTGAGTTGCCTATGCATCAACCTCGATTTTCTTCTTCAACGAGGCGTCCCATTCAGAGTAGTGTTGTGGCACTCCTTCTGCGTTCTTGGGAATCTCCAGGCCAGATTAGATAATTATCCATAAGTCCACCTGAGTTTTCAGGTGGACTTCCATCCTGCTTTTCCAGTAGGAGAAATCTTCTCCACTGAAGAGCGGTGGTCTGGCTGTGCTGAATCCCTCTTGCATGGCCATAATATATTCTGGAAAAAATAAACACAAAGAAAACATGTTTCAAGACTTAGTCTTGGATTAGTAGTGCGGAAGAAAATTAATAGTAATTAAAAGACGATCGAGTGGTGTTGCACCAACCTCGATTAACGAGAAAGATTTCAAAAAAAAAATCATTTCGTAAATCTAAAAAAAAACTCTCAAATTGGTAGTTGCACCAAATTTGAGCCACCCGCTCTGATACCACTTGTTGGATTGGAGAAATCGATAGAGGGGGGTGAATATCGATATAAATATTTTCAGAGAAAACAGAGCAGTTACGTAGCGGAAAATAATAGAACACACACGAACATAAGTCGATTTTCCTTGGTTCGGAGTCGCGATCGGCTCCTACTCCAAGGCCCACGGTCCTTGACCGTTAACTTTGAGCAATTCTATAATCGTACGAAGAATTTTACAAACCGAGTACAAGAATAGAATTGGAATTTAAATTGCAACACTTTTCGTAAAATAATTTTACCGATGCCCGAGGTGGATTGAAGATCGGAGCAGAGGGTCGGCGGCGGCGCTAATATCTCGAAGTCAAAGCTTATCAGAGCGTAGCGCTTGAACGAGAGTATTTGGAGCGTTGAGAGCGATGTATCTTGAAGCCTTGGGGTTGTACCCCCTTTTATAGTACCCATGGGGGCGCCAGTGTCGATGGGGGCGCCTACACGTGGCCTTCCCTATGCAATCTCTTATCTGCAGGCTCGGTCAGCACTTATCCATCTTCATAGGGGCGCCTGAGCTGATGGGGGCGCCCGTATCATCCTGGGCGCCTGAGCTGGCTTGATTCAATGGCTTCGCATTGTTGCTTCTGTTTTGGCCTTGACCTGGGACACCTATGTCCATCCAGGCGCCTAGTCCCAGTGAGGCACCTCATTCCATTGAGGCACCTCAGCTGTAGAAATGCACTCCTTTGATCCCTGCAACCAAGGTTAGTCCAACAACAACAAGAACCAAAACAAGTTAGCCATTATTTACAGCCTAAGCTGTCTTAGTTCTGACTTTGGGTTTCCCAAATGGAACCCTAGGTCGAACCGACCCCTACTGTTCCCTCGCACGGGGAGCACGCCCTCACCTACTCCTCTCAAGAGTGTTTACCTTTTGCCAACCGGCTCCTCCGGTTGGACTTTTGCCCAATCCACCTGACCAGGTCTTCGTGGCTAACTTCCGGTCAGATCTTCTTGCCCGAGTTTTGGTCAGGTCTTCGGTGCCCAGCCCTTTGCCAGGTCTTCTTGCCCAGTCCTCGACCAGGACTTCTTTGCCCAACTTTCGGTCAGGTTTCTTGCCCAGTCCTTGACCAAGACTTCTTGCCCAGCCCTTTGCCTGGACTTCTTGCCTAGTGCACCTAGGACTTTTCCTGCACACTTAGTAGACTTATTAGATCACAATAACACCTTAACTTTTGAACCCTTTGCCATTATCAAAACCCAAGTTTGACTTTGGTGGTTCCTGCACCAACAAAATATTCTTCAACGAGAGCTGGTGATTACATTAGAAGTGACAAGTTATAGAAGACAAATACATTTCATTCAATTAGGAGTACATCCCATAAAGTACAGAAGATAAAAAGAAAATGAGGTAGAAGACAAATATATTCGTATATTCTATTCAAAATGGGAGTACATTCATTCGAGAAAGGGGCAGAAGAAAAATACATTTCATTTAAGCTTGGAATACAAAAGAAAATGATACAGAAGATAAATATATTTCATTTCAGAATCAGAAATTATATGTGATATGCATTCAAGAAGGTATAGAAGGTAAAAAGAAAAGTGATACAAAAGACAAAAATGTTTTATTCAGAAGCAGATATTACATTCTGAGTATATTCGGAAACAAAAAATATAATAAAACAAAAATACAAATGATAAATGACAACACAGATTTGGGATAGCCCTACAGTTCTTTGTCCTTAGTCGGGAGCTTATCCCAAATCTGGTCGACGCTCAAAAAGCTCAGGTTCACCTCCGATTTTTGCACATTGGCTCTCTGGAGTTGTTGGATGGCCCCATTAATGCCTTATTTCAGGCGCTTCAGGACTTGTCCAACTAAATTGTCGTTGAACTCGTCGGACTAGAGGAACCTGGCTTTGAATTCGACCTCCGCCTTTACCTGTCGGGATGCTTCGTCAGCCTTGTGTTTTTACAGTTCTTCTATGGCTTCATCCTGAGCAGTCTTCAGTCTTGCCACTTCAAAGGACATCTGATCTTGGTCTGTCGGGGCTTCCTTGAGCCACTCTGAGATGGTCAAAAGTTGCGATCAGATCCTAGCAGCTCCTTCTCCCAAGCTTGGAGGCGCTCCCACTCCTGAGTCAGGTGAGTCACTTCCTCGGAGAGGGTTGTCGCCCTCTCTGATAGCAGTATCTCTCAGTGGCGAGTACTGAGGAGAGATGTTTCTGAGGCCTGCAGGGCATCTAGGTAGTGGTCTACCTTGGCATGCAGACCCCTGCTGACCTCCCTCTTGAGATCGAAAGGCCTCCGCCTCCAACTTTGCCACTTGTTGGCGCAGGTATTCCATCTTATGCTTAGGAGACATCCGTCAGCCCAAGAGGAGGCACTCAGAAGTGGCCTAACTCAAGAAAAATAAGGGTAAGAAAAAAAAGAAAATGAACTAAAATGAAGCATTGAGGAGCTTACCTTTAGAAGTGTCTCGTACAAGCTGGCGATGACCCCAGCTGAAGGCATACCTCTGAGGGATGTAATGTGGTCCTCAGTGCGCCCCCTCATGACTTCCTCGCTCCGGGGGATGGTATTCCGGAAGTGGCCTCGGGGCCGTGAGGAAGCCGAGGTAGGAGGCAAGGCGAGAGACAAGTACACTTGAGGGACCAGGTGAACCATCATCGGTGTTGGAGGACACCTCATCGGCCAGAGACATCCCTTGTGGCAGCTCCTTGAGCTATATTGGTTGGAAGCATCCAGTGGCTGCCTTCTCGGCCGCGTGTACCTTGCGGCGCAGGCGGGCACTAGTGAATGCGAGCTTGCTTGGTTTGCCCCTCTTGCCCTTGGGGCTGCTGGAGGCCTGGGGATGCTGGGGTGATCCTCGACCTCACCCTCTGGCTCTTCAGACATCGGCGCCGCCCTCCGGTAGTGCTTGGAGAGGGGAACATAATTATCCTCCTCCGTAGCTGCCCTAGCCGGGTGGGTCCTTTTCTGTGGATGTGCCAAAGGCACTGCGGGTTTTCGATGGCGGCCTTATGGCCTGTTTTCCTCCTCCACTCCCTCCTCAGTAGGCAAGATGAGGTGCAGTCATCTGGTGGGTGGTTGGCTCACTTTCCTAGTTGGCTCTGTTGCCAACACCAAAACTGGGGTCAGTGGTTCCTTGTTGCCACATCCCTCCTTAGCGGGAACAGAAGATGGGGAGGTCTCCTGAATGCTAGATGGCTTTGTAGTGGTATGTTCCTCCCCAGGAATATATTCGGAGCCCTCAGAAGGTTCGGTCGCAGCGGGTAGAGAAGCTGGAGGAGGAGACAGGGCATGTTCATCCGCAAGCTCCCACTTGAGAAGCTTGCACATGGCCTGGGAAAGCATAGTGTTCTCTGCAACACAAACAACAGAATGTCAGTTAGAATAGATAAGTGATTAATAATACAGAGCACTAACGGAGGTTGGGGCTAAGACGGGTGACTTTGGGGCTGATCCCAGCCCAATACAAACGCTCCTTGCAGGAAACCAGGCTGGGTCCATAGAACTCCATCCCAGTCAGAATGCCTCTGGCCCGCTGGTATCCTAGATCTCGCTGGAAATCACCCAGATCAGGAGGAGAAGGTAGATCCTCGCGCCAACATGTCGGACAGAATGGGCCCTTAGCGAGTTGAATAAAGAGAAAATGCTCCTTCCATCCCTTATGGGAGGAAGGGAGGCTACAGATGAATTTGTGGCTTGGACGGGCGGTGAAGCTGAAGGCCCCCCTAAACGCTAAATTTGGAAGGAAAAAATAGTGGAAGGAATGGAGGGTCAAGGGTATATTGAATAATTTGAAAAGAATGAATGCCCTAGCCATCTGGGCGAAGGTATTTGGAGCCATCTGATGAAAAGGCACGTCGAAATATTTGGAGATGACCATAAAGAAGGGAGGAATTGGAAAACGTAGGGCAAACTTTACCTGTTATAAGAAGAAAGTGTAAAATCCTAAGGGGAGCTCTACGGGGGACTGGTCAATATTGGAAACCCTGACCTCCAGCTCCATCGGAATGTCGTAGGCCTTGCAACCAGCTCTCAGGGTGGCAGCCTTAATCTTAGACGAATTGGCCTCGTACCACTCCGGATGATAAACTTGTTAGTAAGAGCCCTAGAGCCAATTATGTGATGATTGACTAGGAACATTTTTGTATCATATTCTATCATTAATAAAGTCATGTTTGGTTATTATACTTACTTTGTATTTGTGCCAAATAACTAAGTATAATAATGTCCTTGTGTAGTAGGTTCTTATCTACATTATATCAATTGGTTGAATCGATAGTGAGATAATGTTGAGAACACTACACTAAATTATTCCTAGTGAAGCATTAATGTTCAGGGACAATATTAATTCATGGAGATTAGCATGTAGGCCAACTGATGACTTGAGCTCACAAGTCATGGATATGTGATATCAAGTTGACACATGGGTATACATTAGAGAATGTGTACTGAATTGACCCACCATGAGAAAGTTTCATAGATTATCATATGAATGTCATAAACTTTCTCATGTGACTATTGGTATGAATAGTCCTTAGACCTGAAATCACTGCGGTTCCCTACATAAGGAGTTATGTTCTTTGGTATCATCAAGATCACCCATAATAGGGTGGACTATAGAGGCGATCACTAAGTGTGTAATGAATTATGTGAAAGGATGTGAGTGATGTATATGGGATCTATCCCTCCCATATGACGGGAGTGATATCTGTGGGCCCCTTGATTGAGTAGGACTACTAAAACACATGGTCATGGTCAAATGAGTCAATATGAGATATTGAGCTCATTTGTTTGAGTGAGTCTACTAGGGGATCAAGAAATACAAGATTCATTGAGGATGACATGGTCTATGCCTCATTGGTCATTCTAGATATCAAGAATAGAAGGACAAGGTCATACATTATCATAATCACGGAGGTTTAGTTGGATCTCGACTTTTCTTGTTACTTGGGTAGCAATGATG
Organism: Boesenbergia rotunda; assembly: GCA_024364735.1. Classification (NCBI taxonomy): domain Eukaryota; kingdom Viridiplantae; phylum Streptophyta; class Magnoliopsida; order Zingiberales; family Zingiberaceae; genus Boesenbergia; species Boesenbergia rotunda. The sequence continues at coordinate 165,714 of JAGFNQ010006400.1, forward strand.
CATTGCTAGATGCCGCTCATTGCTTATGTGTCTAAAGTGTTTAGGCGCATTGCCAACGTCACGAGAACCTATTGGGTCACACACTAAGACCATGATGCTTCGTGAGCCCGAGTTGGGAACTCGAGAGATCTGAGCCCGAGTTAGGAACTCGGGAGGTCAGTTTGGGAGCTCGAGTTGAGAAATCGGGAGCGTGGGTCGGGAGCTCAACACTCGGCAGACTGGGTCCGAGTTCGGGAGACTGGGTCGGGAGCTCGACACTCGGCAGATTGGGCTGGGAGCTCGGGCTAGGAGCTTAGGAAACTTGGTCGGCACTCAGTAGACTGGGTCGGGGTTCGACAGACTGGGTCGTGAGCTCGACACTCAGCAGACTGGGTCGACACTCGGCAGACTGGGTCGGAGCTCGGCAGACTGGGTCAGGATCTCGACGACTTGGTCGTGAGCTCGGGGACTTGGTCGGGAGACCTAGTCAAAAGCCCAAGAGGCCCAGTCGGAATTGCATGGAAATTTATTAAAGTGTTTAATGAAAGAAAAGAGAAAAGTCTTTCTTCATTGGATGAAGAGAAGGTGAAAAGTCACATGGAGAGATGTGCTCTTTATTGACTTTAATGAAGGGAAGTCAAAGAGACAAAAGACTCTTCATATTCATGGGATGAATATAAAAGAGGGACTTGCCATTTTAAAGTGAGTGGGTGTGCTTTTCTTTCTTCCCTTCCTCTCTTCTTCCCTTTCTCCCTCTTGGCCGAAACCCCTTTGGGGTTCTTGGTGGTCTAGTGAACTACCTCAAGTTGCTAGCACAACTAAGGTAGTTCTCCCCATAGTTGAGAGATTGTGTCCGTGTGGATACGAATAGAGGCACGAACACTTGAACGTGCAAGAGATCCAGCGCATCTTGGACGAGCGGGATAAGCAATGGGTACGCTCCAATGGTATACACATTAGATAGATCTATTAGATAGATGAACATTGTACGAGTTTTCTTTCGCATGGATCGCTCGAGGGTTCTTATTTCCGCTGCATTTTATATTTTTGTGCCGGAAGAACCCAACAAAACCCTCTCCTCTTCGGGCCTCCTCTTCCTACTCTGATCACTTTTCCCCTTTCCTTCCTTGCCCATGACTTCTAATGAAAGAAGGAGAAGAAGATGGAAGATGAATGAAACTTACATGTGAAGAAGAAGCCCTAGCGAAAAAAAATGTTAGTAGGAGCCCTAAAGCCAATTATGTGACGATTGACTAGGGACATTTTGTATCATATTCTATAATTAATAAAGGCATGATTGGTTATTATACTTACTATGTATTTGTGCCAAATAACTAAGTATAATAATATCCTTGGGTAGTAGGTTCTTAACTACATCATATCGATTGGTTGAATCGATAGTGAGATGATGTAGAGAACACTACTCTAAACCATTCCTAGTCAAGTAATAATATTCAAGGACAATATGAATGCATGGAGACTAGCATGTAGGTCAACTGATGACTTGAGCTCACAAGTCATGGATATGTGATATCAAGTTGACACATGGGTATACATTGGAGAATGTGTACTGAATTGACCTGCCATGAGAAAGTTTCATAGATTGTTATATGAGTGTCATAAACTTTCTCATGTGACTATTAGTATGAATAGTCCTTAGACCTGAAGTCAATACGGTTCCCTATATAAGGAGTTATGTACTTTGGTATCGTCAAACGTCACCCATAACAGGGTGGACTATAAAGGCGATCACTAGGTATGTAATGAATTATGCGGAGGGGTGTGAGTGATGTAGATGGGATCTATCCCTCCCATATGACGGGAGTGATATCTGTGGGCCCCTTGATCGAGTAGGACTACTAAAATGCATGGTCATGCTCAAATGAGTCAATATGTGATATTGAGCTCATTTATTTGAGTGAGTCTACTCGGGGATCAAGAAACACAAGATTGATTGAGGATGCCACGGTCTATGCCTCATTGGTCAATCTAGATATCGAGGATAGAAGGACAAGGCCATACATTATCATAGTCACGGAGGTTTAGTCAGATCTCGACTTTTCTTGTTACTTGGGTAGCAATGATGCATTGCTAGATGCCGCTCATTGCTTATGTGTCTAAAGTGGTTTAGACACATTGCCAATGTTACGAGAACCTATTGGGTCACACACTAAGGACACGATGCTTTGGAGATTAATTGATCTTGGTTTGACTAAGATTTGATTCGAATTGGATTAATTGAGTTAGACTCAAGTGAATCCAATTAGATTATGGGATTGAGTCTAATTTGAGTTAGACTCATCTAGATTAGACTCAACCACTTAATTATGGATAATATTCATTAAAGGGTTTAATAAATATTATTTAAGAGGAAGGCTAAGAGACATTCTATTCATTAGATGAATAGAATATTAAGAGTCTCAAGGAATACCAAGAGGCTTGGTATTCATTGAGTTTTATTAGCATTAAGATGAGAGGAGCTCAAGGGACATAGACCCTTGGTATTCATTAGATGAGTATAAATACCCCCCCCCCCTGTCAAAGGCTAGGGTATGCATCTCTCTTCCTCTTCTTTCTTCCTCCTTGTCCTTAACTCTCTAGTGGAGGTTCTTGTGCTTTGTGAACCATCCCAAGGTTCTAGAACAACTAAGGTGGTTCTTTTCTGAGGCGTAGATCGTGTTCGTGTGGATACGCATAGTGGCACGAACACTTAAACATGCAAGAGATCCGGCAAACCAAAGGACTAGTGGGATAAGCGAAGGGCACGCGACAAAGGTATTCCTATAAGATAGGAATTGTAAATCACTTTGTATGAGTTTTTCTTTCGCATGAATCGCTCGAGGGATCTTATTTCCGTGTGATTTTAAATGTTTTTACCTATATATCCCTACATTAGTATCAGAGCCACTTACGAAAAATCGTACAAAGTTTAGAAAACTTTTATATGTGATATAGAAGTAGGATATAATTTTATTATATATTGTATAATGTATGAGCATTTGTCGAGATACAAAAGTTTGTGTTGATCAAACTAAAAGTCTATAGCATTTTCATATGAAATATGAAAGTGTGCTATGATGCGAATGCTCTCGACAAATTTTATAACCTATGGTTTCGGCTCATGAGCATTTTTATAATCATAATAAAAATTGATGTCCTAAATCTATTGTATTTGATTGATGACATGGTGCATGGTTATGGCCTTAACCCCAATGTGATTGAATGTATGTGTGTGTGTGTGCATGTTGTAATTCATAATACGGTCTGCGTGTCGTATCTTGTCTCTATTTTTCCTAGTTGTAAAAATAGATTTAGGCTCGAATGTAACTCGAGTTTTCCTTCATTGTAATGTACAAAAGGAGCAGTGGAGTGTACATCGAAGAATGAAGTTACAAGAAGGATGCCGACCACACACGATGACCGAAGGATGCACTTGGAAAAGATGTTATCCCTAGGTTGACCATCGATCTTCTCATTAGCTTGAGAAGATCGTAGTATATATAGGCCATAACCATGTCACATTTTCTTGCTTATATGTTGATATATGCTATGTGTGTGTATGTGATGCATGCTTAGATGTTTATCTTAATTAAGTCGACTCAATATGCCTACCAAAGTTTGGTACTCATAAACTACCTCGATCATTAGTTGTTGGGTTTGCCAAAGCAAAGCAACATATTTTATCTTGGTAGAGTGTGAGAGGACAATTGTGATGTCCCGCTATCAAACTTTGGGTGAGACTTAACTAAATCCCCTCAATTAGATTGAGAAACTTGGAGGCATATCCCAAAAGTTAAGGAAAATTGGGTAAGAGAACAATTATTCCATGTCTTGGGCGATTAGCCAAAGCTAACTCAAGATAAAGTGTAATATGGATCTTGACCCTTTGTTTCAAAGAGTTGCATGAGATGTAATTGGTAAAATGTTACTTACCTAATTATACCAAGTCTTGGGCGATTATTCAAAGCTAACTCAAGATAAAGTATAATATGGATCTTGTCCCACATGAATAATGATTGCTATTTGGTTTGGAGCTAGTAGTGTTGGTAAATTGAGTTTGCCTACATCCATGATTAGCCCCAACCAAAGCTCTACGATTCAGTGGGAGCGTCATTTAATTAAAGGCATAATTAAATGAATTAGATATGATACTTATTTCTGTATTTACTGTTGTAGATCACCATGTCATCTAACACATCAAATACTCTCTCTCTCTGCGATCCGTCCTTGAGAAGGACAAGCTCAATGGAGCTAATTTCCTGGACTGGTACAGAAACGTGAGGATAGTCCTCAAACAAGAACGAAAACTGTACATCCTAGAGCAATCTCTTCCAGAAGCACCCGCCGCTACCGTTACCCATGCCGAAAAGGATGCTTACAAGAAGCATTAGGATGATGCACTTGATGTATCATGCCTTATGCTTACCACCATGAACTCTGAGCTTCAGAAGCAACATGAGAACATGAATGCACATGAGATTGTTGAGCATCTAAAGCAACTTTATCAAGGGCAAGCTTGGCACGAGCGGTTTGAGGTGTCTAAAGCCCTATTTGCATGCAAGATGCAAGAAGGAACTCCTGTAGGATCTCACGTACTCAAGATGATTGGGTATGTCGAGAACCTTGAAAGACTAGGATTTCCTCTGGGCTAAGAATTGGCAACAGACCTTATTCTGCAATCGTTACCGGAGGGGTATAATCAATTTGTCATGAACTACAACATAAATGAAATTGACAAGCCTTTGCCTGAGATGCTCAGCATGTTAAGAACTGTTGAACCTAATCTCAAGAAAACCAAAACCAGTAATGTACTGATGGTACAAAAGGGCAAAGGCAAATGGAAGCCTAAAGGCAAGGGTAAGACCCAAGCCAAAGGCAAGGCCAACTCTACTTCATCCAAAGTTAAAGATAAGGTACCTAAGTAAGGAACCTGCTTCCACTGTGGTGAGACCGGACATTGGAAGAGGAACTGCAAACATTACCTGGAGGAAGTAAAGAAGAAAAGAAGTGAGACTTCGGCCTCAGGTATTTTTGTTATAGAAGTCAATCTATCTATCTCTTCTTCTTGGATATTAGATACCGGATGCACGTCTCACATTTGTACTAATGTGCAGGGCCTTCAAAGAGCTAGATCATTAACAAAGGGCGAAGTGGACCTACGAGTAGGCAATGGAGCAAGAGTTGCTGCCATAGCTGTAAGAACTTATTCCTTGTCTTTGTCCACTGGGCTTATCTTAGAACTAGAGGAGTGCTTTTATGTACCTGCATTAACTAAGAACATAATTTCAGTATCATGTTTGGACAAGAAAGACTTTTCATTTATCATAAAGGACAAATGTTGTTCCATAATGTTAAATGACATGATCTATTATAATGCACCACTTGTGAATGGACTCTATATTCTAGACCTAGAAAACCCAATCTATAACATAAATACCAAACGGTTCAAATCCAATGATGTGAACCAAATGTATCTCTGGCATAGTCGCTTGGGACATATAAATGAGAGTCATATATCCCAGCTCCATAAGGATGGATTACTGGACTCATTTGATTTTGAATCATATGAGACATGTGACTCTTGTCTTCTAGGCAAGATGACCAAGACTCCATTTAGTGGACACGACGAAAGAGTGATAGACTTGTTAGGACTCATACATACTAATGTATGTGGACCTTTCAATGTCGCAGCTAGAGGAGACTATCAATACTTTATCACTTTCACTGATGATGCCAGTAGATACGACTATGTGTATCTCATGAAACACAAGTCGGAATCCTTTGAAAAGTTCAAAGAATTCAAAAGTGAAGTACAAAACCAACTTGGCAAGAGTATTAAGATGCTTTGATCAGATCGAGGTGGTGAATACCTTCGCCAAGAGTTTCGTGACCATCTAGCAGAGTGTGGGATCATATCCCAACTCACTCCACCTGGAACACCACAATGGAATGGTGTGTCCAAGCGGAGAAATCGTACTCTATTAGATATGGTACGATCGATGATGAGTCATACAGACCTTCCTACTTCCTTCTGGGGATTCACTCTAGAGACGGCTCTTTTCACACTTAACCGAGTTCCATCAAAGGATGTCACAAAGACACCATATACGACATGGACTGGGTAGAGTCCCACGATGTCTTTTATGAAGATTTGGGGTTGTGAGGCTTACGTTCGACGTCAAGTCTCAGATAAACTATGACCCAAATCTGATTAGTGCTATTTGTAGGACCGGTGTCGTCGATAGAGGGGGGGTGAATATCGACCGTGAAAACTTCGTAAAAAACTTGGATCGTTCTAGACTTAGAGAGTTAGTAGCACAGCAGAAAAGTAAATAAAAATAAAAGCAATACAAAGGACACGCGGGATTTATTTACTTGGTTCCCGACCCCCCTGGGTCAGTACTTCCAAGGCTTATGTACTCGGCGTGAGTCCACTATTGGTCTCCTTTCCCGAATTTCTGGAGACGGAGAAAACCCGACTTACAGTTGATAATTACAAGAACAAGTATAGAAAAATGATTGCGGAATAACAAACGCAAACCGAACAAAACAAAGTTGAAGCTCGGCCGATCTGGACCTCCGAAGTGCCACGCACTTCCTCCTGGAGCCTCCCGGTAGTAGAGCCTCGTCTTTAGCATGTTTTCGTCAGTCAGAATGCTCAAAATTGCTTTTAGCAATTGTGTTTGAAGTAGAGGGGTCGAAGCCCCTTTTATAGCACTCCTGGGGGCGCCTTGGACGTTGGGGGCGCCCCTAAAAACTCGGTCAAACCTTATCCCTACGCCGACCTCACCACAGCTGATAAAATCTCTGACCAGGGTGCCCCGGACCTTCCGGGCGCCCTCGTGAAGGCTTATCTATGGTTCAAACTCGAAATAGCAAATATAGCTTTCAAGTTGGGCGCCCCGGACCTTCCGGGCGCCCTCATAGGAGCCTATTCTGCTTATCACACAAAAGACTGCTTTTTACTCTTGACTGAGGGCGCCCTCATCATCTCGGGCGCCTTGCTTGGCTGGTTCCCAACTAAACTGGTTTTTCCTTTTGACTGGGGGCGCCCCCATCATTCCGAGTGCCCTGCTTGCCAGGTTTCCAGCCCCAATGTATGTTATTTGCCTGCTTTGTCTTCCATTCTAGGTACCTGCAAGATACAAAAATACAAAGCAAATATACACACATTCGTAACCTTAAGGACTTGGTTCTGACTTCGGATTTCCACTAAACCCTAGGTCGAACCGGCACAAGTTCCCACCCCCCGAGAACGCGCCTTTCACCTACTCCTTTCAGGAGATGGTTGCCACTCAGTCCTTCGGGTGGACTTTTGCATAGCTTCCGAAACTTTCGCACCTCGAGACGCTCAAACCCTGACCCGTCTCTACTCCTGTCCTTAGTCATCACTCAGCTATGTTGTTCAGTCCCTCGGACTAAGACTGTTGGTGCAGGAAGCACCAGATCGAACCTTGTTTTGATATTGGCAAAGGATTCAAAGTTAAGGGTTATTTGTTGTCTAACAATGCTGCTTGAGAGTGCAGGAAACAAAGTCCTAGCGAAGGGCTGCTAGGCACCTGACGATGGGCTGTCAGGAAACCAAGTCCTGGCGAAGGGCTGCTGGGCAAAAACCAAGTCCTGGCGAAGGGCTGCTGGGCAAAAACCAAGTCCTGGCGAAGGGCTGCTGGGCGAAACTCAAGACCTGGCGAAGGGCTGCTGGGCAAAAACTCAAGACCTGGCGAAGGGCTGCTGGGCAAAAACCAAGTCCTGGCGAAGGGCTGCTGGGCAAAAACCAAGTCCTGGCGAAGGGCTGCTGGGCGAAACTCAAGACCTGGCGAAGGGCTACTGGGCAAAAACCAAGTCCTGGCGAAGGGCTGCTGGGCGAAAACCAAGACCTGGCGAAGGGCTGCAGGGCAAAAGTCCAACTGGAGGATCCGGTTGGCACCAGGTAAATTCTCCCGAGAGGAGTAGGTGAGGACGCGTTCCCCTTGAGGGAACATTAGGCATCGGTTCGACCTAGGGCTCCATTTTGGAGACCCAAAGTCAGAACCAAGACAGCCAAGGCTGTGTAAAATTAACTTATTATTTGCTGTTTTGGACTAACCCTGGATGCACGACCGAAGGACTGTGTTTCTGCAGCTCAGAGAGCCTCAAAGGAGTGAGGCAGTAGCTGAGCAGGGCGCCCCGGATGTTTCGGGCGCCCCAGAGTCAACCCAAAGTCAGCAGAGCAAGTAAACGCCCCGACAGCAGCACATTTGGGGGCGCCCCGGATGTTTCGGGCGCCCCGCGCGCATCGGGCGCCGCGCGTGTCGCGGGCGCCCATTGTGCCACGCCACTGGCAGCTGCAGCAGCTCACCCTCGCGAAGAAGATGAAGCCTTGACCGGTCAACCCGGGCGCCCCGCGCGCGTCGGGCGCCCCAGTCAAATGTGATCCCGAAGAAGCAGAGATCAGCCTTGACCAGAGGGCTCGCCGGATCGAAAGCCACGTGGGGGGGGGGGGGGGGCGCCCCGAGCATCCCGGGCGCCCCCAGCCCTATAAAAGGGACCCTCGACCCTCTTCTTCAATAATCAATCATTGCGACACTTCTGCGCTCTTCTGCTTCCGCGACACGCTCCAGAAATCTTCCAACTCGAGCTGACGACGTCCCGCTGCTCCGAAACTTCGATCTACACCGGACGTCGGTAACGAAGAGCTGTATTTAAAGTTTACTAAACTGTTCTTGTTTTTATCTTTCTTGTAAACTTTTACGAACTTATAGAATTGCCCGCAGAAAACGGTCAACGACCATGGGCCTTGGAGTAGGAGTCGACCCAGGCTCCGAACCAAGTAAACCGACTGTGTTTGCATTGTTCTGTTTTTCTTTTATTTCCGCTGCGCACCCGCTCTTTTTAAAATCCGAACGATTTGCGATATTCACCCCCCCCCCTCTCTCGCATTTCTCGATCCAACAAGTGGTATCAGAGTGGGGTAGTTCAAACTTGGTGCAACCACCAGTTTGAAAGTTATTCGGATTTACAAAATTTTTTATCTTATTTTTTTTCTTTTTTTGTTAATCAACACCACTACATCTTTTCCGCCTATTATTTCAAATAAATAATATCTGTAGGAGTATTTAAAAAAATCCTTACACCTTTTTTAATTTTGAATTCTCATTTTTTCACTATAAGTTAGAATTAATAAAACGAACAATTCTTGAAAATTTGTCATAAAAATTTTTTTAATATTATTTCTCGAAATTCGTGCCACATTAATTCGAGCAATCTTTTAATTCTTATTTTTCACCATTAATCAGAATATTCATTTCCTAAAAATTTTGTCTCAAATTTTTTTATTATTTTATTATTATTCTGCCTCGAAATTTGTGTAATTTTTTTTTGGGCAAATTTTTTTTCTTCTTCTCCCGCACTACTAATCCAAGACCAAGTCTTGGTACATTTTGTTCGTTCTTTTGTGTGCAAGAGGTTATTTTATGGCCAACCAAGAATGGAATAGCATCCGTCCACCACTCCTCTCCGGCGAGAACTTCAATTCTTGGAGAAGTCAAATGGAGTCCCTTCTGAAGGCCCACATGGACATATGGATGATCCTCCAAACGGGGTTTACAGTACCTACAGAAGATGGTATGTCGATCGCCTGGGAGAAATTGGACGAACAAACTTTGAGGAAGATCGAGGCAGATGCAAAGGCGACTGTAATCATACAATGCGGCCTAACTAACGAACAACTCAAGCTAGTTGGATCCTTCAACTGTGCTAAAGAAATTTGGGAGAAATTGATCAATCTTCATCAAGAAATCTCAGATGAAGAAGAAGATCAGGTAAGTTATCTCGCACTCTCGGTCCAAGCACAGACAGCCGAGTCAGAGTCTGAACCTGAACCCAGAGTCGAAATCGAACCAGCAGAATCAGACGACGAACTGACTGAGATGGTAACCAATTTCAAATTCTTTTCTAAATTAGAATTAAATAATCAAGCTGATACTGCAATGGTCGAGGAAGGTATAACTTTTGCAGGGAAAACTCCAAGAGAACCACCAAAGAAGGAGCTTCAACCGGTACCCAAGCCCGACTCAGACACGGAATCAGAAGATGAATTTAGATCCGAGACAGCAACAATTAAGGGGGAGATTCCTAATAAGGAATCAAAAGGTAAAATTACAAATTTGAATTTTAAAAATCATATAATTTGTTACATATGCAGGGAGAGAGGGCACTACCAAACTAAGTGTCCTACTCGAAAGATTCAAACGATACCACCGACGGCGACAAAGGAACGAGCTCCAAAAGCACGAAAGAACAAGAGTCGCATTCAATGCTTCAAGTGTCAGGAGTTTGGGCATTACAAAGAGGAATGCACAGATAAACGTTACAAAGATCCAGGGCAACCAACCAAAATGGGTAACTGTAATTTACATCCAAATCAACTCTTTACCTTGAATACTGATAGTTTAATTAATCACCCTTGGTCAAATTTAGATATGGATGCATGCTTAGATAACTTAATGAAATCATGTATATTAGCAAAGTCAAAATCCAAAATGTTAAGACAAGAAAATGAGACTTTGAAAATTAAAATTGATATACAAGAAAAACTGATTAATAATTTTGCAAACTTAGAAAATCCAGAAATTTCTCCTCACTATGGCATTATCTGAAGTGTTGTTTTGGCTATTCATAGGACTAGATAGCTTAAGGACTTAACCAATTACTTGAAATTTGAAAACATAGTATTGGGAGGAGGTGAGATGATAGTACGTTGGGGAAACCAACTCTAATAAGATCAAGTCTACTTGGTCTCTTTAGACTGGTGAAACCAGCCGAAGCTACCGATCCAAGACCCAAGCTAGTTAGACCAGAAAATGACCTAATTTAATTTGAAAAAGAAATTTCATTAAAAGGCTTTGTCAAGGAAAGGGTGGATGATCCCATAAGGCTACGGCCAAAGAAGGCCTAGTGCCTCGCCAAGACCTGGAAGCCAATTTCTGAAATTCAAATTCAAATTATCTTTTGTCAAATTCGAATCTAACACAAATTTCAAATAATTATAGATTCTAATCTGTTTTCAAAATTTCTATTTTTCAAACTTATTCTGTTTCAAAAATCACTTAATCAGTGTTCAAAATTTCTGCTTTCTACACGTTTTTTTAATCTGTTTTCAAAATTAAATAACTTTTTTTCAAAATAAATGAAAATTTCTTTTCAAAATTAATTTTTACCTTCAAACCTGTCTCACAAGAACTTTTAAGGCTAACTGGTTGAAAACCCTAGATTGGGTGAGACAGGAAAATTAAGTTCAAATTAAAATTTCTTTTATGTTGTGTTTTAATTCAGAGGATAATTCCAACATAATCAAACCATGATTAACATAGTCAAACCTTAGTCAACTGAGTCAAACATGGTCAAACCTAGTCAACACTAAGGTCTTAGATAAAATCAGTCTATGTCGGATACAGGGGGAGTTCTTCTTAATGCTTTTTAGATTTCTCAAAATCCTTATGCTTTAAAACTTATTTTCATCTCAAAAATAAGGCTTTCAAAAGTTGATTCAAAAGCCTTCGTATATTACTATCTATTTGAAAAATTATTATCATTTCAAAATGTTCTTCGAAAACTGTGTTATCATTCCAAATTGTGTTGAAAATTACTATACTCAAAATTATCTTCATTCCAGATTGAATTTTCTAAAATTATCTTCTTGAAAATTACTATACTCAAAACTATACTCTTTTGATTTTAATAAACCCTAAAAGACACAGAGGAAGGTCCATTTCATGATCCACTAGGACTCCTAGGAAGTGTCAAATTTAGGGGGAGTTTGATTCAAAAGAAGAATTTTTGAAATTTTTTTTGGTAATTATTTTAAAGTTATTAGATAATTCTTATAATTTAAATCAAACCCTAAAACTCAGAGGAAGATCACTTGTAGTCAACAAGCTTCCTAGGACTGGGTCAAGTTTAGGGGGAGATCAAATTAAAAGAATTGTTGAAAATTTTCAAAATATATGTTTTCATGCACTGCAAGTTTAAAATCCTTTTGAAAACATAAATAATTTTTTCGTTCAAAATATTATTATTATTGTGGCCTATAAAATTGCTTTTGAAATAATATTTACTTGGGTTGGCGAATTTCCACGACACTTAGAAAAATATCCTTGTAGTCAACAAGGTTTCCTAGAATTGTGTCAGACTGGAAAATAAACCAAGTCAAGCAAAATATTGTGTCTTCAAAAGGTCATACATTTTTTCAAAATGTACTAGCATATACTTTCAAAGTACTATCATTTTTTTTGAGATAGTATTTACTTGAATTGGAGAACTTTTCTAGGACACTTAGGGAAATGTCCTTGTAATCAACAAGGTTTCCTAGGATTGTGTCAGACTGGAAAAGAAACCTAGTCAAGTAAAATATTTTATTTTCAAAATGCATAATACTTTTCAAAAAATTACTCATATCTTTCAAAGTCTAATATTTTTCTAAAAGTACTTATGTGTTTCAAATCATAATTTATTTCAAAAGTACTTATGTCTTCAACAATGCATAATATCTTTCAAAAAGTACTACTATATAATGTTTCCAAAAGTACAAATATTTTTCAAGGCAAAAGTGTTCTAAGTGCGTGAAGCTTTTAAAGATTTGCCTACAAATACATTTTTTTTAAAAAATGGATTTAATCTAGAAATTTAAGTTTTTATGCCTTCAAAATTATTCTAAGTATCTTTTTGATTTCAAAATTCATAGGCTCTGATACACAAACTAAGTACTTAATTTTCTTCAAAATCAATTTAAGTACTTGATTTTTTACTTAATTTTTTAAAATACAACTTAAGTACTTAACATTTTTTTTCCAATTACTTAACTATTTCTTTCAAAAATTATTTCTCCTAACACTTAATTTTTCAAACTTCTCAAAAAGTACTTGCTTTATACTTGAAAATTATCTAAGTGTAAAAAGTTTTGAAAATATTTTTACTCTGTTTTTGAAATACTTTGTCAAAAACATGAAGCACTTAGAAAAACTCATAAATCCCTGTTAGATACCTTGTTCACCCATGCCTGTTTTTGATATATGTCAAAGGGGGAGGAAAGGTCAAAGTTAAGAGTTGTAAATACAAGTATTCAGGGTTTTAGGGGGAGTATGAAAAATAAATATTTTTTTCAACTCTACATTTATTCTATTCATAAATAGTTATACTTCATTGCTTAAACCTTTTGTGCTTAAACTGCTATCTTTTTCCTTAACTTTGAATTGTGTTGCCATAATCAAAAAGGGGGAGATTGTTGGTGCAGGAAGCACCAGATCGAACCTTGTTTTGATATTGGCAAAGGATTCAAAGTTAAGGGTTATTTGTTGTCTAACAATGCTGCTTGAGAGTGCAGGAAACAAAGTCCTAGCGAAGGGCTGCTAGGCACCTGACGATGGGCTGTCAGGAAACCAAGTCCTGGCGAAGGGCTGCTGGGCAAAAACCAAGTCCTGGCGAAGGGCTGCTGGGCAAAAACCAAGTCCTGGCGAAGGGCTGCTGGGCGAAACTCAAGACCTGGCGAAGGGCTGCTGGGCAAAAACTCAAGACCTGGCGAAGGGCTGCTGGGCAAAAACCAAGTCCTGGCGAAGGGCTGCTGGGCAAAAACCAAGTCCTGGCGAAGGGCTGCTGGGCGAAACTCAAGACCTGGCGAAGGGCTGCTGGGCAAAAACCAAGTCCTGGCGAAGGGCTGCTGGGCGAAAACCAAGACCTGGCGAAGGGCTGCCGGGCAAAAGTCCAACTGGAGGATCCGGTTGGCACCAGGTAAATTCTCCCGAGAGGAGTAGGTGAGGACGCGTTCCCCTTGAGGGAACATTAGGCGTCGGTTCGACCTAGGGCTCCATTTTGGAGACCCAAAGTCAGAACCAAGACAGCCAAGGCTGTGTAAAATTAACTTATTAATTGCTGTTTTGGACTAACCCTGGATGCAGGACCGAAGGACTGTGTTTCTGCAGCTCAGAGAGCCTCAAAGGAGTGAGGCAGTAGCTGAGCAGGGCGTCTCGGATGTTTCGGGCGCCCCAGAGTCAACCCAAAGTCAGCAGAGCAAGTAAACGCCCCGACAGCAGCACATTTGGGGGCGCCCCGGATGTTTCGGGTGCCCCGCGCGCATCGGGCGCCGCGCGTGTCGCGGGTGCCCACTGTGCCATGCCACTGGCAGCTGCAGCAGCTCACCCTCGCGAAGAAGATGAAGCCTTGACCGGTCAACCCGGGCGCCCCGCGCGCGTCGGGCGCCCCAGTCAAATGTGATCCCGAAGAAGCAGAGATCAGCCTTGACCAGAGGGCTCGCCGGATCGAAAGCCACGTGGGGGGGCGCCCCGAGCATCCCGGGTGCCCCCAGCCCTATAAAAGGGACCCTCGACCCTCTTCTTCAATAATCAATCATTGCGAAACTTCTGCGCTCTTCTGCTTCCGCGACACGCTCCAGAAATCTTCCAACTCGAGCTGACGACGTCCCGCTGCTCCGAAACTTCGATCTACACCGGACGTCGGTAACGAAGAGCTGTATTTAAAGTTTACTAAACTGTTCTTGTTATTATCTTTCTTGTAAACTTTTACGAACTTATAGAATTGCCCGCAGAAAACGGTCAACGACCGTGGGCCTTGGAGTAGGAGTCGACCCAAGCTCCGAACCAAGTAAACCGACTGTGTTTGCATTGTTCTGTTTTTCTTTTATTTCCGCTGCGCACCCGCTCTTTTTAAAATCTGAACGATTTGCGATATTCACCCCCCCCCCTCTCTCGCATTTCTCGATCCAACAAAGACTTCGTGCCCAAACCCTAAGTCTAGGACTTCGGTGCCCAACCCTCGGCCAGGTCTTCTTGCCCAATTCCCCGAAGCAGGTCTTCGGTGCCCGACCCTCGGCTAGGTCTTCTTGCCTAGTCCTCGACCAGGACTTAGTGCCCACCTTCCGAGCAGGTCTTCGGTGCCCAGCCTTTTTCCAGGACTTAGTGCCCAATCCTCGATCAGGACTTAGTGCCCAGCTTCACTCCCCAGGTCTTAGTGCCTAGGTTAACTAGGACTTTTCTTCTACTTAGGTTACTCTTCCTTTGCTCCCCTTTGTCTGTTCAATGTATCACTTACTTAAGTCTATTGTCAAACATTAAAACACTTAAAGGAGAACATCATTGATACAACTTGCACCAACCATCTCCCCCTTTTTGATGTTTGACAATATCTTAAGTTAGATTGGCTGAAGGGACTAACTTACTATTCTTGGGAAAAAACAAAAGATGATATAAGTTTTAAAACTATATTTTTTTATCTTTGGGAGAAACCAAAAAATTTTCTAACTTAAGTACACCTCTCCCCCTTTGTCATACATAAAAAAAAACCAAAAAAAAAAAAATACTTGCACCAACAATGAAAACCTTAGGTTCTTTTTGAAAATACGTAGTGCAAATTTTTGAAAGCATTGTATTTTAAATGATATATTTCATTTTTTAAAAAATACATAATTTTGAAAAATGCTATGCGCTTTGAAAAGTACAAGTACTTTGAAAATTATTATGATCTAAAAAAAATGCAAGTACTTTTCGAAATATATTGCTAGTGCATTTTGAAAAATGTGTGAACTTTTGAAGACCCAATATTTTACTTGACTTGGTTTATTTTCTAGTCTGACACCATCCTAGGAAACCTTGTTGACTACAAGGACATTTCCTAAGTATCCTGGAAATTTTCCAACCCAAGTAAAAATAATTTGATAAGTCACACAAATTCTGACAAATAGAATAATAGTATTTTGAAAGACTTAGATTTTTAGTAAGATTTTGAAGATATGAAAATATGTTATTAAATAATTCTTTGACCTCCCCCTAAACATGACTCAGTCCTGGGAAGCTTGTTAACCACAAGTACTCTTCCTCTGAGTCTTAAGGTTTGATTCAGATCAAAAGAATAATTTCATAAAAAAATTGAAAAATACTTGTTAGAGAATTTTCTTTTGATTTAGACTCCCCCTAAATTTGACACATCCTTAGAGTCCTTGTAGATCATTAAGTGGGTCATCCTCTGTGTCTTTAGGGTTTATCAAAGTCAAAGAGACAGGTAAATTTTTGAACATATAATTTTTACAACATAAACTTTTTTCGAAAAGTATTTTCAAATGATAGTAATGTTTAAAGTGCAGTTTTCAAAAACCATTTCAAAAAAAATAAAAAGCACTCCCCCTGTATCCGATATCGTTTGACTCTATCTAAGTGCCTTAAGGAACTTTAGTCTTGCCCTAAGAGGCTTGTGTCTAATTGTGTGAGTCAAACAATTTTTAAAAAGATATAATTTTTGAAAACATGTAATATGTATATTCACACAAACAAGCATGAATTCCATAAAAACATTATTATGTTGAAGTACTATTTTGAAAATATATTTTTTAGAAAAATATTCTAGCAATTTTGAAAAATAGTTTTGAAAAATATTTTTCAATTTATTAGTCCTTAACATCTCACCCATTCTAGATGTCTCAATACAACAAGCATGGTTGCCTTATAAGTGTATTGTGAGATGCTTGAATCATTTTTCTTAATTTATTATTAACTCTAAGATTTAATTGAAGCTTGTGTTAGATTCAAATTTGACAATAGTAAAGTGAATTTGGTTTTCAATAATCGTCTTGCAGGTCTTGGCGAGGCACTAGGCATTCTTTGGCCGTAGCCTTATTGGATCATCAACCCTTTCCTTGACAAAGCTTTTTATTGAAAATCCATTTTCAAGTTACTCCTTGAAAGATTTTGGTCTAACTAGTTTGGGTCTTGGATCGGTAGCTTCGGCTAGTTCCACCAGCCTAAAGAGACCAAGTAGCGTATACTTGACCTTATTGGAAAAGGCTTCCCTAACGTACAATCATCTCACCTCCTCCCAATACTAGGTTGATCAAGTTTCAATTATTCTTTTTCCTATAGCCGTTCTAAATTATGCATAATTTAAATATGAATGACATGTCATATATTTAAAAGAAATAGCAAATGCAAGGCATGACAATTATGCATGAGTCAAACAAGTCCAAATCATTTTAATTACGTTTCTAAAGCTGTATCAAATTCCCGATTTGATACATGTCGTGTGAACCGGCGAATATGTCAACCCACTTTGACATATTTAATTTTATTAAATTAATTGTTGCGATTTTGGTAAGATTTTAGTTTGAGTTTGAGTTATTTAAGATTTGGTTGGATTCAAGTTAATTAAGAATTAATTGAAGTTGAATTAATTAATTAATTAAAGTTTAATTAACTAATATTTTAATTGAAATAATTTAAGTTTGAATTTATTTGAATTTAATTGAAATAATTTAAGTTTGAATTTAATTGACTTAATTTAAGTTTGAATTAATCTGAATTTAATTGAAATAATTTAAGTTTGAATTAATTTAGATTTTAATTAATTTAATTTGAATTAATTGACTTCATTAGGATTTAATTGAATTTAATTGACTCAATTAAGATTTAATTAATTTGAATTTGAATAATTAAGATTTAATTAATTTGAGTTTGAATAATTAAGATTTAATTAATTTGAATTTGAATAATTAAGATTTAATTAATTTGAGTTTGAATCATTATGATTTAATTGATTTGAGTTTGAATAATTAAGATTTAATTTGAATTAATTAAGAGTTAATTTGAATTAATTAAGATTAAACTTGAATTAATTTCGAGTTAATTTGAATAATTAAGGTTGAAATGATTAATTAACAGTTGTGGGTCTAAGTTTAAATTTTCATTATTTCAAAAATTTCTGACTCGTCCATATTTTTCTTTTCAAGTTTTTCTAGTAATTCGGATTTGTTTGAACCTTTGTGAACTTTATTTACTATGGCCTTTATCTTAGATAATTCCATATCCTCCTCATCCTCAAAGTAGGAGGAGTAATTTGGGCCATTAGTTAAAATTTTGTAATAATTTTCAAGATTATTTATAATTAAGTTATTATCTAGGAGAATTTCATCTTCAAAATTATCCTCAGAAATAATATTTTCAGAATTAACTTCTGGCTTATTCTTAGGACATTCAAATTCGAATTCAGAGCTATACAATGGATTTTCAAATTTCAATTCATAATTATCTAAAGGGTTTTCGAATTTAGAATTATCCTTAGAATTTTCAAATTTTAATTCGGGATTATCCGAATTAAAATTCTGATTAATTCCAGAATTAATTTTGGGAATTATCGAGTTAACAATAAGGACTAAAGTGTTGATTTCTAATATTTTTGAAATATTTTCTTTTTCTAACTGATTATGCAAGATATCTATTTGACTGTGTAATATTTCTAATTTATCAGAAAACTTGTCTACATTATTTACATAAGCTAGTGCAGGAATTTTGAAACTTTTTGGAACGTAAATTTTACGTACCTTTGTCGGACATTTGTTTTTGTAGTGTCCGAATTTCTCACATTTGAAGCATCGTACATGATCCTTGTTTTTTTGGACTCCTGGCGCTGGTGCCCCCTTTGCCGCCAGTGGCGTAGACCGAGTCTTACGAGTAGGGCACTGATTTTTGTAGTGCCCTCTCTCCCTGCACGTGAAGCATATAATATGGAATTTAAAATTTGACATTTAAAATTAAAATGTTCCTGATTCACCCCTGGGCTCCCCCTCAACTTCTGGCGTCGTTGCTCCGTCGGCGGTTAGTCCGGTGAAAAGCGACCTAGCTCTGATACCAATTGTAGAACCGGTGCCGTCGATAGAGGGGGTGATTATCGACCGTGAAAACTTCGTAAAAAACTTGGATCGTTCTAGACTTGGAGCGTTAGTAGAACAGCGGAAAAGTAAATAAAAATAAAAGTAATACAAAGGACACGCGGGATTTATTTACTTGGTTCCCGACCCCCTTGGGTCAGTACATCCAAGGCCTATGTACTCGGCGTGAGTCCACTATTGGTCTCCTTTTTGGAATTTTCGAAAGCGGAGAAAACCCATCTTACAGTTGATAATTACAAGAACAAGTATAGAAAAATGATTGCGGAATAACAAACGCAAACCGAACAAAAAAAAGTTGAAGCTCGGCCGATCTGGACCTCCGAAGTGCCGCGCACTTCCTCCTGAAACCTCCCGGTCGTAGAGCCTCGTCATTAGCGCATTGTCATCGATTAGAATGCTCAGAATCGCTTTCAGCAGTTGTGTTTGAAGCAGAGGGGTCGAAGCCCCTTTTATAGCACTCCTAGGGGCGCCCTGGACGTTGGGGGCGCCCCTAAAAACTCGGTCAAACCTTATCCCTGCGCCGACCTCACCGCAGCTGATAAAATCTCTGACCACAGCACCGCGGACCTTTCGGGCACTCTCGTGAAGGCTTATCTATATTTCGAACTCGAAACAACAAATACAACTTTCAACTTGGGCGCCCCGGACCTTCCGAGCGCCCTCATAGGAGCCTATTCTGCTTATCACACAAAAGACTACTTTTTACTCTTGACTGGGGGCGCCCTCATCATCCCGGGCACCCTGCTTGGCTGGTTCCTAACTAAACTGGTTTTTCCTTTTGACTAGGGCGCCCCCATCATCCCGGGCGCCCTGCTTGCCAGGTTTCCAGCCCCAATGTATGTTATTTGCCTGCTTTGTCTTCCGTTCTAGGTACCTGCAAGATACAAAAATACAAAGCAAATATACACACATTCTTAACCTTAAGGACTTGGTTCTGACTTCGGATTTCCACTAAACCCTAGGTCGAACCAGCGCAAGTTCCCACCCCAGAGAACGCGCCTTTCACCTACTCCTTTCAAGAGACGGTTGCCACCCAGTCCTTCGAGTGGACTTTTGCTTAGCTTCCGATACTTCCGGACCTCAAGACGCTCAAACCCTGACCCGTCTCTACTCCTGTCCTTAGTCATCGCTCAACTAAGTTTCTCAGTCCCTCGGACCAAGACTTCGTGCCCAAACCCTAAGTCCAAGACTTCGGTGGCCAAACCTCGGCTAGGTCTTCTTGCCCAATTCCCCAAACCAGGTCTTCGGTGCCCAACCCTCGGCCAGGTCTTCTTGCCCAGCCCTCAACCAGGACATAGTGCCCACCTTCCGAGTAGGCCTTCGGTGCCCAGCCTTTTGCCAGGACTTAGTGCCCAATCCTCGATCAGGACTTAATGCCCAGCTTCACTCCCCAGGTCTTAGTGCCTAGGTTAACTAGGACTTTTCTTCCACTTAGGTTACTCCTCCTTTGCTCCCCTTTGTCTGTTCAATGTATCACTAACTTAAGTCTATTGTCAAACATTAAAACACTTAAAGGAGAACATCATTGATGCAACTTGCACCAATACTATTTTGCAAGATATCCCACGGAAACGAAGGGATATTACTTTTACAATCCCACACAAGGCAAAGTGTTTGTTGCTAGAAATAGTGTTTTTCTATAAAAGGAGTTTATTTCTAGAAGAACTAGTGGGAGTAAAATCCATCTTGAAGAAGTTCAAGATGCAGATAGTACTGAAGCTTTAATGGACATTGAACAGGCACTACAAGATGTTGTGGATCATGAGATTGTTGCACAAGAAGTTGTGGAACAACAAACTGTTCAAGTAAACCAACCTCTTCACAGATCTGATAGGATACGTCGTCAGCCTGAGAGATACTTATTTCTCTTGTCTGACCATGATGACGTTACGCTTATTGAGTTGAATGAGCCTACATCCTATCAAGAAGCTGTGATGAGCCCTGATTCTGAGAAATGGCTAGAAGCCATGAGATCCGAAATGGAATCCATGTCCACTAACCAAGTATGGACTTTGGTTGATCCACCTGAGGGAAATAAATCCATTGGGTGTAAGTGGTTCTTTAGAAGAAAGACTGACATGGATGGACGCATGCATACCTATAAAGGGGGATTGGTAGCTAAAGGTTTCAAACAAATTCATGGTATCGACTATGATGAAACCTTTTCATCAGTGGCGATGCTTAAGTCTATTCGAATCGTGCTTGCTATTGCAGCTTATCGTGACTACGTGATCTGGCAGATGGATGTCAAAACCGCATTCCAAAATGGGAATTTACTCGAGGTTGTGTATATGACACAACCTAAGGGTTTTGTAGATCCAGAGCATGCTGGAAAGGTATGTAAATTGTAAAGGTCCATTTGTGGGCTAAAGAAAGCTTTTCGAAGCTGGAATCTTCGATTCAATGATGCAATCAAAGCGTTTGGTTTCATCAAGAATGAAGATGAACCCTGTGTCTACAAGAGGGTTAGTGGGAGCACAGTTGTCTTCTTGATCTTGTATGTAGATTACATACTCCTCATTGGGAATGATATCCCTTCACTACAGTCTGTGGAAACGTGGCTAGGGAAGTATTTCTCAATGAAAGACTTAGGTGAAGCAGCCTAAATCCTAGGCATCAAGATCTATAGAGATAGGTCTAAGAGATTGCTTGGCTTAAGTCAGAGTACATATATTGACAAGGTGCTTAATCGTTTTGCCATGGAGAATTCCAAGAAGGGATTTCTGCCAATGTCACATGGTGTGAGTCTTTCGAAGACTCAAGGTCCCTCTTCTAAGGAGGAGAGAGACCGTATGGATCAGATCCCTTATGCATCCGCTATAGGGTCTATCATGTACGCCATGCTTTGTACTCGACCAGATGTCTCGTATGCTTTAAGCATGACGAGCAGGTACCAGTCAGATCCAGGTGAAAGTCACTGGATAGCTGCCAAGAATATTCTTAAGTACTTACGAAGAATGAAAGAATATTTCTTAATATTGGAGGCGATGAGAAGCTAGCTGTAAAGGGTTACAGTGGCGCAAGCTTCCAAACAGACAGGGATGATTTTAGATCGCAGTCAGGGTATGCGTTTTTCTTGAATGTTGGCGCTGTGAGCTGGAAGAGTTTGAAGCAGGACACAGTCGCAGATTCTACAATAGAGGCCGAGTATATTGCTGCATCTGAGGCAGCAAAAGAGGTTGTTTGGATCCAAAAGTTCATTACAGAAATTGGTGTGGTTCCTAGCATAGTAGACCTCATAGACCTCTATTGTGACAACAATGGGGCTATCACACAGGCTAACCAACCTCGGTCACATCAGCGGACCAAACACATACTACGGCGCTTCCATCTCATTCTAGAGATCATCGACAGAGGAGATGTAAGGATATGCAGAGTACCCACAGATGCAAACATCGCGGATCATTTGACTAAGGCTTTGGCATAAAAGAAGCATGATGGTTATACCAGGTCACTGGGTATTAGATATTATAGTGATTGACACTAGTGCTAGTGGGAGATTGTTAGTAGGAGCCCTAGAGCCAATTATGTGATGATTGACTAGGGACATTGTGTATCATATTCTATAATTAATAAAAGCATGATTGGTTATTATACTTACTATGTATTTGTGTCAAATAACTAAGTATAATAATATCCATAGGTAGTAGGTTCTTATCTATATCATATCGATTGGTTGAATCGATAGTGAGATGATGTAAAGAACACTACTCTAAACCATTCCTAGTCAAGTATTAATATTCAAGGACAATATTAATGCATGGAGACTAGCATGTAGGTCAATTGATGACTGAGCTCACAAGTCATGGATATGTGATATCAAGTTGACACATGGGTATACATTGGAGAATGTGTACTGAATTGACCCGTCATGAGAAAGTTTCATAGATTGTCATATGAGTGTCATAAACTTTCTCATGTGACTATTAGTATGAATAGTCCTTAGACCTGAAGTCAATACGGCTCCCTACATAAGGAGTTATGTACTTTAGTATCGTCAAACGTCACCCGTAACAGGGTGGACTATAAAGGCGATCACTAGGTATGTAATGAATTATGCGGAGGGATGTGAGTGATGTAGATGGGATCTATCCCTCTCATATGACGGGAGTGATATCTGTGGGCCCCTTGATCGAGTAGGACTACTAAAACACATGGTTATGGTCAAATGAGTCAATATGAGATATTGAGCTCATTTGTTTGAGTGAGTCTACTCGGGGATCAAGAAACACAAGATTGACTGAGGATGACACGGTCTATGCCTCATTGGTCAATCTAGATATCGAAGATAGAAGGACAAGGTCATACATTATCATAGTCACGGAGGTTTAGTCGGATCTCGACTTTTCTTGTTACTTGGGTAGCAATGATGTATTGTTAGATGCCGCTCATTACTTATGTGTCTAAAGTGGTTTAGACACATTGCCAATGTTACGAGAACCTATTAGGTCACACACTAAGGACACGATGCTTCAGAGATTAATTGATCTTGGTTTGACTAAGATTTGATTCGAATTGTATTAATTGAGTTAAACTCAAGTGAATCCAATTAGATTATGGGATTGAGTTTTATTTGAGTTAGACTCATCTAGATTAGACTCAACCACTTAATTATGGATAATATTCATTAAAGGGTTTAATAAATATTATTTAAGAGGAAGGCTAAGAGACATTGAATTCATTAGATGAATAGAATATTAAGAGTCTCAAGGAATACCAAGAGGCTTGGTATTCATTGGGTTTTGTTAGCATTAGGATGAGAGGAGCTCAAGGGACATAGACCCTTGGTATTCATTAGATGAGTATAAATACCCCCCTGTCAAAGGCTAGGGTGTGCATCTCTCTTCCTCTTCTTTCTTCCTCCTTGTCCATAACTCTCTAGTGGAGGTTCTTGTGTTTTGTGAACCATCCCAAGTTGCTTTCACAACTAAGGTGGTTCTTCTTTGAGGTGTAGATCGTATTCGTGTGGATACACATAGAGGCACGGACCCTTGAACGTGCAAGAGATCCGGCGAACCAAAGGACTAGCGGGATAAGCGAAGGGCACGCAAGAAAAGGTATTCCTATAAGATAGGAATTGTAAATTACTTTATATGAGTTTTTTTTCGCATGGATCGCTCGAGGGATCTTATTTCTGCTGCGATTTTAAATGTTTTTACCTATAGATCCTACAAGAAGATGCTAGTAGGCAGAAACAGGATGCACAAGCTCTGATAATTGACGATGCTAGAAGGCGGAAGGACGCTCTCGCCTTCCCTTTATATAGGGAAGAACCCGCCCTTATGCGAAGAATTGACGCACGACTTGTGGACGGTAATGACTGCCAATTTCGAGGCGTCCTCTCTATGGTCGTTGGTTGGTATGACCCTATGGCTCGTATCAGAAGAAGATTATGATGAAAAGATCCGGCCATATGGCAATATCATATTCGCTAGAATGTTCCCTCGCCATTAAGATACCCCTTACGCTCTTAATGGGTGATGGACAGCTATCATTGCCGGGCCTCGGAACTCATAGGGATTTTTAGATTAATTCAAAGGACTGCCTCGGGCCAAGGGACGAATGATTCGATTCCTCGGACCCGACAAGTCGTCAAGAGAGAAGAAATGGTAATATGGACCCCGCAGATACTTAGTTTCCCTTTATTGTACTACTAGCCTAATCAGTCAACCACAGTTCCTTCGATTATACTTAAAGGAAGAGACTTGTGATAGGGATGAGTGTCCCGGGGTGGACAAGTGGCACAGGGAAGCTACGTAATAGTGTCCGCCGAACCAGAGTCCCAAGGTCAGACTATCAATCGAGCTCCCGAGACTACCTCAGGAGAATGGAAGAAAGCCCCCGAGGTAAAACCGGAAATCGGGCTTCTGAGACTATCTCGGAAAAATGGATGAAGGCCCCGAGGTCAGCTCGTGAGATGAGACTCCGAGACTAACTCGGGAGAGTGGACCCCAAAGATTAATATAGGAGTCAGAAATCCCGACTTAAAGTATCCGTTCCTCCTTCCATAATAGGAAAGTTAACGGATAATTATTGTCTGCAATGCACAGTAATTAAGGTCTTAATGATTGCAGCTGTCGTTACCAAAAGATTAATATCTATTAAGTAACCAATGATCAAGGAATGTGGAGGAGAACGTGGGGGCACGCGTGATAAAGACCTTAGGTATATAAGATGCCTCGACATCCAGGTAAGGGGGTAAGTTTTCCGAGCTAATAGAGAACTTGATTCCTCGTTGTCCTCCGAAAAAAGATAAGATTCATGACTTGAGCATCGAAAAGATGTCCACCGGAAAATCTCCTGGTGCGTTCCCTTTAACGCTCGTGGTAATCTCGCAAGGCGTGGACATCTTCTCCTAGTCACCATCGTCGTGGGTTGTGCTTTAGTAACTTGTCAGCCTCGTCGTTCGCTTCCGAAACAGAGGTAATGGAGGGGTTGATGACGCCAATCTCACCAATGGCACGAGTGACTAGAGGGGAGGTAGGGGCTTCGGCGAGAGTGTCAAGAGGGAAGAAGGAGGAGAGGATTGGATAGTAAGGGGAGAGCTAGGAGACGGACGAGTGAGACGGTAAAGGAATTAGGGATTTTAATTTTTAAATTCCCACTTTGATTTAGTTTAATCGGTTTAACCGATTTCAAATTTTTAAAATTGAAACAGAAATCGAATAACGGATATTTAAAAAAAAATTCCTAATTAACCGAATCAAAATTGTAGTTTCGATCGGTTCTATATGTTAATTTGATTTAACTGCTTTTCTACTAACTCCTAATATTAACTAAGACTATCCATTATCATATGTATCAGCTAATTTTAGTCCTTCAGGGACGAACAGTGGACTAGCGCATAATGATATTGTCATTATGAGCTTTAGAAGTCAAACCTTGGCTAATAGCTGACTACCCTCCCTCCATGTGCTATTCAACTGTCTATGTTAATAATCATCCCGGATTTACCTCTTTTATTTTATTTGAAAATGTCACTTTACTACTATGTAGCATTTCATTAAATAGTTGTTACACTATGATAAATAGAATATTTTATTCTAATTAAAATTACTATATAGAACATATCCCATCCAAATATTTTTTTATCAATTTAATGAAGAATAATGATTGAGAGAGTGAAAATAGGAGAGTAAAAATCATATTGAATGATGTGACATCTTATATGCATGATCTTCGATGGGTTCACCGTGCCCCCCAGGATATAGTTTGATTCGGGACGGCGGTCGAAGGCCGCCGATGGTGTCCAAGCGATAATCGGACGTGTGCATATAAAGTGTCACGTCATACCACGTCATGCCACATCATTTATTATGATTTTCACTCTTTCGTTTTCATTCACTCTATCATAGCTCTTTAATCAAATTGCTTAAACTGCATTAAAAAAAAATTCAAAAGTGATTGAAATTATAGTAGCTAAAGACGATTCGCTCATCTTCAACAATCTCGTCAATCTATCTCAAGGCTAATATAGAGAAAATAAATCATAAAAATTACTAATCCAGATATTATGATTAATATATAAGGAAGACGGACATATGAACTTTGCGAATGTATTAACAGTTATAGTAGTTATAGTAGCTATATATATAATTATTGTAATGCTATAAGAATATTGTATTAGTTGTTATAGTATTATAACAATTATTGATAAATATCTGTTATTAAAAAATTGAAATGATTTTAATAAAGTTTAAATAATCTCTATAAGTTAATATAAAACAATATTATAATAAATTAATGTTTTGTATATACTAATTTTTAAATAAAATATTATATTTTATCATATTATAACAATCACTCTGTAATTATTATAAATTGTGATGGTTAATCGTAACTATTATAAAATACTGAAAGTAAAAAATATTCTCTAGATAAAAGAAAAATCTTGTGGGAATGCCTATTTGATAATCATAAAAATACATTTAATTGTTAAGAAAACATTGTATTTACCTATATGTTATTTTTGTTTTTCCTAACCCTCGAGAGTAGTTTTGTACTACTGTTCGTACACTTGATAAATCAGGGAAGCCCAAAAACTCTTATGGTATATTTGGTTAGGGGTTATATATGATAATCTTGATTATTCATCTAAGTTTATCAAGGTTCTGAGAATTGGACCGGACATCGAACCGGTCGGAATAAGAGTTCAGAGGTTCAGAGGTTTAACCGATTTAACCGGAGCTCCAACCGGGATATAACCAATATATAGTAAAGCATATATTTATATAAATATATGAAACTAACAACTTATCCAATTACTTTCTTCAAGATTAGATCAATTAGGTCGAGCATGTGATATATTTTTGTCAGCAACTTAGTATGGTATTCTTGAAAAAAAGATTAGTTTCAAAGAAAAATTAAAGTTTAAAACCATTGGATTCAAGAAATCTAGATACGAATTGAAAAATCTTATTAGAAGTTAAAACTATATCACAATAGTATTTGTTCACCCATAAACACTTAAACATAGGACACTAGTAAAGCACATGCAAAATTACACTTCCAAATATGTCATATATTGCTGCCTTCATATGCCAGCACGACGATGCAACAAGGCTAGATACACGGTGACGCTAGCGGCGCGAGGCGAGGCTAGCGCAGGCAGGGCAGCGCGGCGAGGCTGGTAGAGGCAGGGCAATGAGGCGAGAGACTAGCGACGGTGACTCTCTTGCAAGCAAACAACAGGTTTGTTCGTTTGAGACATTGGGTGTTTTTAACATTTTGTTTTTCA
>JAGFNQ010006400.1:196094-238591 GCA_024364735.1 Boesenbergia rotunda
CCTTACTCTTAAATCAAAAATGAAAGTAGAAACATGGGGCATTTCATACATTGTTGATTTGGAAAAAAAGTTTTGTCATTGTGGGGAGTTTCAAATTTCAGGACTTCCTTGCTCACATGCTATTGCCGTAATCATTCACAGGAACATGGATACACTCCCATATTGTGAGCAATTATTTTTATTCTGAAACTTGGAAGTAGTTTTCATGGATCGTATTTTCCCTTGTAGAAGCAAACAGTTTTGGCCTACTGGAGTAAACGACATTACAGTTCTATGTCCCTGTAGCCTTGTGCAGCCTGGTAGACGAAAGAAGGCACGGATAGAGTCCAGACACAATGGTAAGGTCAAACTAAAATACAGCCGGTGCAAACAACTTGGTCATAATAAAAGGACATGTAGGAATGCCGCCAGCCCCAAAGTCTTGAGTTAATTGGTATGTGTAGTGACCCAATATTCTGATTGAAGTGTATATTTTGTATGGAGGATAACTGAATGTATATATTTTGTATATTGTATAGCTATAGTATTGTCAAAAAACTAGTTGTTGTTAATGTTGTGACTTGAAGAAGTATTTCAATATTATGATACATTTCTTCTTGTGTAAAATTATGTAAGCAGAATTGAGCAGTTGTGAAGTTTTCGGGATTTTGAAACCCACAATAATGTTATTTTCAGGTCTTGAAGTCCTGAAGTCCTATGGTTTGTGAATATCTGTCATTTGAGACCCTCTGTTTGTTTGGCTTTGTTGATTCATTGTTCTGTGCCAACTGATACTGTATTAACACGTAATTGATAATCATTAGGACTATGTTTGGAGACCAAAAATATCATCTCCTAGCTATCTAAACTCTAACTACTGGTAATGAGTTTTGAGAAATCAAAATATTATAGGTCCATGAAACAAACCTCCTGCTGTGCCAAATTCTGAAAATATGAGGTAATGATGTGGATGGGATTAAATTGTGGTATGCAATGTCTATGTAGGTACTCTCCTTTTTGTTTAATATTAAAAATAATTTCACAACATGTATATTTATATAAAATATTTAATCATTCTATTATTGAATTATTTGAAATCTGAAATGAGATTATTGTGTCAGGCCCTGCGTGGGCTTGAACATTATTATTTCAGGTCCAGCTTGGGCCTGAAATGGAATTATTTCAGGCCTAGACTGGGCCTGAAATGAGATTATTCAGGCCCACGCTGGGGTTAGGGTAGAGGAAAAGTAAGGTTCAATATTACTTATAGTATCGATAAGAGGACAGATTATAGATTAGAGATTACACAATAACAAGGATCGAAAGCAATGCTCCATTGGAGTATCAAAATGGTTTACATACATTATAACTACAAACATATATTGTTTGTCATTAAACTTACATTATACAACTGAATCATTTTGTTTCAGGCCCTGAGTGGGTTTCCTAAAATGCTTTTGTTTCAGGGCCACTGTGGTCCTGAATTCAAATGATTCTAGCAAAAGCAAGGTTCAATATTACTGATGGGTTCCACAACAATTATAGATTACAGATCATATATGAGACAAAAATAATGATCCGAAGCAAAGTTTCATTGATTTGAAAAGGAGTACATGGATTTTATAATTACAAATATATAATTTTTGTGATCACAATTACATATGCATAGTATCAACAAAAATACTATTTACAGATTTAGCTTCCAGCACTTGTCTCTCATTATTTTGTAGCCCACCTGAAATCGATAATTTTTCATTTGCTTTTGGCTAAAATCTGTAGATCTTTGAAAAACTAGACTTTCTGCATACCGCATCATGAAAAATGCACAATCCAACCTGAAAAACCAATATTCACATTGTTGTCATCTTATAAATCCAACCATGAAATCCGTTGTTATTTTTAACAAAAACATACATCCTCTTATGATCTGCTTTGGGTGGGTCCTTCTACAACAATTTTATTAAACTCTGTCCCAACTATGGAAAGCAATCCTTTATTCCATGTCTTGTAATAAGACCAGTTCAAATTTTTAAAAAACACCACCTACACAGATATGACATTAGTAACAATTATATTGGTATGAAACTTTTTGTTGTGGTATATCTATGAAATAGAAAACTTACAGTTTTTTCAAATTGGGCAGTGTACCCTTCTGTGGCGCCGAGAGAATTATAATGATGGATACTACCTTCAACGAGGTCAATAACCATTAGATGCCAATGATCATCTGCATTATTTAGAGGACAGATGATATATCTAATTGACTTATCCGTATAAGTATCAATAGTTTGTTCAAAAGCCTGAGCGTGAATCGCCTCAAAAAGTTCCTATGGTTATTAAAAAGGAAGTGTCAATGGACTAAATCATAGAAAAAAAATAACAAAACAAGTAGCTAATTGACTTACATCAAACCCCACCCCACAGAATATGGAGGGCTGGTATGATGAGTTACACGCTTTTGCTTCATTTCCAAGAATAGTCCAGTATGTATTGATGCAATCCCCGGTGGTGTAGTCATTCCAATCAAATATTGTCAAAAAAGATAGCATATCTAATGTAAAAGTCCCATTGGACCATACTGGATTCAACTCATACCTACATGCAAATAAGATAAGAAACTTAATAACAATGTGAATGATTAAATTTTATAAATGAATGTCAATAATCATCAATGTTTTACAATATTTTTCCAAACGCAATAGCAACTAACTCACTTTAATTTACTAAGCTTTAATAATGTTTCAGCAATCTCTGCATCTTTAGTCTTCTTAAAAAATGCCTTGGAATTCTTCAAGATTTTGCTTTTCACCTTTTGAAATTCTTTAGCTTTAGCTACGTGATGTTCAGATATGTTAGTTTGGGTGGAGGTCGCAGATTTTGTTGTTTGCGTTGGAGTATCTGACATTGATGGGGCAGGAGGCTCGTCATCTTCATCTTCATCTTCATCCTCATCCTCCTCCTGAACAACTTGTTTGCCCTTGCCTTTGGCCTGGTAGGTTTGTCTGACCTGAGTTATTTTCTTTTTTTTGGCAAGTGCCTCACCTTCATCTGACCCTTTGTTTTGCAATTATTCATGCAGCTGTTTGATTTTTTGGTTAGACTGAAGTATGATATCCTCTCTTATAGCTATCCTTTTATCATTTTGCTGCTCTTGTTGTTTAAGCTGCGAATCTTTGTCACCAATTATTTTATCCTTTTCAACAATGATGTCATTTTTTTATTTCAGCTGAGACTCCTTCTCTGCAATTATTGTTTCTTTTTGAGCAATAATTTGATCCTTGGCAGTGATGGCTGATGCCGTCTGACTTTTGGCTTCCTCTAAACTTTTAATTGCTATATTTAATTGTTGCTGTAAGGTTTCAATTTGTTCTTGTTTTTGTATACATATATTGCAGGCTTCCATTTGTAAGGGCTGTAGCCTTCCTTGTGCTGTCTGGCTTCCTTCTGGTGTCTGCTGTAATACCTCACATTCTACCTCAAGTGGTTGAGTTGGAGGGGAGTAGTCAGGTACCAAATCATGCTCTATATCAAATGGAATTAAATCAATAATAATTAAATTTGTGGTCACACGGTCTATCATCCTCTTGATAGTGTCAACATGGGCTTTAGGCCATGTCCAGCGAAGTATTCTTGGCAATCTATGAGGATGTTCAGGAGCAGCAATACTAATATGTTCATGAACCCATACCTGCAACATCATTATAATCAGTCAATATTATCCATCATCAAATTATATTAGCAGTTATATGTACTCTAACTTACAGCCAAAATATTTGGAAATCCCTTGAGCAAGGGAGCCTTGGCCGGTTGGGTTGAATCACCTACATGTGGTCTATGCCTCAATGTCACCTCCTTTCCAATGGCTACCAACTGAGGAGCCATGAAATTGTACACGACATTGCACCAATTGTAGTTTGGTAGATTGTCAAAATCATCTACGCAATCAATAAGTGACAGGGCAGGAATGGCAAGTATGTTGCTACTACCACAAAATAGCACTGTACAAAAAAATAGAGTAAATACAACTGACAATACAACTTGTCATTGGATGTAGACTTTATTAGCAGTTTCTCCAAATGCCGTGCAGAACAACTAGAATCTTCGAAATACTCCTTGTACAGTGGGTTGGAGGCCTCATTCAAATCAAGTTGGATTATCTCTCCATGGTCAGGTAGCCCTAGAATAATTGATATATCAACCTTTGTGAAATTGAGTTTTTTCCCATGGAATACAAAGCTCTGTTCTTCTTCATCCCAATTATCAAACATGTTCTGAACTTGGGGTCTTACACAAGAAATAGTAGGAAGGTCGAGGACCCAAGAAAAGGGTGTTTCTCGAAGCAACTGTTCTTGTGCTGGTGTGGGTGGAACAGAATCAATAAAATTTTTGAAATGGCAAAGGCTACTTTTCCAGTTCATTCGTTTACTGTGACCTCTGTTGGCAAAACTTGTATACTCGGTAGGCAATTTGATTTTTCGTTGTGGCAGCTATTTTTTCCCATGACTTCCCCTAGGGACTTGCTGTTTCTTAGATTTGGTGGGAGCAGCTTTCTTTGAAGATGATCTTTTTTGACCCATACCGAACTTATCAACCATCAAACAAAAAATTATTTGACACAAACAAACAATGACACTTAGAAATCATTCATAATAGGGACTCCTCAAATTCAGTCTTTTACTGAAAACTATCGCTAACCCTAGGTGATAAGCAAGAACTGAAATGACAAACTACAAATTATGGTACGTACAATTCGACTAGTACGATGACGAGGATGTCACCCACAACTACTCTAATGAAGACAAGCACGCTACCATGAAATCACAACAAATCTGGAGCTAGAAGACGATTGCTGAGCACTAGACACTAAGGGACGCTATAAAGCTGAGTGACTACTGGGCCCGATATAAAAGGATTTCAGGCCCTAGGCGGGCCCTTTTTCTTTATATGTATTATAAATATAATTTAGGTTATATCTATTTTTATTTCCAAAAATAAAACTAACTTTGTTATATATCAAATATATTTCAGATTTATAATGTGCATTTTATTGATTATGTATTTATATTTAATTTTCAAGGCTCTAAAATTCACATATAGATGAACGACGCTGGGCCTGAAATAAGAGTTATTCAGGACCACGCTGGGCCTGAAATAAAATTATTTCAGGCCCACGGTGGGCCTGAAATAAAATGTTTCCAGACCCACCTTGGGCCTGAAATCAAATGATTTCAGGCCCACCTTGGGCCTGAAATAATTTTATTTAGGCCCACAGTGGGCCTTGAAATAAAATGAATAAAGGCCCACGGTGGGCCTGAAATAAAATGACTTCAAGACCACCGTGGGCCTGAAATAAAATGACTCAAAACCTCTAATCTTGCTGTATCACCAATGCAATAGTAGTAGTTTAGATATATCGGTGAGTTTTGAGCAAAACTCGCTGATGGACCTACCATATCTGGAATTCTGAAAACCCTATATCAGTAGACAAGGTTGAGCTAGGAAATGATATTTTTGGTGTACAAAGTTGTAATCTTCCTGGATGACCAATGCTATAGTAGTAGTTTAGATATATCAGTGAGTTTTGAGCAAAACTCACTGATGGACCTACCATATCTGGAATTCTGAAAACCATATATCATTATACAGGGTTGAGCTAGGAAATGATATTTTTGGTGTCCAAACCTCTAATCTTCCTAGATGACCAATGCTATAGTAGTAGTTTAGATATATCAGTGAGTTTTGAGTAAAACTCACTGATGGATCTACCATATCTGGAATTCTGAAAACCCTATATCATTAGACAGGGTTGAGCTAGGAAATGATACATTTGGTGTCCAAACCTCTAATCTTCCTAGATCACCAATGCTATAGTAGTAGTTTAGATATATCAGTGAGTTTTGAGCAAAACTCACTGATGGACCTACCATATCTGGAATTCTGAAAATCCTATATCATTAGACAGGGTTGAGCTAGGAAATGATATTTTTGGTGTTCAAACCTCTAATCTTCCTGGATCACCAATGCTATAGTAGTAGTTTAGATATATCAGTGAGTTTTGAGCAAAACTCACTGATGGACCTACCATATCTGCAAATTCTAAAAACCCTATATCCTTAGACAGGGTTGAGCTAGGAAATGATATTTTTGGTGTCCAAACCTCTAATCTTGCTGTATCACCAATGTTATAGTAGTAGTTTAGATATATCAGTGAGTTTTGAGCAAAACTCACTGATGGACCTACCGTATCTGGAATTCTGAAAATCATATATCATTAGACAGGGTTGAGCTAGGAAATGATATTTTTGGTGTCCAAACCTCTAATCTTCCTGGATCACCAATTCTATAGTAGTAGTTTAGATATATCAGTGAGTTTTGCTCAAAACTCACTGATGAACCTACCATATCTGGAATTCTGAAAATCCTATATCATTTGATAGGGTTGAGCTAGGAAATGATATTTTTGGTGTCCAAACCTCTAATCTTCCTGGATCACCAATGCTATAGTAGTAGTTTAGATATATCAGTGAGTTTTGAGCAAAACTCACTGATGGACCTACCATATCTGGAATTCTGAAAACCCTATATCATTAGACATGGTTGAGCTAGGAAATGATATTTTTGGTGTCCAAACCTCTAATCTTCCTGGATCACCAATGCTATAGTAGTAGTTTAGATATATCAGTGAGTTTTGAGTAAAACTCACTGATGGACCTACCATATTTGCAATTCTGAAAACCTTATATCATTAGACAGGGTTGAGCTAGGAAATGATATTTTTGGTGTCCAATCCTCTAATCTTGCTGTATCACCAATGCAATAGTAGTAGTTTAGATATATCAGTGAGTTTTGAGCAAAACTCACTGATGGACCTACCATATCTGGAATTATGAAAACCTTATATCATTAGACAGGATTGAGCTAGGAAATGATATTTTTAGTGTCCAAACTTCTAATCTTCCTGTATCACCAATGCTATAGTAGTAGTTTAGATATATCAGTGAGTTTTGAGTAAAACTCACTGATGGACCTACCAAATCTGAAATTCTGAAAACCCTATATCATTAGACAGGGTTGAGCTAGGAAATGATATTTTTGGTGTCTAAACCTCTAATCTTCCTGGATCACCAATGCTATAGTAGTAGTTTAGATATAACAGTGAGTTTTGAGCAAACTCACTCATGGACCTACCGTATCTGGAATTCTGAAAACCCTATGTCATTAGAGAGGGTTGAGCTAGGAAATGATATTTTTAGTGTCCAAAGATCTAATCTTGCTGTATCACCAATGCTATAGTAGTAGTTTAGATATATCAGTGAGTTTTAGTAAAACACATTGATGGACCTACCATATCTGGAATTCTGAAAACCTTATATCATTAGACATGGTTGAGCTAGGAAATGATACTTTTGGTGTCCAAACCTCTAATCTTCCTGTATCACCAATGATATAGTAGTAGTTTAGATATACCAGTGAGTTTTGAGCAAAACTCACTGATGGACCTACCATATCTGGAATTCTGAAAACCCTATATCATTAGACAGGGTTGAGCTAGGAAATGATATTTTTGGTGTCCAATCCTCTAATCTTCCTGGATCACCAATGCTATAGTAGTAGTTTAGATCTATCAGTGAGTTTTGAGCAAAACTCTCTGATGAACCTACTATATCTGGAATTCTGAAAACCCTATATCATTAGACAGGGTTGAGCTAGGAAATGATATTTTTGGTGTCCAAACCTCTAATCTTCCTGGATCACCAATGCTATAGTAGTAGTTTAGATATATCAGTGAGTTTTGAGTAAAACTCACTGATGGACCTACCATATCTGGAATTCTGAAAACCCTATATCATTTGACAGGGTTGAGCTAGGAAATGATATTTTTGATGTCGAAACCTCTAATCTTGCTGTATCACCAATGCTATAGTAGTAGTTTAGATATATCAGTGAGTTTTGAGCAAAACTCACTGATGGACCTACCATATCTGGAATTCTTAAAACCCTATATCATTAGGCAGGGATGAGCTAGGAAATGATATTTTTGGTGTCGAAACCTCTAATCTTCCTGTATCACCAATGCTATAGTAGTAGTTTAGATATATCAGTGAGTTTTGAGCAAAACTCACTGATGGACCTACCATATCTAGAATTCTGAAAATCCTATATCATTAGACAGGGTTGAGCTAGGAAATGATATTTTTGGTGTCCAAACCTCTAATCTTCGTGGATCACCAATGCTATAGTAGTAGTTTAGATATATCAGTGAGTTTTGAGCAAAACTCACTGATGGACCTACCATATTTGGAATTCTGAAAACCCTATATCATTAGACAGGGTTGTGCTAGAAAATGATATTTTTGGTGTCCAAACCTCTAATCTTGCTGTATCACCAATGCTATAGTAGTAGTTTAGATATATCAGTGAGTTTTGAGCAATACTCATTGATGGACCTACCATATCTGGAATTCTGAAAACCCTATATCATTAGACAGTGTTGAGCTAGGAAATGATTTTTTTGGTGTCCAAACCTCTAATCTTGCTGTATCACCAATGCTATAGTAGTAGTTTAGATAAATCATTGAGTATTGAGCAAAACTCACTGATGGTCTTACCATATCTGGAATTCTGAAAACCCTATATCATTAGACAGGGTTGAGCTAGGAAATGATATTTTTGGTGTCCAATCCTCTAATCTTCCTGGATCACCAATGCTATGGTAGTAGTTTAGATATATCAGTGAGTTTTGAGCAAAACTCACTGACGGATGTACCATATCTGGAATTCTGAAAACCCTATATCATTTAGACAGGGTTGAGCTAGGAAATGATATTTTTGGTGTCCAAACCTCTAATCATCCTGGATCACCAATGCTATAGTAGTAGTTTAGATATATAAGTGAGTTTTGAGTAAAACTCACTGATAGACCTACCATATCTGCATTTCTGATAACCCTATATCATTAGACAGGGTTGAGCTAGGAGATGATATTTTTGGTGTCCAAACCTCTAATCTTGCTATATCACCAATGCTATAGTAGTAGTTTAGATATATTAATAAGTTTTGAGCAAAACTCACTGATGGACCTACCGTATCTGGAATTCTGAAAATCATATATCATTAGACAGGGTTGAGCTAGGAAATGATATTTTTGATGTCCAAACCTCTAATCTTGCTGGATCACCAATGCTATAGTAGTAGTTTAGATATATCAGTGAGTTTTGAACAAAACTCACTGATGGATCTACCATATCTGGAATTCTGAAATCCCTATATCATTAGACAGGGTTGAGCTAGGAAATGATATTTTTGGTGTCCAAACCTCTAATCTTCCAGTATCACCAATGCTATAGTAGTAGTTTAGATATATCAGTGAGTTTTGAGTAAAACTCACTGATGGACCTACCATATCTGGAATTTTGAAAATCCTATATCATTAGACAGAGTTGAGCTAGGAAATGATATTTTTGGTGTCCAAACCTCTAATCTTCCTGTATCACCAATTCTATAGTAGTAGTTTAGATATATCAGTGAGTTTTGAGCAAAACTCACTGATGGACCTACCATATCTGGAATTCTGAAAACCCTATATCATTAGACAGGGTTGAACTAGGAGATTATATTTTTGGTGTCCAAACCTCTAATCTTGTTGTATCACCAATGCTATAGTAGTAGTTTAGATATATCAGTGAGTTTTGAGCAAAACTCACTGATGGACCTACTATATCTGGAATTCTGAAAACCCTATATCATTAGACAGGGATGAGCCAAGTTGGGCCTGAAATGAAGCTATTCAGGCCCACCGTGGGCCTGAATTCATTTAAGTTCATGCTCACCTTGGACATTAAATGCAATAATGATTTATAGAATAATTTTCTATATTTTTCTACAATATGTGACCAAATCCTCTAATTTTATTGAATTATTAAATTTATCAAAATATTCTTTCCGTTTTTATAATTTGGAATAAGTTTTTTAAATTTATGGTAGACATACTCCATCTTACTAAGTAAATACTGAATGCAAAGGAGCTTAATTATGTCCATACTCGATATCAGTAGTTAGAGTTAACCAATGATATGTTATTTATGGTGTACAAACTTAGTCCCAATCATTATGAGTTATGTTTTCTTACCGTATCAGTTGGTACCCTACATTGTAACTACTCGATGTGAATCAACATCACACAATTGTTATGTTTTTTAGGACAATAAATTATATTCATACAAATTACACAATTTCTATACAAATGAAGCTTGGAAATGATCAGCAAAGGATTTGTTTTTACAACATACTTCAAGTGATTGACATCCTCATGTTTTACAATACATGTCTCTCATAATATTTACTGTCAGATCAAATCTCATTTTCATCATATCTCCTTGTTTGAAATCTATCTTCTCATCGTATAGGAGACATCGAACGTATTGCATAACAAAGAAGGCACAATCCACGCTGAAAATAACAAACAGTATTTCTGATTTTAATAAGTGGGGTAATAAAACACTTTTGTGATTTTAAAAGTTTGAAACTCTTCCTCAGTTATTTACCTATGTTCTTGTTGGGGACATTTTTGTCTGACGGAGGGCCATTTCTCCAAGGGATGATAACTTTATAGATATGGATGAATAGCCGTAAGTTCTTCGCGAGTATATTGTTTAAGTTCTTTTACCTGTAAAATATATCATGATTTTCAATTACATTTTTTACCAAATGATGAACATATATATGAATATAGGTAGGTTGCTCACCGCTGAGTCAAAATCATGCTTATATTTACGGCCACTAGCAAGAGAATTTAAATAATTGAAAGTCATTGTTTCTGTATCCACCGCCAACAAGTGAAAGTGTGTATTATCACTGCACAAAGGTATTAAAATATATCTAAACCCTTGTTCTATCATATCAGTCTTCATCACTTGTTGCATGGAAAACTTTCTTGACGATCTTATTGAAGCCTACAAATTTGCATGATCAAAATTATTAATAACCACATCATAATATTATGTCTTCTACAATCCATTAATTGATACTAATTTACATCACTTACTGTGAAGAAGGTTGAACAGTATATTGATTTGTTGTATGACCTACCACATGTGGATGCTCCCCTAAATATAATTTTACAGAAGGCATCAATGACCTCGCCTTTTGTAAAAACCTTTCCATTGAGGATTTGTAAGAATGAATGCAAATTCAAAGCAAAGGTGCATCCTCCCAGATAAATTCATTAGCCAACCTGTCAAGTTATTTGATAAGATTATATATTAAACGCCGAAATATATTAACTAAACTATGTTTCATAACTTACTTTAGGTTCTCCAATTTATTTATCAGGTAGGCCACTTCTTTATCATGATTTTTCTTCTTCTACTTCAGAAAATGCTTCTTCACAAACTATATCCATCAAATTTAGACCAACCTAATTAATGACCAAATACAATAAATTTTACATAATTTCTATGAAAATAACTCACATACATCAATGCCTTGTTGCCTTATTTTGTATAGTTCGGAGGTCCTTCTTTTTTCCTCCTCTATATCTTCTTCAGACATGACTTCCATTACAGTAATTGTTTCTCTTGCTTCATCCATATCCTCCTCACTAAGTATCCTTTTTCCCTTGTCCATGACATTTGATATTTTTTCCTTTCTCCGCTTCCCTTATGTAATAGCTGGTGCCATACTAGACTCTCAATTGGAGTATCCCTGTAATCATACCGAGTTCGGTCACGTCCTCTCCTTGTTCTACAAGATACTGGATCAGAAAGAGGATTGACTACAGGATAGCTTTCTTGACCCTCTATCTCCTTTTTTTTCAATAATTGAAATTAATTCCTTAACCCTTTCTTTCAAACATATATTCTCCTCTGTTAGCTCCTTGATTAGGGTGTCTTTAAGAATGCATTCCCCACATGGCCTTACATCTTCTGTGTGATGTCCTTCTGATGTCTCCATTGCCCATGGAATGTCATCACCAATCTCAAGGTTCTCAAGCAATGTGTTTTCATGTAGGTTAGGAATTATTTCAACGATCACCTGTCAATTACCAAGTACACTCATTTTACTGCCTCTATATCAAACTAACATAGATCACAGTTTAGAATAATTACCTCTTCGGACCTGATTTGGTTGACAAGGTCCCTCACCCTACTAATATGTGAAGGAATATTCCTCCACTTATTGATTCGGGGTCCTTCGACATTGTATGGTTTTTGAATGGGTACATGCTCCAAAAACCATGCCTATACAAAGTTTTCCAGACAATTACATTAATGACAACAAAATATTATAAAATTTATCAAGAAAATTCTACTCACTGCCAAAAGCCTAGCAAATCCCTTTACGTAAGGGAGGTTGGTGGTCCTCTGGTTTCCCTGAGTTGATGAAAATAATTCCCCAATCTTAGGTAATTGGGGAGACAAATTTATCGATAGCTTCCACCCAATTGAATCTACCAAGATTGTCATAATCATCTACTATATCTACAAGCCCTAGAGGGACCTTATATGTACTAGACGAAAATAAAAGACAAACAAATATATACAAAATATAAAATTTACAAACTAATAACACATCATCCTCTGATTCAACACTTTTAGAATAATGTTTAAGTAAGTCCTCAATTCTTGTTCTGGTAGGTTGTTTTTCTTTTGAGAAGTAAGTACGATAGAGGTCACCCGATGCTTTAGTTGAATTAATAGGGACCGAAACTCCACGGTCCACTATACCCAGTAACAAAGCAACATCTCGTCTGGTGAACACAACCGGTACACTTGAAACAATTAAAATATTTAGTTATCATCACCAATATACGCTTCAACTTATTTCACTTTGGGCCTGAAAGGAATTCATTTCAGGCCCACGTTGGGTCTGAAAGGAATTCATTTCAGGCCCACGTTGGGCCTGAAGTGAATTTACTTCAGGCCATCGGTAGGCCTGAAATAAAATCATTTCAAGCCTACCGAGGGCCTGAAGTGAATTTACTTCAGGCCCTCGGTAGGCCTAAAATAAAATCATTTCAGGTCTACCGAGGGCCTAAAGTGAATTTCACCTGAAATTCACTCATTTAAATTAATCAAATATCAATCATTTAAGGCCATCTATATCCAAGTTTTATCTTACTATAGATATTGTTTATAATTCATAATTAAAACTATTACCTGAGAATTTAAAAACTTGCGAGGTTGAATCCCAACTTTCAAATATATTAACCAAAATTCCCCGGATATGCTGCAATTCTTCTATGTCCAAGAAAATACTGAAGGGCGACTCTTTGATCTTCGCAATGTGTCGATCATTTAAAATTTCAAATGCTTCAACAAAATGTTTAAAGTGGCATAAACCACTGCACCAATGTAATTTTTTTCCCAAACTTATCTGAACCCTACAGTTTTTATACATTACAAATTTATTCAGCAAAAATAAGTATAAATATTTTCACAAACTATGTTGTTCTTACTTAAGCCTATCGCTAATATACCTTGGTGATTAATGCCAATGAAGAAGACGATGAACCACCCATAGACTTTTTTCCTGCCATTATCATAAAAATCAACCCTGCAGAAATCCTAAATCCTACTTTGATAGTGCCGAGCAGTCTGGACTTCAACGTTAACACTTAAAGCCGTCTCAGGATCACACACTAACACTTTCGATACTTGCCTAGGTTTTGGTTGGCCGGAGGGATTCGAGGGATCAGCTTATGACTAAAGCACAACTAGGGCATGCACAATGTCCTCCTTCGACAATACCATTTACGTTGTTGCGCTGAGAGAGAATGGACAAAAATTCTACTACCTGGCCATCCGAACCACAAATTATTATTTTACTGCAAATGTGATTCGGATGTCTCGAAAATGTGATCAAAAAAGGTATTTTGTGGCGGGAGGGGTATATTAGGAACTTCACTCAAAGTCGTGCGCCCTTTGGTAAATTATAAACCATGGTACGCGAATTGATAATTTCCAATTCTGTCGTGCGCCCTTTTGTAAATTGCCGAAAAAAAATATAGAGATGTCACGCAAATCCATATAATTATTTCATCAGGAGAATGAAAGGATATAAGGAAATGTGATGCATATATTTAAAATTATAAAACTTAGTTACGTAAAATGGATGATACTAAAATTTCCTCTTGTAGTTCAGTAAAATATTGTATTAA
Source organism: Boesenbergia rotunda (assembly GCA_024364735.1). Lineage (NCBI taxonomy): Eukaryota > Viridiplantae > Streptophyta > Magnoliopsida > Zingiberales > Zingiberaceae > Boesenbergia > Boesenbergia rotunda. Next base: position 210,232 of record JAGFNQ010006400.1, read on the forward strand.
TTAACAATGATAGTTACGGAGAATAAGCAATTAATCAACAAATGTAACTAACAAAGCTAGGAACTTGTAAATCTGCATTAAAAGTGTTTCTCGAAAAATAAGTCCACTTATATATGATTATCATTTATAAAATTTTTAATAAGTACAAATGATTTTTCCCTTCTATATCATGGTTTATAATTTGAAATTTCACTTTGTTTGAACGTTTATAATTATTGCACAATATAAAATTTATATATTACAAACCAGCGTACGGTCTAAAATGATTTTTAAGATTTTAGTCACAAAATCATGTTAAGAGACTCAAAAAATCTAGAAGTTTGTGGCATTATGCCACGTTCCAAGGTGGCGATTATACATTCAACTTAAACATTATAAATGGAAGATTTTAAAAATATTTTGTGTCGTAGACCCATGTTACAAGTTGTTACAATGTCAATTTTTATGATACATTTGAAAGTGATTGGGATTTTTTTTTTAAAAAAATGGTATGTGGATCCAAAGATGATAAAAACCTTGAAGTTATGGGTCACAAAGTTCTTATTCCTTGGATTTTATATTAGTGTACTATTATAGAATGGACGCAAACTAATTTTGCAAATTAGATTGCCATCAAAATCTGAGAAATTATATTTTTTATTGATTACTTTAACACGAGTCTTCCCAATATATATGTTAAAAATTGTGAATTTATGGGCGTAAGATGATTTCAGCTCGTGCCCTAAAATTTGATCCACAGAATGGGCACGAGCTCATTTCCTATCAAATTATATGTCAAATTTTGATAAATCATAAGGTTTTTGGATTTCTGACTTTAAGAGTAGTAACATGTATTTCTGTGGGATTAGTGGCGTCGATAGAGGGAGAGATGAATATCGACTCGTAAAACTTTCTCAGAATCTTGTCATTTGTTTGTACGTTCTTTCTATCAAGAGAGTTAGTACGCAGCGAAATAATAAATAAGAATGAAAAGACACAACAATTACATGTGAGATTTACTTGGTTCCCAACTCCCCAGAGTCAGTACATCCAAGGTCAAATTACGAGAAGTGCCGTCCACTAGTGATCTCCTTTCTGAAAGTATTTCGGAGGCGGAGAAATCCGTCTTACAGTTTAAGTACAAGCACAATAATAATAATGAATTACAACTTATATATAAATGCAAACCAAACAAAAGATTAGGATCCCGACTAATCCGGAACTCCAAAATGTCGCACACTTCCTCCTGGAGCCTCCTTGGTGATGAGTAATAGGATGTGAAAGTTGATATCCTGAACTGAGGGGTAGACCCCCCTTTTATACACTGCATTCGGGCACCCTAGAGGCCATTGGGCACCTCACAAGTGGTCAAACTCGGTCCAGCCAGCGAACTCATCGTAGGGTTAAAAATTAGCATATTGGGCACCTGGGTTAATGGAGGCGCCTAGGAGCAATGAGCCACCTAGGAGCTGACTTGGTGCGTCCAACCAGCCACTGTTGGGTATGGCTTGGTGGGTTTCTTTAGCGAAAACTTGGTAATCCTTGAGAGACCTCTCCATATCTACGGATTAAAAATAATCCGAATGGAGACCCATCTCCCAACGACCATCTCGTGCCGTATCGAACGATCCAAATCACAACTCGACCAATCACAAAGATCGGGCCTTGTAATTTGCTTGACCGTTCGACCGCGGAAAAGGCGACGAGTGGATTACCGGCTTTTGTGTTTATGGTTGGGGTCCAATTATTTAATTATTGGCTATGATACAAAATCAAAACAATTAAATAATTAACATGAAATGACGAGGCAATTAAAACATGACACAATAACATAAGGAGCTTGGGAAAGAATTATACCTTCCCGATCACCTCGCGACCATCTACCTTATGTCCCTCCCTTCCCGGACATCGTGTGGGCGACGATCTACCGGGAATCGAGATCACCAAGGCGACCAATCAATCACACCTTCTTCTTCTCTCCTAGCCGATCCAAACCCTAGCCTAGGGTTGTTGCCGCTGGCCTCTATCCTCCTTCTCCCTTGCGCCGCCAGCCAATAGCAGCCACCCAAAGCCCCGTTGGCCAACTGTAGACCTCGAGAAGGTAGTGAAGAAGAAGATGAAAGGAAGAGAAAGCTTCCTTTCAGCCCTGAACCAAGCCGTGATCCCCTCTCCTCCAACCTTGCGGTGCCGCCGGCCAAGAGCCTTGCACCGCCTCCTTTCGGCCACCGGAGCTTCTTCCCTCACCGACGCACACCACAAAAGGGAGAAGACTCTCCTCCCTTTGACTAGTGATGAAAGCTCACGGTATGGTTGAGGGAAGAAGAAGAATAGAGAAGGTGAACCCACCTTCCCTTGTCGTGACCTAGGAGAGAGAAAAGGAAGAGAGGAGAGAAAGCTTGGGGTTGGATTGATTAGCCTTGATTTTTTGATCTCATAGGGTATTTATATGGCTAAGGTAGGGACCAAGAGGAGGAGTTGGATCTTGGCCCACCAATGGATTTAAACCCGATCCATTAATTAAGATCCATTCCACTAAAGGATCTTAATTGAACTTCCTCACCAACCCCCATATTTTCATATGGGCTCCACATATTACGAGTCGTCCATCCCCCCGTGTTTAAGATATCGAATGCCCGTTAATTAATTTAAATTACTGGCAATTCAAATTAATTAACTTCTGGATCCTTGACTAGTACCACTCAACCTTATCATCATGCCGGATCAAATCCACCTGTAGGGTTTAACATGATGAACCTTTTGAGCTCATCAAGGGGGCATCATCATCCTGACTCACCAGGACACGGATTCCGTCAATAATCAACGGCACATCATATCATTAATATTGTCTCCTAATTTACCGAGCCTATCGATCTAGCTGAATAGATCTCGCCCATTGGTAAATCAAAGAAATAATAATTAATAATATATGCCCGTTATTATATCGGGATTAAGGGATCATACTCCATAATAAAAACTGAGGTCCTATCCAATTATCGAGTCAGTACAAATTAGATAACCTCTGGTTTTGGTCCTGCTCAATGTACTCAAATCACACTAGTGTAATTCTATGGTCAAGACCAACCACACCTAATTACACTACAACCATCCCGATGGTTTGTCCAATTCCATCTCGGTTGTGAGCCTCTTCTTATACTAGGCAAGGAACTGATAATATGATCTTCCATGTGACACCACACACTATGTTATCTACAATGCGAAGTAATGGACTTTATGCATGTACTAATATAAACAGGCACCTAGTGTAGTTATGATTCTCTTTTCAAAATGAAGATGCTCATATATATAAAAGAAGCATGTCTTTCAGTATACACATCTTACAATCTCCCATTTATACTTAAAGACTTTGCTGTTCTCTCACTGCCATACATCTGACTCATATATCCTCCACATGTCGATCAAAAGCTCTAGCTGGAAGAGCTTTAGTGAAAGGATCTGTCAGGTTGTCCTCTAATACAATCTGTTGGAACTTGGATGGCTAGAGAGGGGGGGGGTGAATATAGCCAGACACAAAAATCGCTTTCTCTTTTGAAATTTCTGCACTTAGGGTTAGTAGCAGCACAGCGGAAGCAAATACAAAACAGAGTAATGCAGAAACTAACCCTAGTCTAAGCACATTCACAAAACGCTAACAAAGAGGATTTACAAGGTTCGGGGATAACTTGCCCCTACTCCTTGGCGTGCCCGTGAGGTGGGCGATCCCTTGATCGTCGACAGATCAAGCCCCGAAAATCCGGATAGAATGCAACCTCCTTCTCGGTGGAGTAACCTCTCCATAGCGTTTCAACAGGAATGAAGTATTAAGCACAATGAAACACGAGAAGAAATCTTACAGAGCACTTAGGACAGCAAGAACACAAGCAAACTCCTCACCGAGCTCCACTCAGCACAGATCTCACGCAAGAACTCCCTCTTCGTGTCTTCTTGCTAATGGACTCGCCAAGCTCCTTGTTTCTTCTTCCAAGTGCTCAAGTATGTAATGTCTCAATAGGTTGCTTCAAGGATCAGACCATGTGTAGTAGCAACCAAATTTCTCAGTTGTAGCTTAAGCCAAGTTCTCAGTATCGTTGCTTCTGTTATTACTAAGACTTCTTCGCCACCAAGCCCTTAAGTCTCTGCTCACTGATCGCCAGGTCACCACCACCTCACTGCAGCTTCTAGCTACTCACCTGCAATTGCCCACCTACCACTGAGCTCTCCTGGACTCCCTGAGCTTCCCTCAGCCAAGCCCCAGTCAGCAGCTCTAGCAGCGCCAGCATCCGTTGCAACCTGAGATGGAAAACGGACAAACCTGCTCCAAGAAAGACTCCCATTGATTCTCCTTGAGTGTTTGAATCCATTCCTGTCACCTGCACACTTAATCAGATCATTAGAGCAGCAAATTAACAGAGGATCAAATATCAGAAGATTATCAGTAGTGTATCAGCAGAAATCAGAACACGATCAGAGCTCTGACGACGCTTTTGAATTAAAGCTGTCAGCTACTGATCGGTCACCGGACCGATCAGGGGGACTCCTGATCATTCACCAGACCGATCAGGATGGGTTCAGATCGATCAGGCTCCAACCTGATCGGTCCCCAATATGTAATCAGAAATCGCGACTTCTCCGGGATCGATCACCAGACTGTTCCCAAGTCGTGGATCGGTCACCAGACCGATCCACCCCTTTGCAGGGTGATTTCCCAGCTTCGCAGTCAATCCTCCTGATCGGTCCCTAGACCGATCAGGGTGTGGCCTGATCGGACTGGTGACCGATCAGGCCACCCTCCGACCGATCAGGCTCCAACCTGATCGGTTATAAGGAGGAGTCCGTGACACTTGATCGTTCGCCAAAACGATCTGAACAGTATCTCAGATCGGTCACCAGACCAATCAGGAGCTGAACAGTATGGTTCCCAAACTCACTGACCGATCAGGAGCCGATAGTAGGCTTCCAAACTTACTGTGTGCTCCCTGATCGGTCACCAGACCGATCAGACATAGCTGGATCGGTCACCAGACCTATCCAAGAGGGAACTCCGTGCCAACTTCCCTGATCGGTCACCAGACCGATCCAGGCAAGGCCAAATCCACTCTAAGTCAAGAGAACAAGCCTCCAGCCCTTCTCTGACTCGTGCTTGGTCCCTCGGACCAAGACTCCATGCCCAGTCTCACTCATCGGGACTTCAACCTAGCCGTCCAAGCTAGGACCTGACCCTCCAAGCCAGGATTTCATCCAACCTAGCCCTCCAAGCTAGGACCTGACCCTCCAAGCCAGGATTTCATCCAACCTAGCCTCCAAGCTGGGACCTAGCCCTCCAAGCCAGGATTTCTATCACCTGGCTTCACTCACCAGGACCCGGCTTCATTTACCGGGATTTCAACCTAGCTTCACTCACTAGGATTTCAATCACCTGGCTTCACTCACCGGGATTTCAACCTAGCTTCACTCACTAAGATTTCAATCACCTGGCTTCACTCACCAAGACCCGACTTCACTCACCGGGATTTCAAACTAGCTTCACTCGCTAGGATTTCAATCACCAGGCTTCACTCACCAGGACCCGGCTTCACTCACCGGGATTTCAACCTAGCTTCACTCACTAGGATTTCAATCACCTGGCTTCACTCACCAGGACCCGACTTCACTCACCGGGATTTCAACCTAGCTTCACTCACTAGGATTTCCATCACCTAACCCTCCGAGTTAGGATTTTCACACCTAGCCCTCCAAGATAGGACTTTTTCACACCTAACCCTCCAAGTTAGGACTTTTCACATGCCAGCGTGCGATCTCCCGATCCACCTGGACTTAATCCAAATTCAACCAAACTTGAATCAAACTTAAATCCGTGTCAAACACCAAAATAACAATCAGGGTCAGACTACATCAACAATCTCCCCTTTTTGTCGTTTGATAACCCGATTTAAGTTTAGGCATTAATGATCAATTGAAGGCAGTTCAATTATCGTAAGGGAATCAAAATCCTCCCTCTACAATAACCCTAAACTTAATCAACCATTCTCTCCCCCTTTGTCAAACATCGAAAAGGGTATGGTTATTAAGTTGGAACATACCTCCCCCTCAAACCAAGGGTCTCTCCCCAAACCCAAAATAATCAAAGGTAAATTTTAAATTTCACATGAAAACATATACGGAATTATATGATGGTCAAACATGTATATGTTTCATATGTCAAGTAAGGAATGCATTTGTATCTGACATATAATCCTGATTAGTTCCGGACCGATCATGTTTGTTGATTATTTGATACAGAAATATTTCTTATTAGTCGGGGGAGCGATCAGATTTCAGAAAAATTCTTGAAACTCTGATACGTTCTTGATCAGACTGCATTAAAAATTTACATTCCACAACAATTTGTAGACTCCATTGATATTCGACGTTTCAGAAAAATTTCTGAAATACGACATTAAGAGCAAGAGTCATGACTCAACAAACCCTTTTCTTATGAATTTGAACATTCCAACATAGGTTTGTATCAAATTAAGTTTCGTTCCAAGTATGATTAGCCAAACCTCATTTTAACACTTGACGTTTCAGAAACATTTCTGAGAATCAAGGGTCTCAAACATTTCTACCCATATTTTACCATTTGACCAAATTTGTGCTCCCTTAGTACCAGATTTGTACCAATGGGTGATCAAATATGTTTCAATTATAATCGGATTGTATCATGTTTGTTTGTAGTATGATCATCAAACTGATACAATTCGACGAGAGGAGATCGGACTGAGGAGTTTAGACCCAATCATGGAACTTACTGATCAGAGTTGATCTGATCAGTCACCGGACCAATCAGAGGGATCCCTGATCAGTCTGTGGACCGATCAGGTTCGGCACAGAATGTTTTCTGAGTTCCAAATTTTAGAAACCGATTTCAGAAACTCTGAAATTAGGTTGTTTCAATTCCATTCTCAAACCCTAACTCAATTAGATTTAATTACTTTGGTTCTAAACATGGGGTCCCTTCACCAAAATGTATATTTTCATATCAAAGGGAAAAATCATCAAAGATATCCGTTTCCTAGGGGGTTAAACTTCTTAAAAACAGGCATGTACACGTTTGCATCAATATGTTTTAAGTGAGTTCAAAATATATGTCAAGTCTATAATCCTCAAAACAGATTTGCATAAAACCAATTGAGCAGAACATGAATAACACATTTCCAATGACAATATAACTTGAGAGTAAAACCCATACATACTAGGTCTAAAAATCAATATTGTATTTTAAAAAAAATGAAATGTTTTTGACAATATTGATTTTTGAAAATATAGTATATTTTTTAAAAATTTCTAATAGTTCTTTTAATCCAAACTCCCCCTAAATCTGACATAGTCCTAGGAAGCTTGTTGGCCACAAGTTGAACTTCGTCTGAGTCATAGGGTTCGATTCAAACAAAAAGAATTACATAATAATTTTTTTAAAAATTCAAAATAATCAAAAGATGAATTATTCTTTTGATTGAGACTCCCCTAAGTTTGACACAATCTTATGAATCTTTGCAGATCATAAGAAAAATTTCCTGTGCGTCTATAGAGTCTATCCAAATCATAAGAGCAATTAAAGCATTTTTAGAAGAATATAACAATTTTGAAGTTGTATTTTTCGACAAATATTTTGAAGGACATAAATTTTTAAAGGAATATTTTTTGAAAAATATTTTGAAGGACATAAATTTTTGAAGTAATATTTTTGCAAAAATAATTTTTCGAGCAAAAATCATTTTGAAAGAGATAATAATTTTTTGGAAACAATAGTTTTTCAAAAATAATTTTTCAACAGAAACGTTTGAAAACACGATAAACAGTGACTCCCCCTGAACCTGAAACCTTCTGGCTACCCTTGTTAACTACAAGGACCTCTACCTAAGTGTCTTAAGGGACTTTAGTGTTGACCCAGATGGTTTGTGTCTATGTGTAGGTCAAATAATTTTTAAAATGATATATAATTTTTGAAATCTACTTATAAATACACACAATCATGCATGAAATTCTTTAAAACATTATTATGTTTAATCACTATTTTGAAAATAGGTTTTTAAGAAAATATTCTGAGAATTTTTTAAAACATTTTGAGAATATTTATCAATTGATTAATCATTATCGTCTCACCCATTCTAAGTGTCGAAGTACTAACACGCATGGTAGTCTTATGTGTGTTTGTGAGATGGTTGATTAATTTTTCTCAATTTAATTTTTAGATTGTTTAACCTCGAGTTAGATTCAAGTTTAATAAGTAGTAATTTAAAAATAAATTTCAATAATTAGCTTCTAGGTCTTGGCGAGGTACAGAGACCTTCTTGGATATCAGAACAACGACCCTTTCCTTAAACAAAGTCTTTTAAAAAATAATTTTTTTAATTTACTCTTTGAGAAACTCTGGTCTAACTAGTCTAGGATGTGACGAAGTAACTTTGGTTAGTTCCACTTAGCTAGTTTGACCAAGTCGGATACTCCTTACCCTTCTTGACTTCCTAGACCAAGCTTCCCTAACGTATTATCATCTCGCTCCACCCTGATACTATGTTAGGCAAGTGTCTGTTGAGGCAATCGACCCTTAAATGATTGGAAGATCATGGTTTTGATGTGTGTGTGTGTGAACATATTTAAGGTTAGAGTGTTATGTTGTATTTGATGTGTGTGATTGAGTTTGCAGGACTTAGAGAATCACACATGGTGAACATATCCGAGGGACGAGAGCCGAGGGAGGAGGACTCCAAGGGCAAGCCGGGAAGTGGACTTCAAGAGCACACGTGAAGGGTGGCATGGAGGCAAGTCAAGGGAGGCTTGTGTGAGCATCCGAGGGACGAGAGCCAGAGGAAGATGACTTCAAGGGGCGAGTCAAGGAGTGAACCTGAAGGCACACGTGAAGGAGTATGTGAAGATGGGCTAGGAGTGAGTGGGCAGTCGACTGGCCAGAGGGCAGTCGACTGCCAAAACTCACAGAAGGTTTTCAGCCTTCTACCAGTCGACTAGCCTCTAGTCGAATGGTATACCCCGAACACTAGCTATTGGCTAGCCATTGGCTAGCAATTAATGCTAGGCCAGTCGACTGCCCCTAGCCACAGGGGCAGTCGACTGGTGCGGGGCTGGACAGACTGCGAGTTTGTCCTGTTCTCCTATAAAAGGAGGACCTTTTTGCACGTGAGTGGTACGGTTCTGTACTATAACGAAGTGCTGCTCGTGTGAAAATCTTTCTCAACTTCGTCTCTCTTATTCACTACATTCTGTAAAGAGGAAGACAACTCCACTGTAAAGGTTTCTCTACCTGAAGAGATTTTTCATAGTAGAGGTGGTGTACGTGCGTGGATCTTTGGATTAGTCACCCATTTGGGTGGATACCGAGTAAAGTATTGTTGTTAGCATTGTTCTTATTGTCTTTGCATATTATTGTTTCTGCTGCGCTAACAACCTTGTAGAGATTCAACCGAAAAAGTGCTATTCACCCCCTCTAGCACGTCGATCGATCTATCAGTGCCAACCAATGTTTTTCCTATCTAGCCATTCTAGATTAAGCAAGAAATAAACTAGCATTAATGACATGACAGATATATGTATAAAAAATACAAACAAATGCATGAGCATGACAGTTATATATGTGTCAATTAAGTCAAAGAAATTTAATTTGATTTTTAATAAAATATCAAATTCACGATTGGATACAGATCGCGTGAACCCGCGAATATGTCAACCTACTTTGAGATATTTATTATTATTAACTTGATTATTCTGGTTGGGTAGAATTTTATTAGTTTCATAATTAAAGGTAATTAATTTGTATTTAGTCCGCAGATTAGCAATTTGAATTTTGTATTAAGGATTGAGTTTCTAATTAATGTTAAATTATTGTTATGATTTAGATTATCAATGTAGATTTAAATTTTAAGAATTAAATTAGAATTTAAAGATTAAGTATTAAATTATTATTAGAATTTGAGATTTAGATTATTAATTAAGATTAACTTTTTATGAATTAAATTAGAATTTAAGATTTGTGATTAATTAATTAAAATTTAAATGTTTAAGAATTAAATTAGAATTTGAGGTTTGTAATTAATTAAGATTTAAGTTCTTAAGAATTAAATTAGTATTTAAGATTTGTGATTAATTAAGATTTAAGCTTATAAGAATTAAATTAGAATTTGAGATTTGTGATTAATTAAGATTTAAGTATTTATGAATTAAATAATAATTTTGAATCTAATTGTATCAATTTCATTAATTAAAAAAATTCTAATTCATGTATTATTTCTTTTGATTTTATGTTTTCAATTTTATCTAATACTTCTATTTTATTTTAATTCTTATAAGTCTTTTTAATTATAGCTTCAATTTCGATGGGATCCTTTGGTCCCAAAATACCTGGTCCCTCCCTGGTCCACATCTGCTTTATAAAAGGGCCAATCACGTGCTGATCACGTGCACAAATCAAGCCGTCATCGAAGCCAACTCCAAATTTTTTCCCATGCGAGCGAAGAAGCGCCGAAACCCGTAACAAACCCTAACCCTCCCGACGTCTCCATCGCCCCCGAGAGAGTCCCCGCCGTGAGAGAGTCCCCGACTGCTCAACGCCGTCGGCCGTCTCAAGTTTTTAAAGCGACTCGCTTTCTTCTCCCTCACGCCGCGTTCTCTGCCTCGTTTTGCATCGTGAGAAGAAGAAGGAGAGGGCTGAGAGCAGAGATGGGTGGTGGTAGTAGCCAGAAATCCAAGATAGCATGCGAGAAGAATAGTTTTGTCTGTCCATTAAGTTTATTGTAATCACTGTTGTGCATTTTCGCAAATTCTGTCCACTGTTGTTGAATCACATGGCATGGATACTGGCACTTTTTTAACCATTTTAGCTATGTTGTTGGGTGATCTACTGTTTCACAAGTTGTCTTCTTCAAGCCAAGTTGAAGCAAGCAGTTCATTATTTTCATCTGAAGTCGGAACATCACATTCGCAAACTCAGATAGTCTGTTAAATTCATCTTTAATTGAAGTCATCATTTCTTAATCTGTAATGTTCCTATTTTCAATTGTTTTTTTTACCAACGCTCAGTATACAGTCATATACCAAAATCCACACAATTAGCGTTATTAAGTAATTTAGTGTTCATTTTACCCCCATGATGTCTCTGATAGAATAATGTTGCTTATTCCTTAAGCTACATGATCACTGTCAATGGCTTCTTAATTTAGCTAAAGTTCGTCTTTAAACTTTGCATCACCACGTCAGTCATACGTGTTATCGATCTCACAAGAACCCAATCACTCGTCTTTAAAGTTTGCATCCCTCGTCTTTATTTGCCTAGTTTTTGCACCTGACGATCTTATTCTTATTGTGAAGATGATCTAGAATGTTGTCTGACACCCAAAAGGATCTATTATTTTACAATTATAAACACCAAGCTGCAAAACACTACATAATAGACTGGCACAGGCACTTAGTTCATTGATTGCTTGAAGACTTTTTCTTAATTATTTTTAGCACCAGTTAAATTCCAACTTATTCTATAGATGAATTTATAAAAATCTCTGTATCCAATAGGCGTTGATTGTATGATATGTCTATTATGTCTAACTTGGATGTCTAATCTTCATTAGAAGCATCAGAAATAGCAAAATAACAGTATAATTTCCGAAGAGGTATGTGCTCACTTTCATAAATGGATCACAACACACAACAGACAGATGTTATTTCATAACGATCCAAGACACGAGTAGACCTATCCAATCAAGATTGCACCTATGACATTTCCATGCAGTAGCGGCGTTCACCGTGACTAGGCTTAAAACTACACAAGATATCCTTTGTTTTGCCAACTAGTTCTTGTGGTGGGGGAAGCACTGGTACAAATCAGACTTTGGATGCTTTGCTTCGGCATGTTCCTTGCACTTGACTTCCGAGGTGGTGCACATGAATGTTTGCATACAGACCTTGCACTGAATTCAAAAGGAACTTGATAATGCGAAATCAGTGTTGATAATGCGAAACCACAATCCATAACAATCAAGAGCAACTTGGCTTCTATATCAGCGCCAAAGGTAAATCTGTAAAGGTGGTTTGTCTTTCTAAAATTTAACTGACTATGAAAATAAATAAAAATGGCGTGGAACAGCTTTTACTTTGATAATGGAAAGCTATAACTAATTTTCTTAATCTGGGTGCTCATGGCCTTCTTGTTCGTATCAAGTTGGCTCCCTGAATGATAAAATCGAAAAGAAGCAAAAACTCTATCGATTAAGCAAGCGAGATAAGATCCAAGAAATTCGATAACAATATTAGAACAGAATATGAATACACTTGGAAGCTTTGTTCTACACAAAACTATTCTTCTTGCGTGCTATCTTGGATTTCTGGCTACTGCCGCCACCCATCTCTGCTCTCAGCCCTCTCCTTCTTCTTCTCACGATGCAAAACGAGGCAGAGAACGCGGCGTGAGGGAGAAGAAAGCGAGTCACTTTAAAAACTTGAGACGGCTGACGGTGTTGAGCAGTCGGGGACTATCTCGCGGGCGATGGAGACGTCGGGAGGGTTAGGGTTTGTTACGGGTTTCGACGCTTCTTCGCTCGCACGGGAAAAAAAAATCTGGAGTTGGCTTCAATTACGGCTTGATTTGTGCACGTGATCAGCACGTGATTGGCCCTTTTATAAAGCATATGTGGACCAGGGAGGGACCAGGGATTTTGGGACCAGAGGATCCCATCTGTTCAATTTTGGTAAATTCATCTTCGTCTTCGGAATCATATTCTTCCTCATCTTCAGTATTATATTCAAAATTAATAAAAGTTATATCATTATCTTCAAAATAAGTAGAATAATTTTCAGAATTACTAATTAAACTTATATCATTATCTTCAAAATAAGTAAAATAATTAATTAAAGATTCATAATTATCTTCAAGGGTTTTAGAATTATCATGAGAATTATTAATTAAAGTTTCATTATTACTTTCAGAATTATTTGTGTTGAAAATCGAAATTTTAAAGGGTCTCTTTGCAAATTAGGGGCCTAGTTGGAATTATTGGAAGGGGGGGTCTTTTTGCAAAAAGCCAAAACAAATAAAAACCCAAAGCAGTTACTCATTTATTCATTTTTTTTCCTTTTCCGTTTCTTTTTCTCCCGACCGAGCAGTTCGCCCTTCGTCTTCGTCTCTGCCCAACGCCGTGCCCTAGCCGACGCCGACGCCGACGTCGGCCGCAACCAGCGAGGCTGACTGCCACCACCTCTGTCGAGTTTCTGACTCTCAGTGTCTTCTTCCTTAGTCTCTTCATCTTCTTTGGCCGAGCGAGAAGACGAGCGCTCGTTCCCCCTTATTCACGCCGCCGCGCCTCACACCACTGCTCTTCCAGCGAACTCCGACCCCATCCGTCGTAGCACCTTCTTCTTCCCTTTTTCCCCTCTTCGGCGCGCACAGAGTCGTCGCCGCCGAGCCCTAATTCCTTCGCCTCCCAGGTGAGTTGTATTAGGGTAAGGATTAGGGTAAAGATGAATAATTTGATTTTAGTAATACTTGCTATGAATTGTTGATGTTAGATGTGGTGAAGCCGAATTTGGATTTTCCTGCTAATGCTTGGATATTATGTTCTCTTTTCTGTTGCCGTGAGTCTCCATGTTTGATTTGTTAATCTGACCTTGAGCATGATTAATTGCAGTTGAGTTTAGCACTATTTGTTGGATGAGAGCTTTTGCCGTGGGAGTAGTTTAGTTCGTGGGAGTAGTTTAGTTTGGCAAGATTCATTTGGCAAATCTATTTGGGTGCTTGCTATTTTGTATGCAGGGTAGATAGATTGCTAAGCATGGACATCGATTTATTGTAAGGGTTACATCCATTAAAATTAGAAAGGGCGAATTGGTGAAGCTTATTATATTGAGTTTCAATGTGTTGTAGTGAGCATCAAATAGGGTTTATGTTTGGCCATGAGTTTCTCTTTTCCTATTCGGTTAATTTAATAATTTCATAAGTAGCTAAATTTAGTCCTTGATACAGGACCTTGACCTTGGACTCACGTCGTCGATCGTGGAAGGTTCTTCTTGTTTATGTTCTACATAAAAGGCGGGTATTTCTCCTTTGTACTCGAGTAGTTTTCTTTACCTTAAAAGCATGGCTAGATTATGTCTGATAGATTGCTTAACCTTGTTCTTTGTTGTTATTTAAAACATCGCCGTTGAGACTTATTCTTCGTTGATCTTCGAGTGTTCCCAAATTCGTATCTGTACAGTCCTCGATTGGTTTTCTGTTCTATAAAGTACCGCTTGTACGCGAGTACCTAGAAGTCCATTAAACACAGATAGGTTTATTTGACATTAGAAATACCCTACCTAGTAGTGTATGTGCATAATCGTTGGTTTTCGATTTCTGGTTGGTTGTATTGATGCATCGTATACTCGTTGGATTTTATTGCAACGTTGTTTCTCCGGTTGTTCGTGCATTGTATAGCATGCACCATACTTGCACGTTACATACTAATGACTGTTGGCTTACATTTGGTTAAGCCGTCGTTAGTCATATTGTTGCTCGATTCACTCAACCACTTGTTGTCGTGGTAGTTGTTAGAGTGCGAGCATCTGTCCTGTTATGCCAAACAGTGACACCCTCACCGTTATTTTTTTCGAGGGATATTGTAGCTGTAGTAGCTCCCCCTATGTACAGGGGTTTGGAGTGTAGGCTCCCCAGCATCCTGTCCACTCAACCACACCTTCTATGGTATTTGTTGTTGGAGTGCGTACAGTTGTCACAGTCATACCCACTCGGTCACACAGATGAAATGTGTTGGCGGCTTGACTAGCGTCAGGGGTGACACATGTCATTGCATCATATGCATACGTATTTCTTTTATGCATTTGTTTGTGTTTGATGCACTTATATGAGCTATGGTTGTTGCACATGATTGACATGCATCTATATCTTGGTTTTATTGTTGTTGTGTTATTTTACGCTTGTTTAGTTGTTATTCAGTTTTATAACCTGTTGTTCGATATATGTTATGCATGTTTAGGTTCCTATATTCCTTATGGACTGTACCCTGTTGGATTCTCTACATATTATACCTTGTTGTTATGCTATGCTTATTGTCTACTCATATACCCGCAGAGTCCGCCCAGACTCACCACCGCTACCACCTATTTTTGTTTTAAGTAGAAGGTAGATGTTTTGCTTGGAACTAGGAGATGATCCAGTTGCCAGTCCCTCAGTCCCACCTTGTCGGTTTGATTTAGTGGTTATATTTCGGTATTGTGTTAGTTTTTCGCATTTCATTTGTTTATCAGTTATCGGACTGGTTTTGTTATTATTATGACAGAGACTCTTGAGTTCTCGTTGGTCGTGATTTTCTTTTATGTTTATGGTGGCTGAGCCACCCATTATTATTTTGTTTCGATATAAACTGCGTGGATGCGTTCACTTCTTATTATTGTGATGCCAGCCGCTTGTGGCTGAGCTATATTGGTGAGATATTTTGTATAATTGCCCCATATTGTCCGCCGTACTGAGAAGATGCTGCCCGATTTTTGAGCAAACATGTGCCTCTAGGGGCGTGACAATTTGAGTTATTATTAATTAAAGTTTGATTTTTATATAAGTTATTAATTACAATTCCATAATTATCATCAAGATTATTTGAATTATCATTGATTAAGGGTTGAGCATTATCTTCAAAAATGTTAATTAAAGTATTATCTTGTGAATTATTAATTAAAGTATTATCTTGTGAATTATTAAGATTATCTTCAGGATTATCAGGATTATTTGAAAATTTATTAATTAATGTTTAAGTATTATCTAAAGACTTATGTGATAAAATTTCAAAATTAATTTTTGATATTGCAGCATTAATTTAAAAAATTTTAGAATTGATATTCATAATTTTGATATTGTTTAGATCATTATTATTTACAATATCATGTAATATTTCTAATTTCTCATACAAAAAATTCTAATTTGATAGAAAAATCAACATTATCTAAATTACCAGAAAAATTATGTAACTTCGCAGGAATTTGAAAAATATTTTTGCAGAAATTAAATTTGTGTACGTCTTTTACCTTCGTACCATTTCCTAACATTGAGAGTCGGATTATTTTCCAATCTGGACACTGGTTCTTGTAGTGCCCATGCTTTTGGCACTTGAAGTATTTGATGTGACTTTTGTCCCTCCGGACTCCTGGCGCTAGTACCTCCGTTGCCGTCGGTGGTGTTCGACTCTTACGAGTAGGGCGCTTGTATTTATAGTGTCCTCTCTCCCTGCACTTGAAACAGATTATATGAAATTTAAAATTATACATAATAAAATATACCATTTTCACCCTTGACTCCTCCTCAATTCCTGGCCTTCTTGCTCCTTTAACAATAAGTCCGATTAGAGCCACCAGCTCTAATACCAATTATGGGATCGGTGGCGTCGATAGAGGGGGTGAATATCGAGTCATAAAACTTTCTTAGAATCTTGTCGTTCATTTGCTCGTTCTTTCTGTCAAGAGAGTTAGTACGCAGCGGAATAATAAATAAGAATGAAAAGACACAACAATGACACGCGGAATTTACTTGGTTCCCAACCCCCTAGGGTCAGTACATCCAAGGCTTGATTACGGGAAGCGCCCACCTACTAGTGGTTTCCTTTTCGAAAGTTTTCCGGAGGCGGAGAAACCCGTCTTACAATTTAAGTACAAGCACAATAATAATAATGAATTACAATTTATAAATAAATGCAAACCAAATAAAAGATGGCGATCCCAACTAATTCGGAACTCTAAAGCATCGCGCACTTTCTCCTGGAGCTTCTTTGGTCGCAGAGCTTCGTCTTAGCACTTTTTCATTGCAAAGAATGAGTAATTGAATGTGAGAGTTGATGTCCTAAACTGAGGGGTCGAACCCCGTTTTATACATTACATTCAGCTGCTCTAGAGGCCATTGAGGTGCCTCACAAGTGGTCAAACTCAATCCAGCCAACGAACTCATCGTAGGGATAAAAATCAGTATCTTGGGCGCCTGGGTTGATGGAGGCGCCTGGGAGCTGACATGGCGTGTCCAACCAGCCACCTGCTGAAAATGCACTATGGGGCGCCTGATTCCATTCATGCGCCAGGGCTCTCAGGCGCCTAATGTAACGCCCGCTTTTTTTTCCCTAAAGCGGCGTTACGCTAACATACTTAAGGCATGTAACATCATACTGCAGCGGAATAACTTAAGCCTTACATATACATGCCCCTACTACCATCCCTAATATAATGACATGGAACTTAACACATGAACATCATGCTTAACATCATATCGTAACATGCTTAACATCATACCATAAGGTTCATATCATATCATACTGGACATCTTATCATAAAGTTCCATAAGTCACTATTCGGGCATATAGGTAGCAAAATAAAGTTCTTAGCATAAACGGTTAACACATTCGATTTCATGGGCCAAGTCACCAACACACACATACTTCAGGCCCTCCTGCTGCTTCCTCGTTATCCCCTTGCATGATCTGCGGTATAAGGAAAGAAGACTATAAGCACACAGGCTTAGTAAGACTCTTTCCTACTCACTAAAACATTCGTCATTCCATAATAAGCACATAATCATTATCATATTCACCATACCCTTGACATGGTATGATCATAAACATAAGTGAGCATTCGTAGCATAGCATGAGACATGACATGAACATAATCATACTAACATTCTAAGCATAGCATGAAACATGGAATAACATAACATAATAATCTTTCATAGCATGACATAAGACATGGTATAAGCTTAAACGTAGTAGCATGGCATAATACATGACATAGCATCACGTAACAAAACTCAACCTATATGGCATAAACATAGGCATATCTTCTATCATATCATATGAACACCTTCTTAACATAATCCTGACATAGATCATTCATGCATATCTTTTATCGTAAAGCATAAATATAAGATATCATTATCTTAACATGATGCATATCATGTATGAATGCATGGGTGGAATGCATTTACATAAGGATGCTTAACTTTTAAAACATACTTTGAACATGCTTAAACATCATCATCATAACATTGGGCCCTGGCTTGTACCACATACATACATCATAAGCGCGCATCCCTAAGTAAATACGACGTAGCTAGCCTCGACCTACTAGGGTAAGGACAGCATAGTCGGTAGTCCCCGAACCGAGGCGTTCTTAAGGTGCCCATCCCTGTTGCACAGCTACGGTAGTGCCAGAACCGTGGACAGCATAGTCGGTAGTCCAAAACCGGGGCGTTCTTAAGGTGCCCATCCCTTGGACCCATACTTCGGTCCGGTACAAGCCCATACATAAAGTAAAATACTTTTCATGCTTCATCATTCATAAGCCATTCATGGCATACTTATCATAGCATAACTTGTTACGGCTCGGCCCGTCTACCGGCCCATTTACCGGTCCTCTCGACCGTCGTACCGTCGACCATCGACCGTGCCGTTTAGCATATTTATGTCTTAAAGGCATAAGCATCATCTTTCATTCATCATACTTGCCATTCATCATTTTCATTCTTAGACATGGTGTATGTACACATCATTCATAGAGCATGGCATACATTCGTATACATGGCATATCATTCATAACATGGCATATCATTCATAACCGTGGCATATCATTCATAAACATGACATAACATTCGTAAACATGGCATATCATTCATAACATGGCATATCATTCATAACCATGGCATATCATTCATAAACATAACATAACATTCGTAAACATGGCATATCATTCATAACATGGCATATCATTTATAAACATGGCATATCATGCATGACCATGGCATATCATTCATAAACATGACATAACATTCGTAAACATGACATATCATTCATAACATGGCATATCATTCATAAACATGGCATATCATGCATAACCATGACATATCCTTCATAAACATGGCATATCATTCATAACATAGCATATCATTCATAAACATAAATCACATCTTACCGTAGGGCTATTGGGACCCTTACTTGAAATAAATCTTAACTTTTTCCCTATTAACCCATATTGGCCGAAACTTGTGGAGTCCCAAGACTATGTGAAAATTCACATAATCACCATCCATCATCCTTATATCATGGCAACACATAAACATATGCTTGAAGTTAAAGACTCAACCCTTAACCCTTGGGTCCTTGGGGTTGGCCGAACCATATGGGCCTCTAGGGTACTCCAAAAATTCCCAAAAATTATACTTAACCTCTACACATCATAAGGGAACATTAAATAACATTATCATGATTTTTAACATATTTATAGACATTTAAATCATGGTGGCCGAAACCCTTGAACTTAAGGTTCTGGGTTTTGCTTCTTTCATGTTGGCCGAAACATATGGGGCCTCTAGGGTACCCCAAAAATTCCCAAAAATTATACTTAATGTCTAAACATCATAAGGGAACATTAAATAACATTATCATGATTTTTAACATATTTTTAGACATTTAAATCATGGTGGCCGAAACCCTTGAACTTAAGGTTCTGGGTTTTGCTTCTTTCATGTTGGCCGAAACATATGGGGCCTCTAGGGTATCCCAAAAATTCCCAAAAATTATACTTAATGTCTAAACATCATAAGGGAACATTAAAGAACATTATCATGATTTTTAACATATTTTTAGACATTTAAAACATGGTGGCTGAAACCCTTGAACTTAAGGTTCTGGGTTTTGCTTCTTTCATGTTGGCCGAGACATATGGGGCCTCTAGGGTACCCCAAAAATTCCCAAAAATTACACTTAACTTCTAAACATAATAAGGGAACACTAAACAATATTATCATGATTTTTAGCATAATTATGGACCTTTAAAACATGCTGGCCGAAACCTTTGAACATAGGAACCTTGATTTTGTTTCTCTTCAACATTAAATCCGAAAACTAACCCATATATCATGCCAAAAATCATGGAAATCATAGGTAACTATTATACCACAGGTGAGGGAGTCTTACCTTAGATTTCTTGATTTTTTTTCGAACCTTGAAAGAGGAGAAGGAAAAAAGGACTTGGTATCTCTTAACCCCAACTAGTCTTTGTCACCTTGTAGGAACTTTAGATCTTGAGGGATGAAACCTCTTGTGAAGTTTTCCCCAAGGACTCCTCCCTTTGGTGCTCGGCAAGAATGGGAATGAAGAGGAGAGGTAATGCTATTGATTGAGAGAATAAGTAACTCCCAAAACTCCTCTCATTATAACCCATCAAGGAGGCAATTAAAGAGCAATTAAAGAGCCTCTCCATGACCCTTCACCCCCTTTTACCTCTTAACCAACCTCCACTTCAATTACTCATAAGCATTCCTTGCTAGGTGAGTTGGTTAAAGCATTCTTGGTTGTTACAAGAGGTCCAAGGTTAAATCCTTGGCTCATGCACATTTATTTTTATTTTTATTTTCATTCCATTTATTTTATTATTTTATTTTCTTAAATTCCGAAAATCCCCCCTAAAATTACCCATAATTGTACTAATATTCCTAAATAAAATTCTTTTATATTTATATTAATTTTACCCAATTTATATTAATTTTACCTAATTAATACCCCTTTTCGGAGCCCATTTAAAGCTCATTAGTACTTAGTTTTCTCAATTTAAATGAGAAAACATGGGTTTTATAGGCCAAAGTTCTCCTTAATATTCCTAAGTCCCTTGGAAAATTATTTAAACATGCTTAATATTTTAAAAAAATATTAAGAGAATTTTCTGGGTCGTTACACCTAATCCCTTTCGGGCGCTGATTCGCAGCAACCAACTCTTTCGATTTACAACCAGGGTTAGTCTAAGAATACAATAAATGTATGCATGAATAACAGCCAGAGTTGTCTTGGTTCTGCCTTTGGATTTCAAATGAAATCCTAAGTCGAACCGACACCTACTGTTCCCTTTCTCGGGGAACACGTCTTTACCTACTCCACTCTGGAGAAGTTACCTTTTGCCAACTGAGACCTCCGGTTGGACTTTTGCTCGGCCACCGACACTCCCGGATCTCGAGACGTCTGATCCTTGATCTGTCTCTACTTCTATTCGTAGTCCTTGTTCGGCTATGTCTTTTGCCCGATCCTCGACCAGGACTTCGTGCCTAATTCCTCGAACCTGGACATCGGTGCCCAACCCTCGGCCAGGTCTTCAAGCCCAATCCGCGACCAGGACTTCACACCCAATTCCCCGAATCAGGACTTCGTGCCCAACCCTCGGTCAGGTCTTCGGTGCCTAACCCTTGGCCAAGACTTCGTCCACCTAGCTTCACTCACTAGGACTCAGCTTCACTCACTAGGATTTCATCCACCTAGCTTCACTCACTAGGACTCAGCTTCACTCACCAGGATTTCGTCCACCTAACTTCACTCACTAGGACCCACCTTCACTCACCAGGATTTCATGCCTCGATAAGGACTTCTTTGCTAGTCATCTTGATCCTGACTAGACTTTTTTCTGCCAAACATCAAATCCTATTTGGCTCAGTCCAGATATGTTTAATCATTTTGTCAAACATCAAGTCCTGTTTGGCTTATCCCTTGGTCAAACTGACCAACCCTGGGTTCTCTGTCAAATATCAGATCCTGTTTTGCTAACCCTTGTTCTAACTGATCAAACGTCGTTATATTATTACACATGTCAGATCTAGGTTTGATCACTCTGTCAAACATCAAGTCATGTTTGGCTAACCCTTGGTCAACCTGACTAACCCTAGGTACTAACTACTCTGCCAAATATCATGTCCTATCTAGTTAACCCTTTGGTCAAACTGATTAAACCTGAATTTACCCTACCAAACATCAGGTTCTGTTTGACTTAACCCTTGATCACTTTAATCAGAACTTAGTGTATTATCAAATATCGAAACACTAGAGGTTGACTATTGATGTCTGATATTTTTACAGCAACATTTCTAACTTCAAAATCGTTATATAAAAATCTATAATTTATTAGGCGGGAGCCAATTTATAAATTAGCTTTCACCTTGGAGGCAACAAATTGTCAAGCTTCGCATGAGCTAATAAAGCTTGCTGCGAATTAAACTAACTCTGATTATGACGTATGAACCGTAACATTATCAAAGAAAAAACATATAACTAACCAAATTAAATGCAAATGCAAACCGTAGAAGAAAATTTCATCAGTAAATATATGGAGGACAAAAACTTCAAAATTGAGTATAAAAATACAAAGAGGATATAAGAGAGATATGCATAATGTAAAATATCTCATAAGGGAATTCAAGGAATAACGGATAAGTAAGGTTATGATAGAACATCATTAATATCTTAAATTTTTTCTATTGAGCGGTTTATCATTTTGCATGTAACTCTTTTATACCCTTATCCTCCCTTCTTTTTTAGGGAACTAAACATATGCATACACATTATATATGGATGAATGAGTTGTAATCCATTCAAAACAAAGTGCATCAAAATCATATATAAACATATAGGATAAACGATTCGCAATCATCAAATCAAAATATATCATATCCACATGAGTGAATAATACGCAATCCACATAATTAAAAATGAATCGTTAATATATATAAAAAATGGACAGCCACAACTTACTTAGTGTGTGTGTATAAAAGGACACTATTGTGTGTGTTAAATACTAAATTTTTTAGGGTTGAAAAGGTGAATTTCGAAGGTTAGGGACCTAGTTGGAATTTACTAAACTTGTTGGGTTTATTTGCAAAAATGCCAAAACAGTTATAAACCCCTAAATCCCTCGCTCGTGCCCTAACTCACCCGAACTCCTCTCCCATTTGTTGCGGTTTCTTCCCCCTCCGCCCGACGCCGACGCCGAGCCCAGTTGTTGCGGTTTCTTCCCCTCCTCTCCCAGTTGTTGCAGTTTCTTCCCCTCCGCCCGACGCCGATGCCGAGCCCTAGCCGTTCCCTTTGGTTCTCGCCCTTCTGCCGTTTCCTTCTTCCCGACGCCGCCGAGCCCTAGGCAGCGCCGCGCCTTCGTCTTCCTCTCATTTCTTCCTCCCTGTTCTTCTTCTTCTTCGGTTGCTGCATCGCACACGAAGGAGGCGCCGCACTCTTCTCGTCTTGCGGAAACCCTAGGCAGCCGTCGTCTTGATCGCGTTGTTGTCCTCGTGCGAGCACGCGACGATGATCTTCCTCCCTTGGCCACCACCGGAAAAACGGCAGGCCACTGTTTGACCTCGCCGCCCCAATTTCTTGCGTTGACCATCATCAAGGTAAGTGTTGGGTTTTGTTGTTTGCTTTCGATTCCTTTGATCCCCACTTATGAATTCAATTTCTGTTTCTAGTTTGAATGAATTTGTGTTGATAGGAGGTATTGAAGGCGGATCAAATTCGTGGAAGAATCTGTTAAGGTTCTTGTGAATTTTGGTTAGAGGTGATGATTCTGATTTTATCTGTCGTGAGTTGTAGTTCTGGCTTAGGTTGGTGAGAGTTGATCCATATCTCTAATGAAACAGGTGATATGTGTAGCTTTATTTTTAATGTGTTTGGTGTGTAGATGGTTGCCGTGAGGTATGTTTGTGTTAGGTAGTAATGAAACTTAATCCTAATGATTTAGTTAGACCGAGGCTAATCTGAGTTAAACTAAGGGGTTAACAAATGAATCATACTTAGAACAAATCCTAGTTAAAATCTGGGAAGTTAGTCTAACCTGTTGCTAGGTGTTAAAGAAGATGAATAAATATGGTATATGTTACCTGATATGGATGTAAGTGTTAATTTGTTTACCAAATGGTTTTCATTTTGGGATGTAGGATCTTAGAGTTGATGTTGTTGCGGATTAGCATTTGGTTTAGTCCTTTAACTGTATTCATGCCGTGCGTCACATGTGAAACGAATGTTGAATTATGATTAGATTATAATTATGTTCAGTAATTAGTAAGCTATATTAATTACTTGTATTAGTAGCTAAATTTAGTCCTTGACACAGGACCATGACTTTGGACTCGCACGGTCGATCGTGGGAGATTCTTCTCGTTCACGAACTTCTATAATAAAGGCGGGTACTTCTCCTTTGTACTCGAGTAGTTTCCTTTACCTTTAAGCATGGCTGTTTATGTCTAAGTAGGTTGCTTGACCTTGTTCTTTGTCGTTTGTTATTTAAACATCGACGTTGAGACATACTCTTCGTTGATCTTCGAGTATTCCAAATTCGTTTCTGTACAGTCCTCTGTTGGTTTTCTGTTCTGTAAAGTACCGCTTGTACGCGAGTACTTAGAAGTCCATTATACACAATTAGGTTTATTTGACATTAGAAATATCCTACCTATTAGTGTAGGTGCATAATCGTTGGTTTGCGATTTCTGGTTGGTTGTATTGATGCATCATATACTCGTTAGATTTTATTGCATCGTTGTTTCTTCGGTTGTTTGTGCATCATATAGCATGCACCATACTTGCACGTTGTATACTAACGACTGTTGGCTTACATTTGGTTAAGCCGTCGTTAGTCATATTGTTGCTCGATTCACTCAACCACTTGTTATCGTGGTAGTTATTAGAGTGCGAGCACCTGTCCTGTTATGCCAAACAGTGACACCCTCACTGTTGTTTTTAGAGGGATGAGCTGTTCGTGGCTCACCCTCACAGTTGTTTTTAGAGGGATATTGCAGCTGTATAGCTCCCCCTATGTATCGGGGTTGGAGTGTAGACTCCCCAGCATCCTGTCCACTCACCCACACCTTATGTGGTATTTGTTGTTGGAGTGGTACAGTTGTCACAACCCTACTCACTCGGTCACACAGATGGGATGTGTTGATGGCTTGACTGGCGTCAGGGGTGACACAGGTCATTGCATCATGTGCATACGTATTTCTTTTATGCATTTGCTTGTGTTTGATGCACTTATATGAGCTATGGTTGTTGCATATGATTGACATACATGTATATCTTGGCTTTATTGTTATTGTGTCGTTTTACACCTGTTTAGTTCTTATTCGGTATTATACCATGTCGTATTATATTGGTTATGCATGATTAGGTAAATTCTATAATTCTTATGGACTGTACACTGTTGATTTCTCTACTCTGTTTATCCTTATTATGCCATGCTTATTTGTCTACTTATATACCCGCAGAGTCCGCCCGGACTCACCACCCCTGCTTTTCTTTTTGTTGTTTCTGTAACGCCCGCTTTTTTTTTTCTTCCATAAAGCGGCGTTACGTTAACATACTTAGGGCATGTAGACATCATAAGGCAGCGGAATAACTTTAAGACTTACACATATATGCCCTACTACCATTCCTAACATAATGACATGGGTACTTGGCATATTAACTTCATACTTTGCATCATATCATGTCATGCTTAACATCATGTCATAGAGTCACATAAGCCATTATTCAACACATAAGTAGCAAACATAAAGTTCTAGCATAAGACCGGTAAACATATTGTTTTCGTGGCCAAGTCACTACCACACACACACATTTTTGTCCTCCTGCTGCTTCCTTATTGCCCCCTTGCGTGATCTGCGGTATAAGGAAAATAAGACTATAAGCACATCGGCTTAGTAAGACTCTTTCCTACTCACTAAAACCATTCATCACTTAATCATAAGCACATGAAACATAAACATAACTTTATGCTTGAACATAACTATAAATAAACTTACATGACATGATACATGACATAACATGAACATAATTAAAATTTACATGGCATGATACATGGCATAAACATGAACATAATTCAACTTAGCATAACATAATACAGGACATAGACATAAGCATAATTCAACTTAACATGGCCTAATACATGACATAAACATAAACATAAATAAACATTCTTAACATGGTATAAACATAAACATAAAGCATGAACTAACCTGTATGGCATAAACATAGGCATGCTTCCTATCATATCATATGGGCATCTTCTTAACATAACCATAAGCATAAATCGTTTACTATCATGCATATTTCTTGACATGAAACATAAGTATAAGACATTACTATCATGACATAATGCATAACATGAATGAATGCATGAGTCTAATGCATATACATAAGGATGCTTAACTTTTAAAAATCATACTTTTAAATATTTAAACATAATCATAACATCATTGGGGTCCCCGGCTTGTACCACATACATACATCATAAGCACACATCCCTAAGTAAATACGAGGTAGCGAGCCCCGACCTACTAGGGTAAGGACAGCATAGTCGGTAGTCCCAGAACCGGGGCGTTCTTAAGGTGCCCATCCCTGTTGCACAGCTTCGGTAGTGCCAGAACCGTGGACAGCATAGTCGGTAGTCCAGAACCGGGGCGTTCTTAAGGTGCCCATCCCTTGGACCCATACTTCAGTCCGGTACAAGCCCATTCATAAAGTAAAATATTTTACATGCTTTATCATTCATAAGACATGACATACATCTTCATTCATAAAACATGGCATGCATCTTCATTCATAAAACATGGCATGTGTAACGACCCGGCCCGTCTACTGGCCCATTTACCGACCCATTTACCGGTCCTCACGACCGCCGTACCGTCGTACCGTCGATCATCGACCGTGCTGTCAATCATAAACATGACATGCATCTTTATTCATAAAACATACCATGCACTCTCATTCATAAACATAACATGCATCTTCATTTATAACCATAACATGCATCTTCATTCATAGAACATGACCTACTTACATAAACATCATTCTTATTCCTAGTGCTTGCATGATCATGGCATATAAGGTAAGCATTGCATTATATTCATTGAACATGACATGTTTGCATAGACAATTATCCTAATCCATAGAGTTTGCATGATCATGATATCTAAGGTAAACATTGCATTTCATACATAAGCATGGTATTCATCCCAAGCATACATATGTAGGACTTCCATAAACATACTACCTACCATTCAAGTGCATGGCATAGAACACAAGACATTCATGAATAAACCCTATTAAGCATGACATCTAATCATAAACATATAAACATGAAACATGGTACTTAAGGTTAGGGTTATTGGTAACATAATTTCTACCACATGCTTGAACCTATATATATATATATATACTTCATAATAAGCCATAAACCATCATTCTTCAAACCCTAACTCCTCCCATACCCTATTTATCTTTCTTGGCCGAAACTTACAAGGAAGGGTTCCATCATTCAATTAACATGTAAGATAGCATAAGGTAAAGAAACAACCATACATTACCTATAAAACCATGGGAAGCCATTAGGGCTCATGATTAGGGTTAACCCTACCCTTTAGCCCTCCTTCTTAGGGCTGGCCGAAACCCTACAAGGCCATGGGTGCATGGAAAAATTCCATAAAATTCCCAATCAAACATTAAACACTAACCATACCCTACCATAGGGCTTTCGGAACCCATACTTGAAGAACACCTTAACCCCTTGCCCTAGATTCCTTCTTGGCCGAAACCCTTAGGGTCACAAGACCTTGTGAAAATTCACATAAGTCCCTTCAACCTCCCCTTGTATCATAAGGGTACACAAGATACATGAGTGAAGAGTTAAATCCAACCCTAGCCATGGAAATCCTTATGATGGTCCAAACCCTAAAGGGTCTTAGGGTACTTCAAAAATTTCTAAAAATTATATTTATTCTCTAAACATTATGAGAACACATTAGAAAGCATGATTAAGATTTTTTACATCCTCATGGACCCAAAACTCATGGTGGCCGAATGCTATAGGAGTCCAAAATATGGTTTTCTCAACATCAAAACCAAAAACCAAACTTTATATCATGCTAAAAATCAAAAGGAACTATTATACCATAGGTGAGGGAGTCTTACATTGGTTGATCTTGATTATAGACCTTAGATTTGAGAGAAGGATGGAAATCTTGTTGCCTCTTGACCACCCCTAGCCTTTGTACCCTTGTAAAAACCTTGGATCTTGGGGATGGAGCCTTAGGTGAACCTCTTCCAAGGGAGATCCCCTCTTGAAGTATTCGGCTAGAATGAGGGAGGAGGAGGAAGAAAAAAAATGGAATTGATGGAAGGAAGAAAGTAACTCCCAAGCCCCTCTTTATAACATATTAAGGAGGGTAAGTGAAGAGTCATGGTTGGTGACTCTTCATTTTTCCTAGGCCTTAACCATAATCCACTTCATTTCCTCATAGCACTCCCTTGCTAGGTGAATTGGTTAGAGCATGCATGGTTGTACAAGAGGTCCAAGGTTTAATCCTTGGTGCATGGACTAGTTTTTCCATTTTTTTTATTTTATTTTTTCTAATATTTCGAAAATCCCTTAAAAATTCCCCCATAATTATGTTAATATTTCTTATTAAAATCCTTTTATATTTTTATAAATTTTTACCTAAAATTCACCAATAATCATGATACTAGAAAGCCCATATAAGGCCCATTAGTGCCTATTTCCTCAATTTAAATGGAAAAAG
>JAGFNQ010006401.1:0-44718 GCA_024364735.1 Boesenbergia rotunda
CATCCAAGCACCAACAAGTGGTCAAGTGGTATCAGAGCTTGGGGCTCTGTTCAAACGGCTTAACATCCGAGAGCTAACAACGATGGCAATGGGAAGAGAAGGGTTGAGCACGAACAGACCTCCATTCTTGGATGGGACTGATTTTCCATATTGGAGGTCAAGGATGGAGTTTTATCTCAAGACCAACATCAGCATGTGGTTTGCTGTGAAGGAGGGTTTCATCCCTCCAAAGGATGACGAAGGAAAAGAGCTCGAGTTCTCAAGGTGGCCGGCAGAACAAATCTGGAAGGGAGAAGCCGATGCTAAAACCGTGGTCACCTTGCAATGCGGGATGACCAAGGAGGAGTTGATTAAGGCGGGTCCTTTCACAAGTGCCAAATACCTTTGGAACAAAATCATTGAGCTCCATGAAGGCACTCAAGATACTCGGAATGCCAAGAAGGACCTCCTTCTCAGCCAACTCCAAAACCTTTCCATGGAAGAAAATGAAAAGGTAAGTGAACTCCATGGGTGATTCAAGGAGATCCTCAACGGCTTGCATTCCATCAATGAAAAGGTAGAAAACTGAGATCTTGTAAGGTATGTCCTTAAATCATTTCCTAGGAATGCCTTGTGGTCATCCATGGTGGATGCCTATAAGGTATCCAAGGACTTGTCAATTGTCAAATTAGAAGATCTATTTTGTGAAATAGAATTACATGAGATCTCTAACCAAAGCCCCAAGGAGAAGGGGATTGCTTTTGTGGCAGGTGACCGAAGGAAGAAGGAGGAGGAGGAGAAGACCTACTGTCACTTGGCTTTCATGGCCTTAGAAGAGTCAAACAAGGAGAGTGAAGACGAAGCGAGTAACTCCTCAACCGCGCCCTCATCATCTTCGGATGATGAAGAGGTAATCTCTCCCGAGTTAGACAAATGTTATAGAACAGTAGCATACCTAACTGATTTACTTAAAAAAATCTAAGAACAAGGTTAAATTGTTAAGATTAGAAGTGGAACAATTAAAAACCTCTAAGGATGAGGTATTTGATAACTTGCATGCTAAAACTCTTAAGGATGAAAACAAGATCCTAAGGAGCGAAATTGAAAATCTCAAGAATATTCTTGAGAAGTTTTCAATTAGCTCCAAAACCCTAGATATGGTTCTTAACGCTCAAAGGGTGATTTACAACAAGGCCGGTATAGGTTACCGACCTAAAGACTCAACCTTTGTTTCATTGATGACTAGAACTTATTTTAAATCATCAAATGATTCTAGGGTTCAAAAAGTTAGAAAGAAATTGACTAAGGCATGGGTGCCTAAGTCTTTCATTGTAGATGCTATAGGTCCCAAAATTTGGGTATTCAAAACCTCTATATTTAGAGTTGTATAGGCATTGGTTGAGGGGGAGCATCTATCAACATGGGTGGTTGATATTTGTGCTCCAAACATATAGTCATTCCTAGTTAGGGATGTGCTTAACATTTCCTCATTTAATGGATGATCATTCACTACCCATGAGAAATGGTTTTTCATCTTGAATTTAGATGATTGGGGTTAAGTAAATGGGAATCATAAATAATGTAGATACATTGAAAATTTCTCCATCTATACTGGAAAATTTTCTTATTCACTTTTATGGTTGGAACCATGAACTTGGTACACACTTGGAACTATGAATTTTCAATCCAATCCATGAATTATCAATAGAATGGAGAAATAGGATTATGGAGTTGATACAAACTTGATTTCAAGTAGTTGGAGCAAACATGTTATAAACATACATCAAACATACAAACTGATCAAAATTTGGAAATTTGATCATATTTGATACAAGTATGTTTTGGAGTTTCATCATATATTGATACTAATTTGATTCAAGCAAGCCAAAATTTTCTTGTATGTGTTTTACAACTTTAGTGTATTATACCAATTTTGGTTAAGAACAGCATGTTAACATAGATTATGATGTTTCAAAATTTAGTACTCAAGTTTCATGACTTGTTTGTTTTCCCACTGATCATGCTTTGATACAAACCTATTTTTGGTATTTTTTTAATCCAGAGAAGTTCTTGAATCTTGGTGGGAAATACATGTTAGTTAAGGGAAACCCTTTTAGGATCAAATGGATTAAATCTAATTGAATTAGGGTTTAGGAGTGGTTAAGAGGTGAAACAAACAAGTTTCTGAAACATATCAGATTTCTGAAATTTCATTTTTGAAATCTGATCGAAACAAACAAGTTTTTGAAACAAATAACTTTCTGTATCAAACTTGATCAGTCCACCGATCGATCAGGACTAACCCTGATCGGTCTGATGACCAATCAAGGGTCCTTCTGATCGGTCAAGTGACCGATCAGATCAAGGAACTTCCTGATTAATCCAAAAACTCCTCAGTCCGATCATCCGACCGATCCCCTTTCATCAGACCACTGATCATACTAATACAAACAAACATACAATCCGATTATAATTGGAACATACTCATCATACTTGGAATAAACCTACTACTGATTCGATACTAACCCATGTTGGATTTTTTTTAAAGGGGTTGTTTGGATCATGACTTTTGTTTCTTGATAAGGAATCATTTGTAGTCATGAAATTCAAGTCGTGTTGCAGAATTTTTTCTGAAATACCTATTGTCTACACTCGTGTGGTTGGATGAGTTTTGGATTGAACAAACATGTTACTGGAAATTTCAATTGTTAATGCAGTCTGATCTTGAATGAATCAAAGTTACATAAATTTTTCTGAAAACTGATCGTCCACAAATAAATCAGAAATTTTTCTGTATCAAATAATCAATGAATCCGATTGGTCAAGGAGACCAATCAGGGCTATGTGTCGGATACAGCTGCATTCCTTACTTGTCATATAAAACATATACGTGTTTGACCATGATATACTACTGTATATGCTTTCATATGCAATTCAAAAACTTATCTTTGATTATTTTGGGTTTGGGGAGAGACACTCGTTTGAGGGGGAGTTGTGTTAAAACTTAATAACCATACCCTTTTTCGATGTTTGACAAAGGGGGAGAGAATGGTTGATTAAGTTTAGGACGGTGTTATTGTAGGGGGAGGATCTTGATTCCCTTACGATAATTGATTTGACTTCAATTGATTTCTAACACCTTGACTTCAATTGATCTATAACACCTAAACTTAAATCGGGTTGTCAAACAATAAAAAGGGGGAGATTGTTGATGTAGTCTGACCCGATTGTTGTTTTGGTGTTGACACCGATTTAAGTTTGGTTGAGTGAATTCGGCTTAAGTCCTGGTTGGGGACTGGGCACGAAATCCTGTTGAGTGAAGCCGGGTCCTGGTGAGTAAAGCCAGGTGATTGAAATCCCGGTGAGTGAAGCCGGGTCCTGGTGAGTAAAGCCAGGTGATTGAAATCCCGGTGAGTGAAGCTGGGTCCTGGTGAGTGAAGCCAGGTGATGGAAATCCCGGTGAGTGAAGCCGGGACCTGGTGAGTGAAGCCAAGTGATTAAATCCCGGTGAGTGAAGCCGGGTCCTGGTGAGTGAAGCCAGGTTGATTGAAATCCCGGTGAGTGAAGCTGGGTCCTGGTGAGTGAAGCCGGGTGATGGAAATCCCGGTGAGTGAAGCCGGGTCCTGGTGAGTGAAGCCAGGTTGATTGAAATCCCGGTGAGTGAAGTCAGGTCCTGGTGAGTGAAGCCAGCTTGATTGAAATCGCGGTGAATGAAGCCGGGTCTTGGTGAGTGAAGCCAAGTGAATGAAATCCCGGTGAGTGGAGTCGGGTCTCGGTGAGTGAAGCCAGGTCCTAGCGAGTGAAGCGAGGTTGAATGAAATCCCGGTAAGTGAAGCCGGGTCCCGGTGAGTGAAGTCGGTGACCGAAACCTTGGTGAGTGAAGCCAGGTCCTCGCAAGTGAAGTTAGGTTGAATGAAATCCCGGTGAGTGAAGCCGGGTTTCGGTGAGTGAAGTTGGGTGACTGAAACCCTGGTGAGTGAAGCCAGGTCCTAGTGAGTGAAGCTAGGTTGAATGAAGTCCCGGTGAGTGAAGCTGGGCACGGAGTCTTGGTTCGGGGGACTGAGCACGAGTCAGAGAAGGCTAGGTAGCTTGTTCTCTGGACTTAGAGTCGAATTGGGAGTCGTTGGATCGGTCTGGTGATCGATCCAGACAAGTCTGATCATTCTGGTGAACGATCAGAGGGAGAGCCAAATGCTACTGTTCGGCTCCTGATCGTTTTGGTGAACGATCAGGGAGAGGTCGGTAGGTTTAGTGTGAAACCTTGATCGGTCTAGCTGACCGATCAAATATCGCAAGTTTCTCACCCGGACCGATCAGGATGGATCCTGATCGGTCAGGGAGTGACCTGATCGGTCACCAGACCGATCAGGGCACAACTTGATCGGTCAGGTGACCGATCAGAGGCTTTGGCCTGCAAAAGCTGGAATTCCTCCAGCAAGTGCTGGATCGGTCCGGTGACCGATCCACGACCTGTGATCGGTCAGTGTGACCGATCATAAGAAGCCACGATTTTTGGTTTCTCACTGTGGACCGATCAGGCTGGAGCCTGATCGTTTAGGGCTTACCCTGATCGGTCTGGTGACCGATCAGTAGCTGTAACTTTAATTTGAAATCGCTGTCAGACGCTCTGATCGCGTCTGTTTTCTCTGCGTTTTCTCTGATACACTGCTAATTTCATTTGATATGCTGTGCTAATCTTCTGTTGGAGTGTGCAGACATTACAGGGATGATTCAAGCCAAGGAGAAGAATCAATGATGACTTTCACCATGGCAGGTTTGTCCGTTTCCTATTTCCAGGTCTCAACGACTTCTGGTGAGCGGCTGGCAACTGACGGTGGCTCAGCTGAAGAGGTCTTTAGGGACTGAGTGCTCAGGGAGTTAGGGGGCAGGCTGGGTCCAGTCGATGCTGATGGAGCTTCGCAATGGGAGCAGAAGCTTAAGAGGAAGCAGAGATGCAAAGGAGCGGAAGAATGAACAGACAGAAAACTTGAGGAGTTTGGCTGGGTTGTTTGTGTGCTCTCTGTTGCTTCGTGCTTAAGTGTTCTGCTACATTCCTGTGTGTGTTTTCCTTCGTTTGTCTCGTGAGCTCAACTTGTATCATCTGGAGACTTGTTGTGGAGAGGTTTCTCCACCGAGAAGGAGGCGCTGTTATATCCGGGTTCACCGGGGTTTGATCTGCCGACGATCAAGGGACCGCCCACCTCACGAGCACGCCAATGAGTAAGGGCAAGTTATCCCCGAACTTTGTACATCCTCGTGTTAGCGTCGGTTTGCTTTCTTTCCCTGTTTTCCTTGTGTGTTATTGTTTCCGCTACTAATCTTTGATCGCAGAAGAAAGATTTTGAAGAGGGGAATTATTTTGAGTGTCCGGCACCAACATTCTCCTCGCTTTATGATTTCTCGTATCAGGTGGTACTTGCGCTCTATGTGTTTACTCGCCTTATGGGCTCGTGGTTCCTTCGAGTTTGCAACTGCACCATTGTTATCACAAAAGATTGTGATAGATCTGGGCAAACCAAGAATCACATCCAAGTCTATGATGAAGTTCTTGAGCCATACAGCTTCCTTGGCTGCCTCTGAGACTGCCACATACTCAGCTTCCATGGTGGAGTCTGTCACGCATTTCTGCTTGACACTCCTCCAAACAATGGCTCCACCTCCTAAAGTAAACACAAACCCTGAGATAGACTTACTCTTGTCCCTATCTGACTGGAAATGTGAGTCCGTATAACCCACAGGGACTAATTGGTCTGCCCAGTAAACTAGCATATAATCCCTAGTCTGTCTCAGGTATTTCAATATATGCTTTACCATAGTCCAATGTTCCTGTCCAGGGTTACTCTGATATCTGCTAACCATGCCCACGGCAAAACAGATATCAGGTCTCGTGCACATCATAGTATACATAAGACTTCCTACTGCCGAAGCATAAGGAACCTCCTTCATTTTCTCTATCTCCTTTGATGTTTTCGGATACATCTCCTTGGATAGAGGAACTCCATGCCTGAAGGGTAGGAAACCCTTCTTGGAGTTTTCAATGCTAAAACGAGACAAGACAGTGTCAACATATGAAGCATGGAATAGTCACAACATACTTCTCTAGCGATCCCTTATGACCTTGATCCTAAGGATGTGTCCTGCTTCTCCCAAGTCCTTCATATCAAACTGTTTTGACAGCCAGGCCCTTACGTCTGATAACACTTTGACATTGTTGCCAATTAACAAAATGTCATCTTCGTAAAGTACAAGAAACACTACGACGTTTCCGTCATATCTTTTGTATACACATGACTTATCTGGGCTTTGAGTAAATCCATATGACTGAATTACTTCATCAAAGCGGATGTTCCAAGATCGTAAAGCTTGCTTCAATCCATAAATGGATCGATTAAGCTTGCACACTAGATGCTCTTTGCCCTTTGCAATGAACCCTTCTGGTTGCAGCATGTGGATGGTCTCCTCAAGACTTCCGTTAAGGAAGACCGTCTTGACGTCCATCTGTCATACCTTATAGTCCATATGAGCTGCAATAGATAAGAGAATCTGGATCGACTTAAGCATGACTACTGGCGAAAAGGTCTCCTCATAATCGATACCCTCTTTCTGAGTGTATCCTTTTGCAACAAGCCTAGCTTTGAAGGTCTCAACCTTCCCGTTTGATCCTCTCTTTCTCTTATAGATCCACTTGCATCCAATGACTTTTACACCATTGGGCGGTTCTACTAACTCCCAGACATGATTAAAATACATAGATTCTATCTCAGAGTTCATTGCCCTTTGCCAAGAATCTGCATCCTTATCTTGGAGGGCCTCGTCATAGGTCCAGGGATCCGGTTCATGTTTACCAAAGACCAAGTCCAAAGACTCTCCCAAAAACATAAAACTTTCAGGCTGTCTGACAACCCTCCCACTGCGACGAGGTACCATTTGTGTATCCTCAGTGACACGTGGTGCAGTGACTTATAGTGTGTCCTCTTGTACAATTGGTCCTAAAGTCGGAACGTCCCCACTTAACTCTTCAAGCACTAGTCTACTCTTGGGCTTGTGGTTCATCACATAGGATTCTTCTAAGAATCTGGCATTCGTGCTGACGATTACCTTCTGATCCTTAAGACTATAGAATAGACCACTTTTTGTTCCCTTAGGATAGCCCACAAGCAAGCGTACTTCTGTTCGAGATTCCATCTTATCAGTATCTCCCTTCAACACATATGCTGGACTACCCCAAATCTGAATATGTCCTAGACTAGGCTTTCGCCCAATCCATAATTCTATGGGAGTAGAAGGGACTGACTTAGATAGTACCATGTTCAGAATATACGCAGCTGTATCTAGGGCATATCCCCAGAACGAATCAGGTAAATCAGAATAGCTCATCATTGACCTAGCCATTTCCATAAGAGTCATATTCCTTCTTTCTACAACTCTGTTCTGTTGGAGTGTACCGAGTGTAGTTAGCTGGGACTAAATCCCAGCCTCTGATAAGTATGCCCTAAACTCTCCAAAGAGGTACTCTTCACCACGATCCGATCGCAGTGTCTTGATACCTTTACCTTGACGCTTCTCCACATCAGCCTTGAACTCTTTGAACTTATCAAAGCATTCAGACTTGCGGCGCATTAGGTAAACGTATCCATACCTTGAATAATCATCAATGAATGTGACGAAGTATTCTAAGCTACCTCTAACCTGGATTGACATAGGACCACACAAATCATAATGAATCAATTCTAGCACATCTTTGGCCCTATACCCCTTGGCCTTGAAAGGCCTCTTGGTCATCTTACCTTCCAAGCAAGACTCACAGGTCGGGAGGTCTTCCACCACCAATGAACCCAGGGGCCCATCCGCTATCAACCTCTGAATCCTACTAAGGTTAATGTGACCATGTCTAAGGTGCTAAAGATACGTCTGATTCATCTTAGAAGGCTCCTTTCTCTTATTTAGGTTAGATGATGAGCTATTAATTTCAGTTTGCATCGTGGGAGTTATTGGTTCTAGAGTGTACAGATTACCAACCATAGTACCCGAACAGATAATCTGTCTATTTCTTTTTATAACAACTTTGTTATCAAAAGCAACAGAATATCCATCTTTTATCAACTTAGAAACTGAAATTAAATTATTTCTAAACGAGGGTACATATAGGCAATCTCTCAGAACTAACTGTTGGATCCAGAAAGACCGATAGGGGGGGGGGGGGTGAATATCGGTAAATGTTCGGATTTAAAAGAAAGAGTAAGTGCGCGGCGGAATAAAATCAAACAACGCAAACACCAAGGTTTTACTTGGTTCGGAGCCTGGGTCGACTCCTACTCCAAGGCCCACGGTCGTTGACCGTTTACTTTGGGAAATTCTATAGTGCGCAAAAACGGTTACAAAGTGAGATTACAAAATTACTGTAAATAGAAATATACACTTTGTTTTACCAACTCCCGGTGTAGATCGAGTTTCGGTGCAGTGGGAGGTTGACGGCGCTTCGTTCTTGAGTCGGGAAGTTTCCGGAGCAGAGCGCGGTCGTCAGAGCGTTTGGATGCGTTGAATTCAAAGTTAATGCTGAAGGCTCGGGCGTTGGGTGCTATTTATAGCACCCAGGGGCGCCCTGGACGTCGGGGGCACCCTGCCACGTGTCAAGTGATCCGCAAATCGCTCAGTCAAACTTTATCCCGCTCGAACAGGGATAATGTTTGACCGTGAGGGCGCCTTGGTTGTAGAGGGTGCCTTCGCTGACTTCTTCCACGCAGAGATCTCACTGTGGATGAAGCTGAGGCTTCGCAGTGATGAGCTGGAGGCGCCTTGGCTGCTGAAGGCGCCTTGGCTGACGAGGGCGCCTTTGCTGCTGAAGGCGCCTTGCCCATTAAGCAGCCTAAGCTGTCTTTTGCTTCGCTTGGTTTTGGTTCACCTTGAGGGCGCCCTGGACACTCAGGGCGCCTTACTCAGCTGCTGCCTCACTCCTTTGAGGCTCTCTGAGTTGCAGACACACGTTCCTTCGGTCCTGCATTCAGGGTTAGTCCAAAACACAATAACACAATTAATTTATGATTTTATACAGCCTTAGCTGTCTTGGTTCTGACTTTGGTCTCCAAAATGGAGTCCTAGGTCGAACCGACGCCTACTGTTCCCTCGATGGGGAACGCGTCCTCACCTACTCCACTCGGGAGAGTTTACCTGATGCCAACCGCTCCTTTGGTTGGACTTTTGCCTGACGGTCCTTTGTCAGGTCTTGTGAACTGGCAGTCCTTCGCCAGTTGCCTAGCAGTCCTTCGCTAGGGCTTTTGGTGCTGGCAGTCCTTCGCCAGTGCCTAGCAGTCCTTCGCTAGGGCTTTTGGTGCTGGCAGTCCTTCGCCAGTGCCTAGCAGTCCTTCGCTAGGGCTTTTGGTGCTGGCAGTCCTTCGCCAGTGCCTAGCAGTCCTTCGCTAGGGCTTGATGCTGGCAGTCCTTCGCCAGTGCCTAGCAGTCCTTCGCTAGGGCTTTCTTTCCTGCACACTTGATGAGCATATTAGATAACAAATAACACTTAACTTTGAATCCTTTGCCAATATCAAAACAAGGTTCGATATGGTGCTTCCTGCACCAACAATCTCCCCCTTTTTGATTTATGGCAACACAATTCAAAGTTAAGTTAAAAACTTACAATAGTTAATAACAGAAGATAAAAACAGAATGAAGTATGAACAGAATAGATTTAAGAAAAATTCTTTATTTTTCAGAAAAATTCTTTTTTTTCATACTCCCCCTAAAACCCTGAGTACTTGTGTTTTATAGTACTTAACTTTGACTTTTCCTCCCCCTTTGACATATATCAAAAATAAACATGGGTGAGCAAGGTAAACTTTTGAAAAGTTTTGCAAACCTAAATTAAAAAACTTTTACTTACAAGGCTTTGCAAAAAGAATTTTACTTAGGTAAAGTTTTGAGGCCAAACTTTTCTAAAGAAAGTTCAACTTTGAGAATTGGGAGAAAATTTGTTTTAAAGAATTTGCATACTTACAAGAATATGCATGGAAATACTTTGTGATTTCGAAAAAAAAATAAAATCTTTAATAATTTTCTAGACAAGTTTTTCACCAAAAAGAACGTTAAAAGGAGATAAAAGTTTAAATAAAATTCCTTTCTCTCTTTCTTGCTCTCCCCCTTGGCTATATACGTCAATAAAGAAATATATAAGAGAAAGTTTGTGTATCAGAGCCTATGGGTTTTGAAAACAAAAAAAAATACTTAGTATAATCCTTGAAAGCATAGCAAAAGCATAAATTGCACTTTTGAAACCGAAAAAAAATATTTCGTACTTTGTAACCATTAGTGCCTTGGAAAGTATTAGTACTTTTGCAAAATAGTAGTACTTTTGAAAGATGTTATGCATATTTTGAAAATTATGCATTTTTGAAAAAAAAATATAAGTACTTTTGAAAAGTTTTAATATTATTTTCAAAAGTATTCTAAAGTCAAGCAAAATTTTGAAAGTGATAGTATATATAAGCAAAATGATTTAAAAGAGTAGTATTTTGAAAGACATTTTATTTATGTTTTCAACATGATTTTAAAATTGTAGTGCATGAAAACATATAAAATTTTTTAAAAATATTTACTAATTCTTTTAATTTAATCTCCCCCTAAGCTTGGCCCAGTCCTAGGAAGCTTGTTTGACTACAAGCGATCTTCCTCTGAGTCTTAAGGTTTGATTCAAACTATAAGAATTATCTATTAATTTTGAAAAATGATTGTCAGAAATAATTTCCTTTGACTCAAACTCCCCCTAAATTTGACACATCCTAGGAGTCCTTATAGATCATCAAGTGGACCTTCCTCTGTGTCTTTAGAGTTTATTAAAATCAAAAGAATAATTTTGACCAACCTTCTAAGTATGATAACATTCAAGGAGATACATTTTTGAAAACATAACTTGAAATGATAACACAGTTTTCGAAAAAAATATTTTGAAATAATGATAATTTTTCAAACAGATAGTAGTATAAGAAGGTTTTTGAATCAATTTTTGAAAACCTTATCGAGATGATAATAATATTTAGAGCATAAGGTTTTTTAAAAAAAATTTAAAAATTTTTGAAAAGTATTAAAAGAAACTCCCTCTGTATCCAACACAGTCTGACTTTTATCTAAGTTCCTTAAGGGGTTTCAGTGTGCAGGTTTGACTATGTTTGATCAATTAATAGCATCTTAACTATGTTTGACTCAGTTGACTTTTAAGAAACATGAAATTTGAAAAAATAGAGATGAACAGTAGGGTATAGTAAACTGAATTAATTTAAAAAATAGATATTTATGCTTTTAGGTCCTAGATGTCTCACCCAGTTCTATAAGGTCAAAACATGTTAACCTTATGGGTTGTGTGAGAAAAATAAAAAAATGGTTAATTTTGAACCATTTAACCTAAGTAAAAAAATGATTTTTGAGGATTTTGAAATCAATTATAATTTTAACTTTCAATTTTAAAAGTTAGTTAAATTAAATTTGATTGTTAAAAATCAGATGAATTAAATTTGAATTTTAAAAATTTAATTTGAATTTGACTGAATTAAATTTAATTTGTTAAGATTTAATTGAATTGATTTAATTTTGATTTAATTAAGATTTGATTTAGATTTAATTGAATTTAATTGATTAATTAGGATTTAATTGAATTTAATTGATTAATTAGGATTTAATTGAATTTAATTGATTAATTAGGATTTAATTGAAT
Organism: Boesenbergia rotunda; assembly: GCA_024364735.1. Taxonomy (NCBI): domain Eukaryota; kingdom Viridiplantae; phylum Streptophyta; class Magnoliopsida; order Zingiberales; family Zingiberaceae; genus Boesenbergia; species Boesenbergia rotunda. The sequence continues at coordinate 11,681 of JAGFNQ010006401.1, forward strand.
TTAATTGATTAATTAGGATTTAATTGAATTTAATTTTAGTTTGATTAATCTGAATTAGTTGGTTGGGTTAGACTCAACTTTTAGGTCCTAAGCATCTCACCCATTTCTAAGTGACAAAACAGGGTATCCTTAACTGTTTTGTGAGATGCATATTTTAATAGAAGGATTTATTTTGAAAAGACCATGATTAATTTTGAAAAGTTAAATTAAATATTTTTTTTAAACCCAATTTAAATTTGTTTTGAAAAGAGATATTTGAATATAAAATTAACTGAAAATTTGTGTTAGATTCGAATTTAACAAAAAATAATTTGAATTTGAATTTCAAAAATTGGCTTCCAGGTCTTGGCGAGGCACTAGGCCTTCTTTGGCCGTAGCCTTATGGGATCATCCACCCTTTCCTAGACAAAGCCTTTTAGTGAAATTTCATCTTCAAAATTACTTTTTGGTAAATTCTGGTCCAACTAGTTTGGGTCTGGGATCGGTAGCTTCGGCTAGTTTCACCAGTCTAAAGAGACCAAGTAAACTTGATCTTATTAGAATTGGCTTCCCTAACGTACTATCATCTCACCGCCACCCAATACTATGTTGTTCAAATTTCAGTTAAGTTTGTTTAATCCTTAAACTAACCAGTCCTTAAACTAATTAAAAAAATCTAAGCATAAAATAAAAAGCAACACATAATTAAAGCAAACAAAAACTGATCTAAGTTACATCATAATCGAAATAAAACTTTGGTTTTTTAAAATTAGCATGGTTATGAATTAAGTTTTCTAATGTACTAACCTTAACTAATTTATACAAACTAATCATGTTATTTGAGATAGATATTGAATTTTCAAATATTGAAAACTTACCTTCCCCGATCGTTTTTCCAGTGCTCTTGTAATGATCACGAGCTAATTGGACCGGTTTGGGTCGGTGTCCTTCTTTGTCGTCAAATTCTGAGTCTGAGTTGGACTCGGGTACAGGTTGAATCTTTTTCTCTGGTGGTTCTCTTGGAGCTTTCCCTGCACTAGAGATTATACCTTTCTCGACCATTATAGTATCTGTTGGATTATCTAATCTTGATTCAAAAAAAGATTCGAAATTGGTTACCATTTTTGTCTCAGTCAATTCGTCTTCTGACTCTGGCTCGAGTTCGCAGTCAGGTGCTAACTCAATTTTAGAGCTCTCTTCGTGTAGATTGGTTAGTTTCTCCCAAATTTCTCTGGCACATCTGAATGGTCCTACTAGTTCAAGTTGCTCCTTGGTTAGGCCACATTGTAGGATCGAAGTTGCCCTTGCATCGGTCTCGATTTGGTTGAGGGTTTGTTCATCCAGTTTGTCCCATTCGATGGATAATTCATCTTCTACGGGAAGAGAGAATCCTGTTTGGATGATCCGCCATAAGTCCATGTGGGCCTTCAGAAGGGACTCCATTTGTCTTCTTCAAAAGCTGAAGTTTTCGCCAGAGAAGAGCGGTGGACGAATGCTATTCCATTCTTGATTGGCCATTTAGTTTAAATCTCGCACACAAAAAAATAGAAATGTCCCAAGACTTGGTCTTGGATTAGTAGTGCGGGAGAAGGGGAAAAATAGCCAAAAAAAATGCACGAATTTTGAGGCAGAATAATAATAAAATAATGAAAATAATTTACGACAAATTTTTGAAAATGTTGATTTTCTGAATTTTGATTAATAATGAAAAAAATAAGAATTTAATGTTTGAGAAAAAAATTGCTCGAATTAAAGCAGCACGAATTTCGAGAAAAATATTAAAATAATAATAAAAAAAAGTTTATGACAAATTTTCAAAAATTGATTATTTTATCAATTCTAACTTATGGTGAAAAAATGAGAATTCAAAATTGAAAAAGGCGGAAAAGATCGAGTGGTGTTAATTAAAAAAGAAAAGAAATAAAATGAAAAAAAATTTCATAAATCCGAAAAAACTCTCAAATTGGTGGTTACACCAAATTTGAGCTTCCCCGCTCTGATACCACTTGTTGGATCGAGAAAGACCGATAGAGGGGGGGTGAATATCGGTAAATGTTCGGATTTAAAAGAAAGAGTAAGTGCGCGGTGGAATAAAATCAAACAACGCAAACACCAAGGTTTTACTTGGTTCGGAGCCTGGGTCGACTCCTACTCCAAGGCCCACGGTCGTTGACCGTTTACTTTGGGCAATTCTATAGTGCGCAAAAACGGTTACAAAGTGAGATTACAAAATTACTGTAAATAGAAATATACACTTTGTTTTACCAACTCCCGGTGTAGATCAAGTTTCGGTGCAGTGGGAGGTTGACGGCGCTTCGTTCTTGAGTCGGGAAGTTTCCGGAGCAGAGCGCGGTCGTCAGAGCGTTTGGATGCGTTGAATTCAAAGTTAATGCTGAAGGCTCGGGCGTTGGGTGCTATTTATAGCACCCAGGGGCGCCCTGGACGTCGGGGGCGCCCTGCCACGTGTTAAGCGATCCGCAAATCGCTCAGTCAAACTTTATCCCGCTCGAACAGGGATAATGTTTGACCGTGAGGGTGCCTTGGTCGTAGAGGGCGCCTTCGCTGACTTCTTCCGCGCAGAGATCTCGCTGTGGATGAAGCTGAGGCTTCGCAGTGATGAGCTGGAGGCGCCTTGGCTGCTGAAGGCGCCTTGGTTGACGAGGGCGCCTTCGCTGCTGAAGGCGCCTTGCCCATTAAGCAGCCTAAGCTGTCTTTTGCTTCGCTTGGTTTTGGTTCACCTTGAGGGCGCCCTGGACACTCAGGGCGCCTTACTCAGCTGCTGCCTCACTCCTTTGAGGCTCTCTGAGTTGCAGACACACGTTCCTTCGGTCCTGCATTCAGGGTTAGTCCAAAACACAATAACACAATTAATTTATGAGTTTATACAGCCTTAGCTGTCTTGGTTCTGACTTTGGTCTCCAAAATGGAGTCCTAGGTCGAACCGACGCCTACTGTTCCCTCGACGGGGAACGCGTCCTCACCTACTCCACTCGGGAGAGTTTACCTGATGCCAACCGCTCCTTTGGTTGGACTTTTGCCTGACGGTCCTTTGTCAGGTCTTGTGAACTGGCAGTCCTTCGCCAGTTGCCTAGCAGTCCTTCGCTAGGGCTTTTGGTGCTGGCAGTCCTTCGCCAGTGCCTAGCAGTCCTTCACTAGGGCTTTTGGTGCTGGCAGTCCTTCGCCAGTGCCTAGCAGTCCTTCGCTTGGGCTTGATGCTGGCAGTCCTTCGCCAGTGCCTAGCAATCCTTCGCTAGGGCTTTCTTTCCTGCACACTTGATGAGCATATTAGATAACAAATAACACTTAACTTTGAATCCTTTGCCAATATCAAAACAAGGTTCGATATGGTGCTTCCTGCACCAACACTAACACTTTATTTCTCTCAAAAGACAAATAGAAAACTCCCACTGCAACTGCTGCCACTTTTGTAGCATCGCCCATATAGACCACAATTTCTTCATCAGCTAGCCGTCGGGTTTCCTGGAACCCCTGCAAAGTATTGCAAACATAGTCAGTGGCTCCCCTATCTACACACCAGGTACTGATAGATAGCACCGCTATGTTGGGACCGGGTGCATGTCGACAAGGATACGGGTTCGTAAAATTTTAAATTTTTACGTGCAGCTGAAGAATTAGCACAAAATAATTTCCTAAATTATTTTAACCACGTATCTAGCATGCAACCTTATGATGTGTTGACATAATCATAAATTAAAACTTTGCGGAGAAGTAAACAAATTTACTAAGTACCTCGCGTAACTCGAAGTAAGGGACGAGATCCAACCGTAGCATCCCTTGGAAGCTTCGCCTCTATTCGCGTCCACGCCGAGTTCTCTTCGGGATGACTTCGCAAAGCCACGAGTTTTGTGCCGACGAGAACTACTAGATTCTCCGAAGACACAACTAGAAGAACAAGAGAAAAGATAGGAAACTAACCACCAAAGTAACGGAATCAAAATTCCGGGAAGAGAGGAGTTGTGATCCGCTTCTTCTTCTACTTGGTTGGCTTCTCCTTCTTCTTGATAGCTCACGGGAACCAACTTGGAGGGGTGAGGGTGCGCCGGCCCTAGTTTGGACAAGGGGAGCCGGCCCTAATCCTTAAGGAGGGTGCCGGCCCTAAGGAAAGAAGAAGAGAGAAAGAGAGAGAGAGAGAGAGAGCTTCTAATCTCTTGATTACTCAATTAGGATTAAGGGCTTGCCTTTGGTTCCTTTATATAGTAGCATCTCCCTTGCCAAGTATCCCTCTTAACGGAATTAACGGAATTAGTTATCATAAGAAATTTATCCTATAAATTCTCTTATGAATTATTCCGTTTAAACCAAGTTTTATTATAAATAACTTTATAATAAAACTAATTGATCTCTCCTTTTATTATGGAATAAATTTTATAAGAAATTTATAAACTTTCTTATTATGGAAAAATCAATTCATAATTGATTTTATAAAATTAAAATAAACCATTCTATGGATCATTTTAATTTCCATAAAAAGAATAAATTTCTATGAATTTATTTATATAAATTTCTTTACACAAATTTATTTATCCATAATTTATATAATAAATCGCACTAGATTTATTTTATTAATTAAACCAATTAAATTGGTTTCTTCCCTTTCTTGTGGCCGGCCAACCCAAGGGGTTTGTCACCCTCTTTGGCCAGCCAAACCAAGCCGAACCGATCGCGAATTAAACTCATTTAATTCGCCCAATAAGCCTTCAAAAGACTTAGCCATTTTTAGCTTCCATCGCGCCTCTGATAAATTCAGATTCGACTTATTTCTCTTGATCGGAAAATCCAATTTTCAACTCGTTTTAAATCCCTCGGATTACTCGTAGTGCGTGTGACTAAATAGGCTTTCGATTTATGTTGGCCGTCTATAATCAACTAATTATAGAACGATCATGAGTGACACCTAATAGTACATCATGACCCCCAATTAATCGAAAGATCAACGGTTGACCTCAGAAAGAATTCCGAAACCCTTCAGCAGCTCTAATGAATCGTGCCCCATTCCCTTCACCATCTTATACCCACTTGGTTCAGGACACGGTCTATTTGTGTCAGTCCCCACTAGGCTGACTACGTCACACCTAGCCCAAGTTCTGTCTTTCTCGTCCTTTGGATTTCTAATTACTCTCATGTATTTTAGAGACTCGCACTCCAAACATGATATACTCTGGCCAGAGGTTTTGAGTAACAATCCGACGATAGGCCTGGGTATACATCTCCTCGCAAGGAGTGGTGAATCCTTTGTAGGCTGTTCAAACATCTTCGGGCACTTCGGCTTATACCCAATCATCCTGGGTCCACACCTCCTTGGAGATGCTTGCTTAAGATCTTAAAGTATAAGTCTCCATGACCAAGATGACTTGAACACCGCAAGTCAAAGGAACATCGCACTTAAGCCGCAGTAAGAACTTCAGTGACATATCTATATAGATAACCATATGAAGTCTTACAGCTAGTCACTCCAATGAACTAGTTCCCTTAACTAGCATCCATGTTTATCTCCGGACATCCCAATGTCACCAGCCAGTGAGAATCAGCTGATTAGAGAATAACCCATGCTAGTCTCAACAAAATTGATAGTGTCCGTATTTATCAATTCATCGACTAGGGATATTTTCAATACTTCACATTTGCACATTTAGAGATAATCACTAGTTGTGATCCCATCACAAATTCTCTTATGCTGTGAGTTATATTGCGGACATTCAGTAGATGAGTTTAAGATTCCAATCAAATACAAACATGTATACTCAAATAGTGAATTAACATTTATTAAAATAAACGTTTACAATCATAAGGCGATTGCCTTAGGACACTTCTCTCATATCACTAACACGCTAAACATGTTTCAACGACTAAGCACGAAGAAATACCTTTGTCTTGACGACGGGGGCAGTCCGCCTTCCAGTGCCCAGTTTGCTTGCACGTGAAGCACTTGCCTTTCGGCTTCTTCATGCCAGTACGAGGTCCCTGCGATGCTGCTGCCTTCGTAAACCCACCTTCTTTCTTCTTCTTCCTGCCTTTCAGCACAGAAGAAGAAACCCTTTGAGTTACTAAGGCCTATGAGTTCTGACGAAAGAGGACCTCTGCAGCCTGGAGTTCTCCTAGCAGTTCACCCAACGAATAATCACGTTTGTTCATATTATAGTTGAGCCTGAATTGCTCAAAACTCCTAGGCAGAGACTGGAGTATAATATTGACCTGGGATTCCCCATCGATCTGTGCTTCCAGTACCTCAATTTCATTGAGGTGAGCCATCATCTTCAGGACATGATCCCTCACGGGTGTCCCTTCGACCATAGTGGTCGTCATCAAACTCATCATCATGGCCTGCCTAGCAGCTCGACCTTCGTGCCCGAAGAGCTCCTTGAGGTTCAGCATCATGTCACTAGCAGTGGGCATGGCCTGATGCTGATGTTGCAGCACATTCGACATAGATGCCAGAATGTAGCACCGCATCATCTCATCTGCCTTGACCCACTTCTTGTAACGCTCCCTCTGCTCTTCACCAGAGTCCTCTCTAGGCCTTTCAGGACATTCCTCGAAGAGTACATATTTGTACTCTTCAGTAGTGAGGGCAATGTCAAGGTTTCTCTTCCAGTCTATGTAGTTTGGGCCAGTATGTTTATTTTCCTTAAGAATTGTTGCTAGTGGGTTAAAGGCCATTATGAAAAACCTGAGAATCACAACACACACTACTTTAGAAATCGAAAATAAATTGATTCCTCAAAACAATAAATTTTCGAAATCAACCAACACCCCTAACACCGAGAATTTGCATGCCACGTTAGTGTGGACGTATACAAACCCTACATTCGTTAGAGAAGGTTTTATCCATTAATCTTACTATCTTGTCAACCTAACTTTTTGACAAATAAGACTAATAGTTGGTCAACTTCGGCCCTACAGGTTATTTACCATTGCACGACACTAAAAGAATCATTTAGGATTATGTGCCTTCCGTTGGGAAAGTACACACGCTATTCAATAATCCTCTATAATCTTTTCTGACCTTGTGATCTGCAGAACAAGCCTATACGTTATGGAGGAAGGTACTCAGAGCCAACGCGCGAGCTTGTTTACATCACATATCAGATTGCAATGGAGGTCATGGGACCCTTAGGATCCCTCTACCACTTAATAATTTATTACGAGGAATTTTAACTTAGCACAACCACACAACCAAGCACATAACCAATATATGAAAATTACAGAAAATCCTAGATTTTTCAACTTTCATGGCCCTTGGTCTCCAATGTGCCTCCAGTCGTGTCGCCATTTTGTCTGCTCCTCCCTTCCTTATGCGCAAGCCACCTTGAGGGATCTCCAAACCGAAATGACTAGCTAATTATTTACATAATCGATCCTATACTCCATAAGGGAGTGTACATGAAAACTAGATCGAAAGTAAAATAAATAGCTCGGCTAACATGTGTCGTATTTAATTACAAAAATTAAATACCTAGCCTCGTCAACCCCAAGGATTAATTAATTACAATAATTTGCACAACCATCACACACATCAATTATTTGGTCATGATAAGTTGGAATCTAGTGCCTGCAACACAAAGTTAGCCTACGCACATCTAAATATCATCCAGTAAAATAAAATGCATGAAAATGTAAAAAATTAACCAATCCTTAAACACACAAAGCCGGAAACCTCAGCTCCGATACCAATTGAAGGGTATGGTTTAGCGAGTTTCTTAAGCGAATACTTGGTCATTCCGGGAGACCTCTCCATGTCTATGGATTAAAAATTAATCCGAATGGAGACCTGTCTCTCAACGACCATCTCGTGCCGTATCGAACAATCCAAATTACAACTCGCCCAATCACAAAGATCGGGCCTTGTAACTTGCTTGACCGTTCGACCGCAAAAAAGGCGACGAGTGGATTGTCGACTTTTGTGTTTATTGTCGGGGTCCAGTAAGTTAATTATTATCCATGAAAAACAATCAAAATAATTAACAACCATAAATAAAATGACGAGGTAAACAAACATGGCACAATAATAAACAAGGGAGCTTGGGAAAGAGTTATACCTTCCCGATCACCTCACGACCTTCTACCTTATGTCCCTCCCTTCCTGGACGTCGTGTGGGCGACGGTCTACCGGGAATCGAAGTCACCAAGGTCTCCAATACCTCTCTCCAAGGTTGCACCACAAACCCTAGCTACAAGGGTTGCTGCCGGCCAACCTTTGCTCCTCCTTGATGATCGCCGGCCACCAAGCTCCGAGGAATGGAGGTAGGAGTAGATGAGGAAGATGAAGAAGAAGTGAAAGAAGCCTTCTTCTTCACCTCAAACTTAGGCACTGCCGGTTACCACTCCTTCTTCTTCCTCTTCTTGCCGCCGATGGAAATCCACCTCAAGGTGGCGCCGACCACCTCTTCTCCTCTTTGAAGATCTCGCACGCCTACAAGCATCCAAGAGAAGATTGCTCTTCTTCCTCCTTGTCTCAGTCGTGCACTTCAATGAAGAGAATAGGGAGAGGAAGCTTCTCTTCTCCTAGTCGCCACCCATGCCAAGTATGAGCCGGCCGAACCCTAGGAGAGAGAAGGGAGAAGAAAAACCCAAGCCTTTGGTTCATCCAAAAATCACCTTGGTTTCATGACTTCATGGGGTATATATAGGGCTAAGGTAGGGACCAAGAGGAGGAGTTGGATCTTGGCCCACCAATGGATCTAAACCCGATCTATTAATTAAGATTCATTCTACTAAAAGATCTTAATTGAACTTCCTCACCAACCCCCATATTTTCATATGGGCTCCACATATTACGAGTCATCCATCCCCCCGTGTTTAAGATATCGAATGCCCGTTAATTAATTTAAATTATTGACAATTCAAATTAATAAACTTCTGGGTCCTTGACAAGTACCACTCAACCTTATCATCATGCCGAATCAAATCCACCTGCAGGGTTTAGCAGATGAACCTGTTGGTATGGCTTGGCGGTTTCCAAGACAACCACGAGGTCGTATTTGAAAGACCTCTCTATGGCTATGGATTAAAAAAAATTTAATCCGAACAGAGACTCGTCCTTCTAACGACCGACTCATCGCCGTGTTAAATATTCTATGTTACAACTTGGCCGAAACCGAAGTTAAGGCCTTGTAACTTTCCGGATTAATTAACCACGGAAAAGACGACGATTTTGATCGTCGGTTTTTGTGTTTATCTTCGGGGTCCATAATTAACTATGATATCAAATCAAAATAATAAACTAACATGCATGAAATGACGAGACAAAGCGAAATGACACAAATAAAACATAACATAAAGAAAATTGAGCCCGGGAGAAATATACCTCGCCGTTTACCTCGCAGTCTTCTATATTATGACCCTTCCCTCCTGGACGTCGTGTGGGCGACGATCTTCCAAGACGCGGAGTCACCAAGGCGCATGAATCAATCCCTCATTTCCTCCTTACCTTGCGCCAAGACCAAAACCTAGGGTTAGGTTTTGGCCTACGTCGGCGACCTTTCAAGGAAGTGATGATGAAGCTGAGAAGAGAAGCTCCTCTCCTTCATTACACCCCACACCAACCTCTCTATCCTCTTCCTATCTCGCGGCCGCTAATCCACAAGGAAGAGGAGCTCACGACACCTCCCTTTTCCGGCGACAAACGCCAAAAGAGAGGAGCCACTCTCGCCGCCTCACCTCACTTCTTCCTCCTTTACTTCCGCACGCCACAACTGGAGAAGATGACTCCTCCTTGTCCCGTGCACGTCCACAGAAGAAGCTGAGGAAGAAGAGAGCAAAAAAGAAGGAGAAGAAGGACTTCCTTACTCCTCCAACGTCGGCGCCGACTCCCACCTTGCACCACCAGTTTCCCCTCCTTCCCAGCTCAGCCACGCATCACCAAGGGTCGAGGTCTCCTCCTCCCTTGCTCTGTGATCGAACACGGGCTTAGGGATGAGAAGAAAGCAAGAGAAGAAGAAGAGGTAGTCTTCTTCTTCCCTCCTACCACCGGTGCCCTAGGTTAGAGAGGAGAAGAGAGATTAGATTAAGGGAGAGAGAGGTAGGGGTTTATATTTATAGGGGATTAATTAGAAAATTTTTTCAACTAATTATGGATTGATTCCAAAATTTTATTAGAGAATAATTCCTTAATTAATCAAAGATTAATAACTTAATCAATCCAAGATTAATTCCTTAATTACTCCATGATTAATTCCTTAATTAACCATAGATTAATTTCTCTATTAATCGAAAATTAATTCCTTAATTAATCGGCCTTATATCATGACTTTTATGGGGTTTTATTGGACTAAGATAGGGACCATGAGGAGGAGTTGGTTCTTGGCCCGCTAATGCATCCAAACCTGATCCATTAATGGAGATTCATTCCACTAAAGGATCCCATTGTACTTCCTCACCAACCCCCATATTTTCATATGGGCTCTACCTATTACGAGTCGTCCATCTCCCCATATTTAAAATATCATATGCCCGATAATTAATTTAATTTACTGATAATTAAATTAATTATCTTCTTGATCCTTGATTAGTACCACTCAACCTTTTCATCATGCCGGACCATAGTCCACTTGCAAGATTTGACATGACGATCTTTTTGAGCTCACCAAGGGTGTATCATCATCCTGACTCACCAGGACACGGATTTCGCCAATAATCAACGGCACATCATATTATTAATATTATTTCCCAACTTACCGAGCCTATCGATCTAACAGAATAGATCTCGCCCATTGGTAAATCAAAGATATAATAATTAATAATATATGCCCGTTATTATTTCAGGATTAAGAGATCGTACTCCATAATATTATCCGAGGTCTAATTCAATTTACTAAGTCAGTATGAAAATTGGATGACCTCTCTTTTTGTCCTACTCAATGTACACAAAGTACACTAGTGTAATTCTATGGTTAAGATAAACCACACCTAATTACACTACAACCATCCCGATGGTTTGTCCAACTCCATCTCGGTTGTGAGCCTCTTTCTTATGCTTCGGTAAGGAACCTAATAACATGATCTTCTGTGCGACACCACGCACCATGTTATCTTCAATGCCAAGCATCAGACGTTTAGTGCACATACTAATATAAACATGCACTGTGTGATTTTCTGATTCTCTTTAAAATGTAGATGTATCCTAACCAAAAGGCAAGGCTTTTAGTATACATCCTAACAATCCCCCACTTATACTCAAAGACTTTGCTGTTTTCAAAATGTCATACATCTGATCTCTAGATCCTTCACTTGCCTAAAGCTCTCGCTACTAAGGCCTTAGTGAAATGATCCACCAAGATCATTCTCTGATGCAATCTAGGCAGCGACAACTATTCCTCTTCTGGGTGGTACTTGCGCTCTATGTGTTTACTCGCCTTATGGACTCATGATTCCTTCGAATTTGCAACTGCACCATTTTCAATCACATCAAATGTGATAGTTCTGAGCAAATCAGAAATCATATCGAAGTCCATCTTGAGGTTATTGAACCATGTTGCTATATTGGCTGCCTCTCAGCCTGCCAAATATCCAGCTTCCCTCGTAGGGTCCATTACGCAGGCACTGCGCAACACTCTACTGTACAATGGTTCTACCTCCTAAAAGTAAACACAAAACCCAAGGAATAATAATTATATATGCCCCTATCTAGATTGGAATTCTGTATCCATATAACTCACAGGAGATTGGTCTGTCCGGTAAATCAGCATATAATCCTTAGTCCTTCTCAGACACTTAATATATGCTTTTTCCACAGTCCAATTTCCATGACCTGGGTTACTCCGATATCTGTTACCTGTGCCCATGGCACAATAGATATCTGGACTCATTTTTAGCATACATGAGACTTCCTTTAGCTGATGCTAGAGGAACAGTCATTACCTACTCTATCACATTTGATAATCCAAACATATCTCTTAGATAGAGTAGCTCCAAAGCTGAAAAGCACAAAATGTTTCTTTGGAGGTATCCATGCTAGAACAAGCTAAGACAATGTTTTATATGAAACTCAGGATAAGCACATCATCCTTGTCTGGAGATCCCTTAGATCTTTGATCCCCAAGGATGTGTCTTACTTCTCCCAAGTCTTTCATACTTGTGCGGACGACCATACCCTTACGTCTGATAATATTCCGTTATTGTTGCCAACTAACAAAATATTATCTACGTATTTTACAAGAGTACCTCTTTCGTTCCTGTCACATTTTACACAATATTATCTGTCCTTTGAACAAATCCATTCAACCGGATTTATCTCTTCAAAGCAGATGATCCTTGTCATAAGTCTAGGGATTCAATTCATGTTCACTTAGGACCCAGTCTATAGACTCTCCAAGAGCATGAGACTTTCAGGTTGTCTGACAACCCTCCCACTATGATAAGGCATCCTTTTGTGTATCTTCTGTGACACGGGGTGCAGTGTCTTGTGGTACAACTTCTTGTATTGTTGGTATTAAGATTGGAATGTACCTCAGAGTAATTGTACGCATGGACTTGTGGTCTATTCCATAGTCTTTCTTTAAGAATCAGACATTCGTTCCAACAAATATCCTCTGATCCTTAAGACTATTAAACCACCTTATTGTTCCCTTAAGATAGCCTACGAGCATATGCACTAGATTCTAACTTGTGCTGAACTCCTCATAATATGAACATGTCTTAGACTAAGTCATCACTTAGTCTACATTTCTATGATTTTAAGAGACTACTTAACCTGGATAAAATCATTCATATATACCGTCGTATCCAGGACTTATCCACTTGAACAAATGTAGCTAATCTTAGAGTGGCTTATCATCTTCCTAACTAATACCTTAAGAGACCTTCTTCCTTCCAGTGGTTGCACCATCTTGTTGGGGTACACTAGGTGCAAGGAGTTGGGATCGAATCCCAATGACTGATAAGTAATTCCTACAACTTCCCTAGAGGTATTAGTCCTTTGAATAATTGTTTATAAAATAAACAAGGTATTTAAAGGTACCTCTATTTTAAATAGACTAAGGGCCTATACTTATCATGATGAACCAATTCCTACATACTTTTGGCTCTATGTCCCGAGTCTTAGAACAAGCCTATTTGGTTTTGTTACCCCCTTTAGTAAGAGTCAAAAGGTCTTTTAAGGAAGACAAGTCTTCCTTTACCAATGAACCCAAGGGTTTATTGGTTGACCTCTTTTGAATCCCACTAGAGGTTAACAAGGCCAACCTTAGAGCCAATATATTTTGGTTCTACTTAGAAGGAATATTTCCCCTACATTAGTTAAGATGATATGCTATTAAACATCCAATTGCATCATGGGAGTGCTTTTGGATTTATATACTAATTGTCTATCTATGTACTTTAATAGATATTCCTTCTATTCCACTTTTAACAAATAAAAGCAATAGAAAATATCTTTATTCCAGAAACTGAACAAAGTTCCTTCCCAAAAATTAAGTACATAAAGACGATATATAAAACAAAAACTATATCAACCTATGCTAAAGACATAAATGAAATAGTCAAAACTCCCACTGCAAAAGTCATCTCTCTAGACATCCATGTAGTCAGCAATATCCTCCTCAACTAGCCGTCGGGTTTCTTGGAACCCTGCACAAATATGCAGATATGATTAGAGGCATCCGTATCTACACACCAGGTACTGGTAGATATCACCACTAAACATGTTACAACGACACAAGAAGAAAATATATCTGTATCACTACTCTGACGACGGGGGCAATCCGTCTTCCAATGTCCTGACTACTTGCGCATAAAGCACTTGCCTTTCGGCTTCTTCATGCATCCCTGAGGTCCCTGTAATCCTGCCACTTTCTTTACCTCAGACCATTTCTTCTTCTTCTTTCCTTTCGGTTTAGAAGAAGAAACATCTTGAGCCATGAAAGTCTGTGAACTCTCAAGAGAAGCCGCCTCGAGTTTTGTCAGAAGTTCTTCGCATGAATATGTACATTCGTCCATATTGTATCTTAGGCGGAACTCCTCAAAACTCTTTGGTAGAGATACGAGGATGAAATTGATCTGGGTTTCTCCATCAATTTTTGTTCCAAGGATTTCCATCTCCTTCAGCCAAGCCATCATTTTGAGGACATGCTCCCTTACGAGCATGCCTTCAACCAAGACAGTTGTCATCAAGTTATGTAAGACCTTATGTCTAGCGGCTCGATTACTTTCCCCAAGAGTTCATCTAGTTCTGATATTTTACTGGTAATGGAAGAAGTCTAATTCTGATGACACTCAATCATCTCGTCTGCTTCTAGCCATTTCCTAAAATATTCGAACTCCTCTTCATTGTTAATCTCGCTAGGCTTTTCGGCACAAAACTCGACAAGATCACACTTGGGTTCCTCAACAGTAGAGACAAAGTCCATATTCAATTCCCAATTCATTTCATCACTAGGGGCATTTAATTGGATTTCTCTTTGAATTAGGTCCTCTGGGTCTAGATCCATTTTAAAATACCTGAGAACCATAACAATCACACACTTTAGATTTTCTTTTTGAAATAAATTGACACCTCAAAACAATTTATTACAAAATCTACCAACACCTCAAACATCGAGAATTTCGCATGCCACGATGGTGTGGACGTACACGAACTCTACATTCGTGAGAGGGGGTTTTACCCATTAATTTTACTATCTTGTCATCCTAACCTTTTGACAAGTAAAATTAATAGTTGGTCCTCTTCGGCCCTACAAATGATAGCAGTGACTCCGATGGGGAGGATACTATTATTTGTATCTAAGTGTTTACCACTACACGACACCAAGAAAAATTATTTCTGATTATGTGTCTTCCGATGGGGAAGTATACACGCTCGTCAATAATTTCCTATAGTCTTTTCTGACCTAGTGATCCGCAGAACAAGCCCATCCGATGGGGAGGAAGGCACTCAGAGCCGACGCGCAGACTTGTTCGCATCACATATCAGATTGTAGTGGAGGTCATGGGACCCTTAGGGTCCCTCTCCCACTTAGTTATTTGCGTTGAGGTTTTTACATGCATTCACACAACAAGCACACACAAACCAAAATAATAGAGCAATGAAAAATCCTAAATTTTTCTGACTATTATGGCCTTGGTCTCCAATGCGCCTCCAGTCGTGTCATCACCTCGTCCACTCCATCCTATCCATGCGCCAGCCACCATGAAGGATTCCTCGTGCCGAGATAACTAGCTTACTTATTTACATCCATTGATCCTAAACTCAATGAAGGAGTGTACATGTCATCTAGATCAAAAGTAAATAGAAAGCTTGTCTAAACAAGTGTCATATTTAATTACAAAAATTAAATAGCTTATCTAGCCTCGTCAACCCCGAGGATTCAAATAATTTACATCAAGCACAATCAATCACATACAAACAATACAATTGCCATAATAGTTGGAATCTAGTACCTGCAACACAAAGTTAGCCTACCCACATCCAAATATCATCCAGCAAAATAATGCACACGATAATGTGTAGAAAAATAACCGAATCCTAAACACACAAAATTGGAAACATAGCTTTGATACCAATTGTTGGTATGGCTTGGCAGTTTCCAAGACAACCACGGGGTTGTATCTAAAAGACCTCTCTATGGCTACGGATTAAAAAAAAATTAATCCGAATAGAGACCCGTCCTTCTAACGACCGACTCGTCGCTGTGTTAATTAATCCAAGTTACAACTTGATCGAAACCGAGGTTAAGGCCTTGTAACTTTCCGGATTAATTAACCGCGAAAAAGACGACGATTTTGTTGGGGCAATCGACCCTAAGATGATTTGGAGGATCATGGGGTTTTGATGTGTGCGGTCAATATGGTTAAGTTAGGATTTGTTGTTGGACTAATATGTGTACATGAGTGTGCAGGTGTACAGGTACACATGGACTTGATTGATGTCTTCATGTGAAGGATGCCATGAAGGCAAGATGGAGGCTTGCGTGCTCATCCGAGGGACCGTGGATAGCAGGGACGATGAGCCGAGGGATGCGGACTTCGAGGCGTATGTGAAGGATGGCATGGAGGCATGCTGGAGGCTTGCGTGCGCATCCGAGGGACGAGGGCCGAAGATGAAGAGGGTGTGAAGGCAACAGTCGAGGCTGCTGGTGAAGAGTCAACCGGGTTGTGAGGGTCTGAGTATGAGTGTTTGTACTCAGGGGCTAAGCCGGGAGGGTTCGAGTGTGGAGTGAAATGTACTCGGGGAGTGTAACCCTAGGCTTAGGTTCGGACCAGTCGACTGGCCCAGGGGCAGTTGACTGGTGTCGACTGGAATAACTACTGGATTCGAACGTTGTACTGTAACGGTCGAATCTGAGTGGGACCAGGGGCAGTCGACTGGTAGCAGTTGTTTTATACTCGAGCTCTATTTAAAGGAGCTCGTTTCATGCTACTTTCTCTTGGTGAAACTTACTTGGTTACAGTGAGTTAGTAGCCTAGTGATCTCAGGTAGTGTCCAAAGTTTGTGGAGAGGTTTCTCCACCCACAAGGAGCTACGCGATCTAGCCGGAGGTGCTCTGGGAATCATCCACCGATGGATTAGCGATCGCCCACCTTACGTGCAGTTGTGGAGTAGGAGATTATCTCTGAACCACGTACATCGTGAGTAGTTTCTGTTGTTAGTTTTATTTTTTACTTTGTATTTCCGCTTGCGCACTAACAACGTAGGAAGAAGATTCGAAAAAGTGTCAATTTTTGTGTTTATCTTTGGGGTCCAGTTAGTTAATTATTAACTATGATATCAAATCAAAATAATAAACTAACATGCATGAAATGATGAGACAAAGCGAAATGGCACAAATAAAACATAACATAAAGAAAACTGAGCCCGGGAGAAATATACCTCGTCGTTTACCTCGCAATCATCTATCTTATGACCCTCCCCTCTTGGACGTCGTGTGGGCAACGATCTTCCAAGTTGCGGAGTCACCAAGGCACATGAATTAATCCCTCCTTTCTGTTGGTACTTGGATGGCTAGAGAGGGGGGGGGTGAATGTAGCCAGACACAAAAATCGCTTTCTCTTCACACACTTCTGCACTTAGGGTTAGTAACACAGCGGGAGCAAGAACAAAACAGAGTATAAACTGCAGAAATGAAAATCAAACTACAAACGCTAACAAAGAGGATTTACAAGGTTCGGGGATAACTTGCCCCTACTCCTTGGCGTGCCCTTAAGGTGGGCGATCCCTTGATCGTCGGCAGATCAAGCCCCGGAAAATCCGAATAGAAAGCAATCTCCTTCTCGGTGGAGTAACCTCTCCACAGCGTTTCAAGATGGATAAAGTATTAAGTACAGGAAACACAAGAAGAAGCCTTACTGAACACTTAGAACCGTAAGAACACAAGCAAGCTCCTCACCGAGCTCCACCCAGCACAGATCTCACGCAAGAACTCCCTTCTTCGTGTCTCCTTGCTGATGGACTCGCCAAGCTTCTTATTTCCTCTTCCAAGTGCTCAAGTAATAGCAGGTTGCTTCAAGATTCAGAGTGATGCTCAACAGATCAGAGTTGTCGCAAGAGCAGAACAAGAGATGTCGCAAGAACTCAAGTGTTGTTCCAAAGGATGATCAAGTGTTGCTGCGACTCAGTGCTCCTTCTCTTCATTGCCAGCCAACACTTAAGTCTCTGCTCACTGATCGCCAGGTCACCACCACCTCACTGCAGCTCCCAGCTGCTCAACTGCAACTGCCCACCTACCACTGAGCTCTCCTGGACTCCCTGAGCTTCCCTCAGCCGAGCCCCAGTCAGCAGCGCCAGCATCCGTTGCAACCTGAGATGGAAAACGGACAAACCTGCTGTAGCGAAAACCTTCGTCTGACTTCCCTTGGATGATCCCTGAGTCACCTGCACACTTAGCAGCTCATTAGGGCAGCAAATCAACAGAAAATCAAAGTATCAGAAGGTTAGAGCAGATATCAGCAGTGTATCAGAAAAAGCAGATGCGAACAGGCGCTATCAGAGCGTCTGACAGTGCGTTTGAATTAAAGTGATCGGTCACCGGACCGATCTACAGCTTTGCTGGGACTCCCAGCTTTCGCAGCCACAAGAGCGTGATCGGTCACCAGACCGATCAGGATGTGCCCTGATCGATCACCAGACCGATCAGGAAGCTCTCCGACCGATCAGGCCCCAGCCTGATCGGTTATAGGACGGAGTCTGCGACACTTGATCGTTCACCAGAACGATCTGAACAGTATCCCAGATCAGTCACCAGACCGATCAGGAGCTGAGCAGTAAGGTTCCTAAACTCACTGTATGCTCCCTGATCGGTAACCAGACCGATTAGGAGCCGAGCAGTGAGTGAACTGCATGCACCCTGATCGGTCACCAGACCGATCAGGAGTCGAGCAGTAAGGTTCCCAAACTCACTGTGTGCTCCCTGATCGGTCACCAGACCGATCAGACATAGCTGGATCGGTCACCAAACCGATCCATGAGGGAACTCCGTGCCAAACTCCCTGATCTGTCACCAGACCGATCCAGGCAGAGCCAAATCCACTCTAAGTCACAAGAACAAGCCTCCAACCCTTCTCTAACTCGTTCTTAGTCCCCCGGACCAAGACTCCGTGCCCAGTTTCACTCACCGAGACTTCAACCTAGCCCTCGAAGCTAGGACCTGGCTTCACTCACCAGGGTTTCGGTTACCCGGCTTCACTTACCGGGATCCTGCTTCACTCACCGAGATTTCAGCCTAGCTTCACTCACTAGGATTTTAATCACCTGGCTTCACTCACCAGGACCCGGCTTCACTCACCGAGATTTCAACCTAGCTTCACTCACTAGGATTTCACTCACCTGGCTTCACTCACCAGGACCCGGCTTCACTCACTGGGATTTCACACCTAGCCCTCCAAGCTAGAACTTTTTCACACCTAACCCTCCAAGTTAAGACTTTTCACACCTAGCCCTCCAAGCTAGGACTTTTTCACACCTAACCCTCCAAGTTAGAACTTTTCCACACCTAACCCTCCATGTTAGGACTTTTCACACCTAGCCCTCCAAGCTAGGACTTTTTCCATGCCAGCGTGCGATCTCCCGATCCACCTGGACTTAATCCGAATTCTCGTAACCAAACTTAAATTAAACTCAAATCATAACTTAAATCGGTGTCAACACCAAAACAACAATCAGGGTCAGACTGCATCAACACTTTTCTCCTTACCTTCCGGCAAGACCAAAACCTAGGGTTAGGTTTTGGCCTACCGCCGGCGACCCTTCAAGGAAGTGATGATGAAGCTGAGAAGAGAAGCTCCTCTCCTTCACCACACCCCACACCAACCTCTCTATTCTCTTCCTATCTCGCGGCCACTGATCCACAAGGAAGAGAAGCTCACGGCACCTCCCTTTTTCGGCGACAAACGCCAAAAGAGAGGAGCCACTCTCGCCGCCGCACCTCACTTCTTCCTCCTTTACTTCCGCACGCCACAACCGGAGAAGATGACCCCTCCTTGTCCTGTGCACATCCACAGAAGAAGCTGAGGAAGAAGAGAGCGAAAAAGAAGGAGAAGATGGACTTCCTTACTCCTCCAACGCCGGCGCCGGCGCCGACTCCCACCTTGTACCATCGGTTTCCACTCCTTCCCAGCTCATTCGCGCATCACCAAGGGTCAAGGTCTCCTCCTCCCTTGCTCTGTGATCGAACGCGGGCTTAGGGACGAGAAGAAAGCAAGATAAGAAGAAGAGGTTGTTGGAACGGGTTGGACCGGCTAGAGGGGGTGAATAGACGGTAAAAAAAATATGAAAAATGGAAGGCACTCGTCTTTAAAAAAAAAAAAACTTGGTCGCAACTAAGGACGTTGCTTCCAAGGCAGTGGACGCTCAATAAAAATCTCCTTGTGGCAGAGAAGCCTTACAAAAGTAGCACACTAGACTTTTAGAGATTTTACAAGAATGAATAAGAATGATTGATTTCTAAAGCAAAACCTCTAAGTCTATTTATAGCCTAAGAGAATAAATCTGGATTGTTGATTGTTGATCACTTTTCTCTTGGTCGTTAATCCATGGATGTAATCTGGATGGTTGATCTTGGATGGGATTAAACTGCATCCATTGGATTTGATTAAAGGATAATGTAACATTATCCTTTAAGTTTTAATTGTTTTAATTAAAACTTTATCTTTCCTCGAGATGGCTGTTGGAATCTCCATGTCGCTGTTGTAATCTCTAAGTAGTAATATCGGCAACATTTTACTGTCATCGGCCTTTAGTCCAAATGGTAAGTGGGTTAGTGTGTGTTGTTGAGGTCTCGGTTTCGATCCTTCGTGGCACCAAATAATTTTCTCTTTTCTTTTGGGCGCTTGGACTAGTCTTTTTGATTCTTCGTCTTCTGGGTGATTTCCGGCCAACCGGAGTTAGGCTCACCCGAACCCGACTCCGGCCTTTCGCCCCTCGAGCATCCTTCCTCCCGGCTTCTCGTCCCTCGGACACCACGCACGTCCTTCTCGCTCCACCGGTGTACTCTTCCGCAGCATCCGCGTCCCTCGGATTGTACCGAGCCCGTCGGCTCACTTCCCCGCACAATCCTTCTCGTCCACTACGTCTTACACTCGACTTCCTCCGTACCTAAGCTCCTGCACACTTAGCAGAGGGATTAAAACCAACAGGACCTAACCTAGCTTGGTTGATCACATCAAAACCAACTGGGGCGCCAACAATCTCCCCCTTTTTGATGTGCATCAACCCAAGTTTAGTTAGGGATAAACAACAAACAATAAAAGTATTGTAACAGAATTAAGCATAAAAAATTTTGCAATCATGTACATAACCTCCCCCAAACTACTCTCCCCCTTTGATCATAGCAAAAATGGGACAAAAAATAGGGAAGGGAAAATATAATTAGGGAAGAAGAAAAATTTTAAGTGTGATAACAAATATTCTAAAGAATCGCATTACCACAAATTTTTCAAATTTAAAATGGCATATTTTTTCAGAAGTTAATTCCAATTTTTTTATTGAAAAAAATATATTTCAATAAACGATTCATAAAAAAATTGAACATTTATGAAAAAAATCTGAATATTTTTGTCAAAGTGGAAGATGAAGATATGAGTTTAGACAAAAATTTTCAGTTTTATATTTGTTTATCAAGTCTGAAAATAACATATACAAGTTTTTGAAGAATAATTTTTTTAAAAAAAATCAAAAAATACTTCGAAAAAAAAATTATAATGAGTTTTTCCACTATATCTGTATCATGAAAAATTAGATCAATAAAAATAAATTATTTATCTATTTTTTTAATTTTAATTTCAAATTTTGATCGAAAATATTTGAAAAATATTAACATAACTTTTGTAAAAGAATTCTGCACAAAAAAACTTATCAGTTTAAAATAAATTTTGGAATCCAAAATAAATTTTCATCTACGGGGTTAATCAAAAACTTTGGAGGAATATAATTTTTAGGAATTTTCCTAATCTGACCCTTATGATTTTTAACATACCAATTCAGATTTTCAGGATAAAAATTCTTTTTAATTCTTAAACATGCAATATCATTTTCTAATTTCTCCACTAGATTCTTCAAATTTTCATTTTTATTTTTAATTGGTCGGATAGAACAGATGAGCATACAATGCCAAATCTTTCTTTTATCTTAGAGTTTTCTATCTCTAATTTATTCATCGACTTAAGCATGGATTTTATTACTGAGTAGATTCGAGCAGGTGGAAGTAGACATACCTCACTTACCGGGTCATTTTCGAAAAGCGAGGTTCCTCTTTCGTCGTCGTTTTCTTCTGAGGTCTCTCCCCCTTCATCAGTGCTCTCTTCTTGATGATTTGCCATCAGCGCAAGTCCCGCGTATTCATGACCTTCCGACTCTTCTGACGAGGACTCATCATCGAGTTGGATCTTCCTTGTGTTCAGTGCGGCGATGTCTGATTTCTTATTCTTCTCTTCATGCAATTCTATGAATTTCTCCCAGAGCTCTTTTGCCGAGTTGTAATTCTCGATGCGATTAACTTCTTGCGCGGGAAGAACGGCTAGTAGATGAAATTCAGCTTTGTCGTTTGCTTCAAAGTCTGATTTCTCCTTCTTAGTCCACGACTCTATTTCTTTATCCTTGCCGTTGTTGCCTTTAGGAACTGAAAAACCATTTTTCATAATTATTAGCAATTCAATATCAGTTTTAAAAAATACCTGCATTCGGCGCTTCCACATCACGAACTCCCCCTCAAATTTTGGCGGGTAGATTACGGCTCCAACCATTTTTCTTGAAATTGCTGCAGTCAGCGATTAGTCCTTCTGCGGCGACCTTGGCTCTGATACCACTTGTTGAAACGGGTTGAACCGGCCAGAGGGGGGTGAATAGACGGTAAAAAAAAAATATGAAAAATGGAAGGCACTCGTCTTTAAAAAAAAACTTGGTCGCAACTAAGGACGTTGCTTCCAAGGCAGTGGACGCTCAATAAAAATCTCCTTGTGGCAGAGAAGCCTTACAAAAGTAGCACACTAGACTTTTAGAGATTTTACAAGAATGAATAAGAATGATTGATTTCTAAAGCAAAACCTCTAAGTCTATTTATAGCCTAAGAGAATAAATCTGGATTGTTGATTGTTGATCACTTTTCTCTTGGCCGTTAATCCATGGATGTAATCTGGATGGTTGATCTTGGATGGGATTAAACTGCATCCATTGGATTTGATTAAAGGATAATGTAACATTATCCTTTAAGTTTTAATTGTTTTAATTAAAACTTTATCTTTCCTCGAGATGGCTGTTGGAATCTCCATGTCGCTGTTGTAATCTCTAAGTA
The DNA here is from genome assembly GCA_024364735.1 of Boesenbergia rotunda. Classification (NCBI taxonomy): domain Eukaryota; kingdom Viridiplantae; phylum Streptophyta; class Magnoliopsida; order Zingiberales; family Zingiberaceae; genus Boesenbergia; species Boesenbergia rotunda. The sequence goes on from JAGFNQ010006401.1 coordinate 34,396, forward strand.
GTAATATCGGCAACATTTTACTGCCATCGGCCTTTAGTCCAAATGGTAAGTGGGTTAGTGTGTGTTGTTGAGGTCTCGGTTTCGATCCTTCGTGGCACCAAATAATTTTCTCTTTTCTTTTGGGCGCTTGGACTAGTCTTTTTGATTCTTCGTCTTCTGGGTGATTTCCGGCCAACCGGAGTTAGGCTCACCCGAACCCGACTCCGGCCTTTCGCCCCTCGAGCATCCTTCCTCCCGGCTTCTCGTCCCTCGGACACCACGCACGTCCTTCTCGCTCCACCGGTGTACTCTTCCGCAGCATCCGCGTCCCTCGGATTGTACCGAGCCCGTCGGCTCACTTCCCCGCACAATCCTTCTCGTCCACTACGTCTTACACTCGACTTCCTCCGTACCTAAGCTCCTGCACACTTAGCAGAGGGATTAAAACCAACAGGACCTAACCTAGCTTGGTTGATCACATCAAAACCAACTGGGGCGCCAACAGAGGTAGTCTTCTTCTTCCCTCCTACCGCCGGCGCCCTAGGTTAGAGAGGAGAAGAGAGATTAGATTAAGGGAGAGAGAGGTAGGGGTTTATATTTATAGGGGATTAATTGGAAAAAAATTTCAACTAATTATGGATTGATTCCAAAATTTTATTAGAGAATATTCCTTAATTAATCAAAGATTAATAACTTAATAATCAATCCAAGATTAATTCCTTAATTACTCCGTGATTAATTCCTTAATTAACCATAGATTAATTTCTCAATTAATCGAAGATTAATTCCTTAATTAATCAGCCTTGTATCATGATTTTTATGGGGTTTTATTGGGCTAAGATAGGGACCATGAGGAGGAGTTGGTTCTTGGCCCTCTAATGGATCCAAACTCGATCCATTAATCGAGATCCATTCCACTAAAGGATCTCATTGTACTTGCTCACCAACCCCCATATTTTCTTATGGGCTCCACCTATTACGAGTCGTCTATCTCCCTGTGTTTAAGATATCGTATGCCTGATAATTAATTTAATTTACTGATAATTAAATTAATTATCTTCTTGATCCTTGATTAGTACCACTCAACCTTTTCATCATGCCGGACCATAGTCCACTTGCAAGATTTGGCATGACGGTCTTTTTGAGCTCACCAAGGGTGTATCATCATCCTGACTCACCAGGACACGGATTCCGTCAATAATTAACGGTACATCATATTATTAATATTATTTCCCAACTTACCATGCCTATCGATCTAACAGAATAGATCTCGCCTATTGGTAAATCAAAGATATAATAATTAATAATATATGCCCGTTATTATTTTGGGATTAAGAGATCATACTCCATAATATTATCCGAGGTCTAATCCAATTTACTAAGTCAGTATGAAAATTGGATGACCTCTCTTTTGGTCCTACTCAATGTACACAAAGTACACTAGTGTAATTCTATGGTTAAGATAAATCACACCTAATTACAGTACAACCATCCCGATGGTTTGTCCAACTTCATCTCGGTTGTGAGCCTCTTTCTTATGCTTCGGTAAGGAACCTGATAACATGATCTTCTGTGCGACACCACGCACCATGTTATCTTCAATGCCAAGCATCAGACGTTTAGTGCATATACTAATATAAACATGCACTGTGTGATTTTCTGATTCTCTTTAAAATATAGATGTATCCTAACCAAAAGGCAAGGCTTTTAGTATATATCCTAACAGAACCTTTTGAGCTCATCAAGGGGGCATCATCAACCCGACTCACTAGGACACGGATTCCGTCAATAATCAACAGCACATCATATTATTAATATTATCTCCCAACTTACCGGGTCTATCGATCTAACAGAATAGATCTCGCCCATTGGTAAATCAAAGAAATAATAATTAATAATATATGCCCATTATTATATCAGGATTAAGGGAGCATACTCTATAATAAAGTCTTGAGGTCCTATCCAATTATCGAGTCAATACAAATTGGATAACCTCGGATTTTGGTTCTGCTCAATGTACTCAAATCACACTAGTGTAATTCTATGGTCATGACCAACCACACCTAATTACACTACAACCATCCCGATGGTTTGTCCAATTCCATCTCGGTTGTGAGCCTCTACTTATACTATGCAAAGAACTGATAACATGATCTTCCGTGTGACACCACACACCATGTTATCTACAATGCGAAGTAAAGGACTTTATGCATGTATTAATATAAACAGGCACCTACTGTAGTTGCGATTCTCCTTTCAAAATGAAGATGTTCATATAAAGAAATCATGTCTTTTAGTATACACATCTTACAGCGGACCTGTCGCAGAGCCGTGACCTATAATCCACTAATGAAGAGTGGAACAGGGACTACACGACAGGTAATCTGGAAAGTCTGACGACCCATCTCAACCTCCACGGAGTCAAAGGTCGCCTACGTATGCCCCTACACCAGTAGCATGTCCGATGACCCATCTTAACCTCCAGCGAGTCAAAGGTCGCCCACCTATGCTATGTGCAACGATGGTGCATGTCACTATCCCATGCATCACCCACTATCTAACCCTACTGTCAACTATATGATGTGCAGTAGTCCAAGTAATCGGTATGCACCATAGCCTAAATCCTAGCGCGAGGTATAAGGTAAGCTGTCCGTAAATCCAATACACCCAGTAATATGGAACAGTAAGTAGTAAACCTAAACACATAACAAGTACCGAAAGAAATCGTACAGGGACAAAAATATTAGGTATCACTACTGCTATCCATACTTAACTATGCATAAACGTTTGACTATTTCAAATAAAGATAAGTCAAAAGTACTTGCCTCCGATATATAAGTACGAAAGCATCGAGAACACCCCGGCCAAAAAACTATCCGCGACGAGTGAACTAAATCAATGCTCTGCATTAAAAATATAATCATTTAGCTATAATCACAAATGATACTTAGCTAAATGAACCATCTAGTTTGCTTAGGATTATTCAAATTATCGTAATCATTTAATTAATCCCCTAACTAAATAATTAACTACTCAATCCCATGTATTTGTTGGGACCGGGTGCATGTTGACATGGATGCGGGTTCGTAATTTTAAAATTAATTACGTGCAGCGGAAGATTTAGCATAAATAATTTCTCAAATTATTTAACTCACATCTAAGCATGCAATTTTTATCTTGTCTAGACATGATCATATATTTAAAATTTTACAGAAACATAAACTAATTTACATATTACCTCGCGTAACTCGAAGGAAGGGATGAGATCCAACCGTAAGCGTCCCTTGGAAGCTCCACCTCTATTCACGTCCACGCCGAGTATCTTCGGGATGACTTCGCAAAGCCACGAGTTTCGTGTTCTCGAGAACTACTAGATTCTCCAAGAACGTGACGAGAAAAACCAAGAGAGAAGTTGGAAGACTAACCACAAAAGGATGGCCGGAATCAAAATTCCGGCGAAGCAAAAGAAGAAGCTTGCGGCAAAAGATCCTTCGTGGGGCTGGTTGGCGCACGGCAAGGGGAGAGGAGAGAAAGAGAGGGAGAGAGCCTATGCCTTCATCACTTCGATTATTTTCCAAGCCTTGCATTATAGTGGCCTCTCAACCATCAAGCCTCTCAAATATGGAATAACTTATTCCATCATGCCAAGTTTGATTTTATATCATGGTTAAAATCATATTTTAATTCATGATAAAAATCAATCAAGTCTCTTTTCTCTTATGGAATAAATTTCCTTATCATGGTAAATCAATCCATGATTGATTTTATAAAATAAACCAATCCATGGTTCATTTTAATTTCCATGAAAAAATAAACCATACCTTGGTTTATTATATATAAAAATTTATATCATCCATAATTTTATAAAACAAACCACACTTGGTTTATTTTATAAATTGAACCAAAAACTTGGTTCTCTCCCTTTGTTGTGGTCGGCCAAGCAAAGAGGATGGAGGCCCTCTTTGGCCGGCCCATCCAAGCCACGCCCCAATGAATTAAACTTATTTAATTCATCTATTAAGTCTTCAAAAGACTTAGCCATTTTACGCTTCCGATGCGTCTCTGAAAAATTCAGATTCGACTTATCGTTTGGCTCAACCAAACCTAATCTCTCTTTATTGGAAAATTCAATTTTCAACTCGTTTTAAATCCCTCGAATTACTCGTAGTGCGTGTGACTAAATAGACTTTCGATTTATGTTGGCCGTCTATAATTAATCAATTATAGAACGATCATGAGTGGCACCTAGTAGTACATCATGATCCCCAATTAATCGAAAGATCAACGGTTGACCTCAGAAACAATTCTGAAACCCTTCAGCAGCTATAATGAATCGTGCCCCATTCCCTTCACCATCTTATACCCACTTGGTTCAGGACATGGTCTATGTGTGTCAGTCCCCACTAGGCTGACTACGTCACACCTAGCCCAAGTAACGTTTTCTCGTCCTACGGATTCTAATTACTCTCATGTATTTAAGAGATTCATACTCTGAACATGTCATGCTCTGGCCAGAGGCTTCGAGTAACAATCCAACGATAGGCCTCGGGTATACATCTCCACGCAATGAGTGGTGAATCCTTTGTAGGCAGTTCAAACATCTTCGGGCACTTCGGCTTATACCCAATCATCCTGGGTCCACACCTCCTTGGAGATGCTTGCTTAATATGTCAAAGTATAAGTCTCCATGACCAAGATGACTTGAACACCGCAAGTCAAAGGAACATCGCACTTAACCTGCAGTAAGAATTTCACTGACATATCTATATGTAGACTACCATATGAAGTTTTACAGCCAGTCACTCCAATGAACTAGTTCCCTTAACTAGCATTCATGTTTATCTCCGGACATCTCAATGTCACCAGCCAATGAGAATCAGCTGATTAGATAATAACCCATGCTAGTCTCAACAGAATTGATAGTGTCCGTATTTATCAATTCATCGACTAGGGACAATTTCAATACTTCACAATTGCACATGTAGAGATAATCACTAGTTGTGAATTCATCACAAATTCTCTCATGATGTGAATTGTATTGCGGGCATTCAGTAAATGAGTTTAAGATCTTAATCAAATACACAAACATGTATACTCAAATAGTGAATATTCATTTATTAAAATAAATGATTACAATCATAAGGCGATTGCCTTAGGACACTTCTCTCATATCACTGACAAACTCCCACTTGGCCTAATACCAATCGCTACGGTACCCAATACCACAGGCTCTAACATGACCCTCAAACTTGCTTTGAGGCAAGGCCTTAGTTAAAGGATCCGCTAATTCCTTTCAGTGGGAATTTTCTCAATTTGTATATCATTCCTACTTATAACCTCTCTGATCAGATGATAGCGGCGAAGCACATGTTTGGATCGCTGATAAGACCTTGATTCCTTTGCTTATGCAATAGCTCCATTGTTGTCACAGTAAACTGGTATTGCTTCATCAATGGTTGGAACCACACCAAGTTCTGAGACAAACTTCTTGATTCAGACTGCTTCCTTTGCTGCTTCCGAAGTTGCAATATATTCCGCTTCCGTGGTAGAATCTGCTACGGTGTCTTGCTTGGAACTCTTCCAACTTATTGCGCCTCCATTCAAAATAAATACATATCCGGACTGAGATTTGGAGTCATCCTTATCTGTCTAGAAACTGACATCTGTATACCCACGTATTACCATATCACCTTCTCCATATATTAGGAACACATCCTTAGTTCTTCTTAAGTACTTGAGGATTATCTTGACAGCCGCCCAATGATCCATTCCTGGATCAGACTGGTATCTGCTTGTGACGCTCAGAGCATACGATACATCGGGCCTAGTACATAACATAGCATACATGATAGATCCTATCGCGGATGCATAAGGAATCTTATTCATGCAAATCCTCTCGTCTTCTGTGCGCTGACACATAGACTTCGAAAGGTTGATCCCATGCCTGATGGGAAGGTAACCTTTCTTGGATTCCGACATGCTAAACCCTTTTAGCACTCGGTCTATATATGTAGACTGCGAAAGACCAAGCAATCGTTTTGATCTATCTCTATAGATTCTAATCCCAAGGATATAGGTTGCTTCTCCCAGGACTTTCATGGAGAAAGTTTTGGACAACCAAATTTTAACTGACTGTAAGACTGATATATCATTTCCTATAAGTAATATGTCATCGACATATAACACTAGGAATACGACTACACTCCCACTAACCTTCTTGTACACACAAGGTTCATCAGGATTTTGTGAGAAATCAAACTCTTTGATTGTCTCATCAAAACGGATGTTCCAGCTCCTGGATGCTTGCTTTAGTCCATATATGGATCGTCGAAGCTTGCATACTTTGGTTTTATTAACCGATGTGAAACCTTCAGGTTGTATCATGTATACATCCTCAAGCAGGTTTCCATTAAGGAAAGTTGTTTTCACATCCATTTGTCATATCTCATAATCATAATGAGCTGCTATGGCCAGGAGCATCCGAATGGATTTAAGCATAGCTACTGGCAAATAGGTTTCGTCATAATCAATTCTTTGTTTCTGACGATATCCTTTTGCCACTAATCTAGCCTTAAAGGTAACAACATTACCTTCCATGTCAGTTTTCTTCTTGAAAACCCACTTGCACCCTATGGGCTTAATCCCTTCAGGTGCGTTAACCAAGTCCCATACTTGATTTTTGTATATGGAATCCATATCCGACTTCATGGCTTCAAGCCATTTATCCCTATCTGAATTTTTCAGAACATCTTCATAACTGATAGGTTCGTCATCGTTAATGAGTAACACGTCGTTCGATTCACTTATGAGAAATCCGTATCTCTCTGGAATATTGTGTGTCCTATCAAACCTACGAAGAAGTGGTGTTGTTTTAGGTTCAACTGATAGCTCATCATTATGAGTTATCGGTTGTGGGTCTAGACTAGGTGTCTCTGTAATGTCTATTGGAGTTTCTTGAACTTCTTCAAGTTCAATGCTACTCCCACTGTTTTCTTGTAAAAGAAATTCTTTTTCTAGAAATACAGCATGCCTTGAAACAAACACCTTTTGTTCCAATGGGTGATAGAATTGGTAACCTTTCGTTTCCTTAGGGTATCCAATAAATAGACATTTATCAGACTTAGCATCTAATTTGTCTGATACAGTCCACTTTACATAAGCAGGACAACCCCATATCTTTAGATGAGATAAATGAGGTTTCTTACTATTCCACGTCTCATATGGATTAGTAGAGACTGTTGGTGCTCCGGTTAGTTTTGATGTGATCCACCAAGTTAGTTGGGTCCTGTTGGTTTACTGATCCCTCTGCTAAGTGTGCAGGAGCTTAGGTACAGAGGAAGTCGAGCGTAAGACGCAGCGGACGAGAAGGATTGCGCGGGGAAGTGAGCCGACGGGCTCGGTGCAATCTGAGGGACGCGGAAGTTGCGGAAGAGTACGCCGGTGGACCATGAAGGACGTGCGCGACGTCCGAGGGATGAGAAGCCTGGCGGAAGCACGTTCGAAGGACGAAAGGCCAGAGTTGGGTTCGGGTGAACCTAACTCCGGTTGGCCGGAAATCACCCAATCGACGGTTTGACGAAAAGTCAACTAAGTTGACTTTTATCAAGTCAACATTTGACTTGCAATTAAAATAATAAAGTTTTAATTATATTAAAACTTTATTTTAAGTTTTCATTTTAATTAAAAGTTTTTAAGTAAATTCTTTTTAATTAACGTTGTTTAAAACTTTAATTAAAGTTTTAATTTAATTAAAGTTTTTAAGTAAACGTTTTTTTTTTTAATTTTGTTTTATGAACTTCCTTTTAATTAAAGTTTTCTGTGAGCTTCTTACAAGTGGAGGCCGAAGCAAAGTCAGATGGTCAAAAGTAATCAGATTAAAGACTTTATCAAAGGAGCCGATCGGATTAAAGACTTTATCAAAGCAATCGGATTAAAGACTTTATCAAAGGAGCCGATCGGATTAAAGACTTTTTCAAAGGAGCCAATTAATAATATTTATCTCTTTTTTAGAGTTTTAATTCTGGTTGAGATAATCTTAGATCTACGATCAAGATGAAACTCAATCTTGTATCAACGGTCAAGATCATATCACTCAACCTATTAATAGGCTTAGAGATTTAGATTCAAAACATTCATTCTTCTGTAATTTCTTTAAGTCTAAGTGTGCTTCAGTTGTAAGGCTTCTCCGCCACAAGGAGATTTTCTGATTGAGCGTTAACCGTCTTGGAAGCAACGACCAAGTTGCAACCAAGTTTTTCTTAAAGACGAGTGCCCTCTTGTTTTATTTTTTAACCGTCTATTCACCCCCCTCTAGCCGGACCAACCCGATCCTACAAGTGGTATCAGAGCCAGGTTGGCGCAGAAGGACTAACCGCCAACTGCAGCAAATCTCAAGAAGATGGTTGGACCAGTGATATACCCGCCTAAGTTTGAGGGGGAGTTCACGGCATGGAAACGGAAGATGCAGGTATTTTTTGTTACTGATTATGAGTTATTAATTATTATGAAAAATGGCTATGCAGCTCCAAAAGATAATGAAGGAAAGATCAAGGATCCTGACTCTTGGAATAAGAAGGAGCAAGTAGACGCAGTTGCCAACAGAAAGGTAGAATTCCATCTGCTGACCGTCCTCCCAGAGCAAGATGTCAACCGGATCGGTAAGTACGAATCGGCGAAGGAACTTTGGGAAAAGTTTCTCGAACTGCACGAAGGCACCTCGGAGGCAAAGCTGGCGCGACGAGATGTTCTTCGAAACCGACTAACAAATCTCCGGATAGAAAATGGAGAATCTGTTGCGAGATTGCATGCTAAGGTAAAAGAACTAATCACAAGCCTCGAAAATCTCGGAGAAACGGTGACCAACCGCGATGCACAAAGGTATGCGCTAAACGCATTTCCGAGAACCCCGGAATGGACCTCGATAATCGACGCATATTATATTTCAAAAGATTTAGATGTAAGTACGTTAGAACAGTTATTTTCTATTCTAGAACTTCATGAATCTCGTTTTGTAGAAAAGAACAGAAAAGCAGACAACGTCGCACTGAACACAAGGAAGATCCAACTCGACGAAGAATCTTCAGCAGACGATGAAGAAACAGCACTAGCGGTAAGAAAGTTGTATAAATTCATTAATACTAATCACTCTAAAAAGGTGCAGAGAAAGAAGAAACGCATGATCCGATGTTACAACTGCAACGAGGAGGGACACCTGAAAGATCAGTGCCCCAAACTCAAGAACCAGCCAAAGAAGAAAAAGGCACTAAAAGCTACCTGGGACGAGACTTCGTCAGATGAATCGGAAGCTGAAGAATTCGTTGGACTTGCACTGATGGCAAGTCACCAAGATGAAGATGAAGAAAGTACCTCAGAAGAAAGTAGCAACGAAGGGGAAATCCCTAACTTCGAAACTGACCTGGTAAGTGAGGTATGCCTACTTCCACCTGCTCGAATTTACTCTATACTAAAATCTATGCTAAAGTCGATGAATAAATTAGAAATAGCAAACTCTGAATTAAAAGAAAAATTAGTCACTCCATGCTCATCTAATCTATCTGACCAACTGAAAATAGAGAATGAAAATTTAAAAAATTTAGTAGAAAATTAGAAAATGATATTGCATGTTTAAGAACTAAAAAGAATTTTTATCCTGAAATCTGAATTGGTATGTTAAAATCACAGGGGTCAACTTAGAAAAGTGACCAAGAACTATATTCCTCCTAGATTTTTAATTAACCCTGTAGATAGGAACTTATTTTGGGTTCCAAAGTCTATTTAAGTTGATATTTTTCTTTCTATTACATATGCGCTTAATTATCTGACATTTTTTTTGATTAATTGTTACTAAATAAAAATTGTATCTCTAACTTTTCTAAATGCATAATCTTGTGTCTATATACGAAGAATTTTTTTCAGATTTTTTTTAACACGTTTCGAATTTTCATGATTTTATGTTCAAAATTCGAATCTTAAATATTAATAGAAAACAAAGTTATTTTCTCAGATCTGATTTTTCCATGATTTAGATATAATTAAAAGAATTTAATAAAAATTTTATTCGAATATTTGAAGCAATTTTGAATTTTTAAATATTTTTTCTTCAAAAATTATACTCTGTTGGGTTTTAATTTATTTTAACTTGTTGATCCGAATTTAAGATTAAAATTTTTTTTTGTACAACCCCATATACCTATCATCGTTGTATACAAAATATTTCAGATTTTTTTAATTGATATTTCAATTTTCTATAAATATTTACTAAAATCAGATTTTTATTTAAAAAAAATCAATAGAAGGATATTTTGACCAGATCCAAATTTTTAGAATCTTTACATCAGATGTGAA